>CM053582.1:275348245-275401413 GCA_028627135.1 Pseudochirops cupreus | reverse complement strand
GACTCTAACTGAAGTAAGCTCTCTCACAAACACTTTGGATGGTTATTCTATCCTTTAAAAGGGAGGGGGACTAGGATCTTGAGGACTTAGAGTTTGTCAGTCTAAAGAGAATTAACTGCTATGGCTGGAGAAAAGCTTTGTGAAGGATAAACAGCAAGGACTAAGGGAAATTCTCTCCTGATGAGACAGAGAGAGTTACTCGCAATGGAGAAAGAGTCTGAAGAGACATTTTGAGAGCTGGGTTAAACTAATTTGTGTAGAAAACATCCAGAGAAGAGACTTAAACTGTCTTCCCGAGAAAAATAAAAGGTGAGAGGAAAAAAGGAAGAGAAAGAGAATGAAGAGGAGGAGAATGGGGAGATGATGATGAAGATGATGGAGAAAGAGAAGGAAGAGGAAGAGGAGGAAGAGGAGGAGGAAAAGAAAAAGGAGGAAGAGGAGAAGAAGACTCAGCAGCTTAGAGGAAAATTGGATTAACTCATTTACTTTTAAGCTAGCGTAGGGGCTCAGAGCTAATTGATTGATTAGAGAAATGTTATTTTCTATTAACACATTTCTATTAAGTTATGATGAAATATTAGATCCTTTAATTGTCTTAAAACCTAGGTAGAGGATTATTACAGAAATAAGCTATTAATAGCAAGTGGGGAGGGGTAATGTAGTGTGGTGGTTAATTAATGCATATATCAGATACCCACATAAATTAGCAATTTCATCATCCCTAAACTCTGTTACATCTACATTTGTATTACTGGGCAATGATAATAGCTAGCACGTAGATAGCACCTTGGTTTGCAAAGCACTTTCCACACATCATCCCATTTTATCCACGGAATGACACTGGGAGATAGATGCTATTATACACATTTTTAAAATGAGAAAACTGAGGCAAATAGTTAACTGATATGCCCAAGGTCACATAACTGATAAGTGTCTGAGGCAAGATTTGAAATTAGATCTCTTTGACTGCAGGCCTAACACTCCATACATTGCACCACCTACCTGTCGTATAAAATGTTGAGTTGTGAGCAGGTTTTGGAGATAAAAAATGTAAAGGCTTTGAGTAAAGTACTAGGAATGGACTGCATGTCTATCAACCAGTAGAACTGCTTCTTCAAGAGTTTGCTGGTTCCTGCTTACAGACTGGATGACTATTACTTGAGTATATTACAGTGAGGATTCCTTTTAGCTATAGATTAGACTGGATGTCCTCTGAGGTCCCCTCCAACTCTTAAATTCTATGATTCTTGAAGGACTGACCTAGCAAAGAGAAAACAGTCCTATTACCAGTAAACTGGGCATTAATCGAGCTTATCTTTTTTTAACCACAAGTCAGGCAAGTTTGTCTTCTATGAGGGACTGAGATAAGAATCAGTGGAGAGGATATCCCTGGCTTGGAAAAACAAAGTGAGGTCAGGAAGAAAAATAGAGATAGGAATTCTAAAAAAAAAATCATTTTTAATGAGGAAAGGAATTTTAAGATCTTTAACTCTCTTTATCCTACCTGGTGTGAATTCATTGCTCTAGTCTAAGTTCTTGGGGAGCCTGTAATCCCAGCCTCCCCTGACAAAATCTAAACCAATTTGGGGCACCTTGTGTCACATTGGTAGTACCTAAACCTACAAATGTTTCTGAAGCAAAGGCTCTGAATAGCTTTCCCACAAAAAGTGGACTGGAACAACTCAGTTGAGATTTCCCAGACCATGGAATAGTCCATTGATGCATCATGGATTTAGAGCTAGAAGGGACCACAGAAGCCCTCTAGTTGAATGCCCTAATTTTATAGATGAGGAACTGAGACACAGGGGTGTTATGTGACTTAGCCAAGACCACATAGGTAATAAGCATCAGAGGCAGGATTTGAACCCAGGTCTTCTAAGTAATGGTCATAAGAATTGTCAGAAATTTTGGATGGGATGATTTTAGAGGAATTTACTAACACTAAAAATTACTTTTTTTTCTACCTTAGTAGACATGTGCACATGTTTATTACACAAATTCATGGTTGACAAGACGAAAACATAGTAGGTAAGGTAAATGAATACGTTTTAAGTTTTTTCCCCAATTTAACACCATTTATGAACATTATACACATTAGCACTAGAAATACTCACTGATTTTCATATCTGTTTCCTTGAGTAACCACTTAACCCCAATCACCATATCAAGCAGAGATTTTGCTTGAGCTGGTTTTTAGATTATTTGTATATTTGGAGCGTTCATTGTCAAATTTTATAGCTAAAAATCGTCATCCAGGACTTCGCTACCTAAAGAAAATAAAGATGAGATTTTGCAAGGAAAAAAAAAAGAATTGTCAGAAAAGGTCAATCCTATGTTCTATCAAGCCTAGAACTCCTTCACAGACATGTCCTTGCTCAGTCTCAGTTATCTGAATGCTACTTGTCCCTTTAAAAGTTAAGATGATTGGTCAAGTACCTAGTTTGATTGTAAGGTTTTTTGGTATTGTTCATCCATATCAGAACCTCTCAAAGTGGCCAGAAGAGGATAAAGCAGGAAGAGAGGTAGGCAGAGAAGAGGGGAAGAGATGGTCTCCTTGACATCACTTAAACATTACAGAACTACTATTAACATCTCAGAGTTCCCTCAATGGCCAATTTTAAATACTAGTAAGGAATAAGAATGAGAACAAAACCTGTGATTTCTGGGAAGAAACACTCAGAAGAGTGGCCCTCTCTCTGCAGTTCACAGAGTTGCCTAGAACACTCAGAGTGATTTCCTAGGACCACACAACTAGTATATGTCAGAGACAAGTCTTGACTTTCTGGTTCTGAGAATAGCTCTCCATCCATTACAAAATATCTAAGAGCAGAGAGTCACAGATATACTTCCAAGGGGGCAACTGAGAAGATGGCAGGATCTTTAAGGAGCTTCCTCCTCTCAGGAATTCTTTCCTAAAGGGCAACAAAGGTAGAATTTTCCATTACATGAAGTGACTCTTTTTCTATCATCTTTCCAAGATACATTGTCTTGAACTACTATTCTTGTGCCAGACTCATAAGTCATTTATTTAATAATCATTTCTTAACTTTTCTATCAAGCTGATGGATCTATAGTTTCCAGAATCTACATTTGTTACTATTTCTGAAAGCTAATATTTTAACTTTTTCAACAGTCTTTTGGTGGCATTTTTCATGATTTATCAAAGATCACCTACAAACACTGGTTTAGTGATAATATCTGAAAATTCTTTCAGAACCCTGAAATGTATTTCATCTGCGTTCTTGAGCCTTGAATTCACTTAAATCAGCTAGGTGTTCTCTTACAGTATCTTTCCCTGGTCATTGACTTCAATTTCCTCTTAATCACAACTGTTATTTAAAAAATAACTGCCATGTTTCATTTTTTATTAGTAGTAGAGAAATGAGCTGGTTTAAACTTTTATTGGCTTAGAGATCTGACTATGGTACAAATAAATACTTTTGGTATTCAAGCAGAGGCTGCATGACCATCTGTCAGCAACACTGCATGCATAGACAATTTATTATATGTCCTTTCCAAATAAGAGCTGATGGTACATGAGCCTGGGAAGAGCTAGGGATCCCAGTCCTAAGTAGTTACCTGCTCCAGGTGAATTTAACTGAAAATTATTTTGAAGATTATTCAAAAGTTCTATTAATCACTTTCCTTTTTTTAATCTGTCATTCCCTACTTCTTACTTGTACCCTGCCTCCTCTTCCTTTTTAATAGCCATGATTTGATTTGTAATGAAGATTCTCTCCTATCCCTTCATATCAATAGATGCAGATGAAGATTCCCCCCAACATCAACACCAGAAAAATAACTTGTAAACTTTATTTAACTCCAATTTTCCATTAGCACTATGTTAGAGAAGAGACAGGGAATTATGCTACCATCATGTCAAACCAGGCTTGAATTTTTCCTGGCACAATTCATTTCAGCAATAAAGTAGCTATGATGGGAACATGAGTTCCTAGAATTTAATTATAAGACCAAACAAGTCTAATTGATTCAGTTTTTGTTTTGCATTAAGAACAAGAAACCAAATGTTGTGTCTTAAATAAAATATCAGCTTTGTGAAAAAGGGTAGCCCATCAATTTAGGTCCCACAGCCATGAAACTTTCATTCTAAGACATCTACTGCACTTGACACTGTCAATAAGAAATTAGCTATTTTTAGATTCTAAATTTTAAAATAATGCACTGTTTTCCTGTTGGTTGCTCTTTCAAGGAGTCAGTTTTACTTTTTGCATTTGATATCAGATCACTAAAGAAAAAATTACAGAACTCTACCCACAAGGAATCCTCAATTCTCTGCTTCAAGGTTTCTGGAGGGACTTCCTACCCAAATGCTAAGCAATCCCAACCTTGCTTCCTGAGCTAAATGAAATCAGACACATTCAGGATGGTCTGTATAACCTTTGACATCCTTTACACTAAGCTATTTATATTCATACTTTGCAAATGTATTTCCTGACCACCAGAATAGTTCATTTTAACTATAAATGAATCTTCAGTATGTGCTGTGGCCTCCAGTCCTATGCAGTGAGAAATCCTTACTCTGCTTGGTTCTTAAATTATGTAGCTTCTTCATTGCTTCAGGCACAGGCACTGTACCATTCATAAGATAGCATTAGTGAATAGGAAATGAATTATTAGTAACATTATGCTCTGAGACCTCAGTGCAGGAAGGGTAAAACATGTGCCAGACCTCATTCTAACCTTCTTCCTCTTTAAATAATAAATGTGGAGGGATGATGGAGGCATAAATTTTATCCATGAGAATTAGTAGACATTGAAATAAAACCCAAGAAAGATGTTCTTCCATTGCATTTTTCTTCAGCCACCCCAAATCTCAGAAGAGCTGCTGCATGTTCTGTGTATGTAGGCCAATTGCTGTGACGCAGGAGGGGGGCTGCGACTCTGGAATATGAATTTTTGAAAAAGCTAAAAGTAGCTCCAGCTGGGATTAGACAACGATTGGTACTGTAAATGGTGAACCTGCTTAACATGACTGTCTGCTTCAGCTTTAAATGACATTTGTATTATAGATCCTTATTAAAAAGAAGAAAAAAGAAAAGAAAAAAGATTAGATGCTATTCATTTACCCTAGCTCAATGGCTATACAGAACGGGAAATGTTACCTGCAACAAACTGCACAATTTGGAGCCTTTTCTTTCCTTCTCTTAGCATTAGAAGTAGCCATCTTTCTTCTAGTATGACACAAACCCAATCTTATCTGACCTTTAATGTTTAAATAAAATATGATTTTGGAAATACTGAACACTAAATTAACAAGAAGGGTGATGTTTCATTTCTAATGAATGACCTATTCATTCTACAGAATCCTACTAAACAAATTGCTAACTGATTGGAAAGAGAATGGATTTACATTGTTAACAATGAACTTCTACTCCACTTAACCATTTAGCATAACATGAAGAGTACTAGATTTGAGAGTCAAAGAAGACCCCGGTTCAAATTCCATCCTTGACAGGAACAAGTAACTTATACACTCTGACCCTCAATTTCCTCATCTGTAAAACAGGGATATTAACAAGCTCACAAAGTTGCTTGTTTTGTTGTTGCTCTGCAAACATTACATTTAAACCTAAAACAAATGTCAATTGTGAATTTTAAGGTCTTTTTTTTAATCATCATCTTTTTCAACTCCCTCTCCAAAGAGAAAATAGTTACTTCTCTAGCAAGAGCCTGCCTTACTTTCATACATTTGCAAAAAATCTCTATGGAATAGATATAAAATCAAGGTCAGAACGCAAGTAGATGTGACATGATTCCTGTCACCACTCTGAGAGATGTGGATCACATTCTACAATCATGCCAAGAAGATTAACTAGTTTCACCAGAACTATCGGAACCAAATAAAGCATATGTAATAGCAGTATTCCAATACATCAGTGTTTCCAGAATGAACTAAGGGCAAACCTGTGCCTACTAATTCCATTTATTGATAACAGACAAAATAATGTATGTTAGAGGAAAAATGTTATAAATGGGTGATCAGTCAATCATCCACCAACAGGGTATACAGGGAGGTCATAGTATGTATCACCGCTAAGAAAAGAGAAATTTCAAAAATAAACTAAGTTTACAACAAGTTGACAGAGTTTGTCCTAACATAAATAAAGTCTGACCAGAGATAGGTTTGGCAGGCATAGTTTATGCAGCACCCAACCCCCGCTCTAATTTATCAGTCTCAAAGTTGTCTAGGAAACTAGCCAAAGCCACTTGTTTAAGATCCTTGATTGTTTACTCACTCCTACTAACCCCATTAGCCCTTCTCCCCGACAAGGGAAAGAATAGAGAAAGAGTCCCAATCACAGCCTTGGCTAGGAAGATAACAGGTATTTAATAGGTTAATGGGCCATCCCTTGATAGAGAAAGAAATCTTCACACTTCTCTAGGGACACAAAAGCATAGCAACACACAGAGCAGAGACAGATGTCCTGCCTCCCTCAGTCCTGGGAAAGGGTGAAGGCTATTTCTCTCACAAGCCTTCTCTGTGCTGCCCTCTAAAGTAGAGGCATTATCTGTATTACCATGAGGTCACTTAGGAGCTTGGAGAGGAGCATATCAGAAGCTGGTAGACAGGTGCAGAAAGGGAAAATGACAAACTTAAATTTTACTTATTTAAAAATTTTGCTAAGGCTGACCTTACCACAGAAAAAGGAGAGGAAATTGTTTCTTTCTCTTGAATCATATGGTCCCCTCTTCCTAACACCAGGAATTCAGGCTAGCACTATTACTATTATGGTTCAGCTGTATTTGAGGTAAAATGGAATTTTGTGGGTTGGTCTAGAAACCTAACCACTATTTATAGCATTGTTTCTATGGGAAAATGTGTCCCTAGTTCCAAGTAATCAACTGACAAATGAAGATTTAGAGTACAATCCATGGATAAATGGAAGGCTCCTTAAGTGAATAAAGAGGTTACACTGTATCAGTCCAAATATGTGAGAGGTCCTTTAAAGAAAATTATATACACAAGTACTTACTAAAAATAGCTAAGAGATATTCCTATAAGGTTTATTTGTTGGGGAAAAGGAGAGTGGGAGCCAGACAGATACATGTGTGTGTGTCTGTGTGTATGTGTTTCATACAGAATTGGTAATAGGGGGAAAAGTAACGTCCTTCTGTCTTCTCCATGACAGATTTAAAGTTTCTGGGTGCAAGAGAATAAATTTAAGGGAAATTCAGTCATCTAGGCTCAAGGCAATGGACATTTAGATAATGAGAAAAGGCTTTTAGTTCAGTACAAACTGCTGTTTTCAAAAAAGGGAAGAGCTCATAGGTACCCAAGAAAAGGTATAAAAAGACAGGAAATGTGAAGAAAACGAGAATACACATTTCTCCAGGAGAAATTTTCCATTTTCTATCAGTGGATCTGCTTGTTTTCCACTCCATGGAACATCATGTTTTCCTCAGGATAAGTTGGTCACCTGGAATCTCATCACGCTTAGTGACTCAATTTTGATACTCACCTTCTCAACCCCTTGGCTTGGAGGGCTACAGGTTGGAGCAATAAATTCACCCCGACATCTTTCTTTATGGAGGACTCTGACATTTCCATGTAGCTCTCTATTTTTCATCAGCAAATATACTTGTTTTCCCCTCCACAGTAGATCATGCCCCAGGCTGAGTACTACCTATTTATCCCATTCCATGCACCCTTTTCAACTACCTTTCATGTGCTGTTTCTTCCCATTTGATTACAAGCTTCCTGAGAGCAGGAATTGTCTTTTTCTTCTTCTTTCTATCCCCAGTGCTGAGCATGGGGCCTGGCACATAGCAGGCACTTAAATGTTTATTAAATTGAAGTCAGAGGCAGAAGGACCCAGGATGAAAAGAGTCCAGATTGAGGTAGCTAGATAGATGGGGTTTTCTGCTAAAAGAGATTCCATATCTACTGCATGTACTATTATTCACAGTGGCCTACCTGCATGTATGTTGTACCCTCTCACTAATTGTAGTGAAGCAGTTTGGCCAAATACAATGGCCTGAGAGGAGGTATTGCTGTTCTTGGAAGAAATGGAAGGGTCTATATCACCAAAGCCAGAGGGACACAGAGAAGTTCCCAGCAAAAATGGGAGTTGATTGACATACCACAATTCAGACCAGAAACTTGAAAATCATCCCATTTACCTCACAATGAACAGGAGAAAACAATGCAAATTGACAAAAAGAAAGGGAAAAGGAAACTTGACATTTATGGTTAAGATTGTGACTCTGTTGTTAGGCTAGTCTCACATCAAGAGAGGTATCAGTGGACTCAATCTTTGTGATTTGTGATGCCTTACTTAAGACAGAAACCATTTCTTATGAATAAATAAAAAAGTATTTACAGGCATTGTGCTAAGCACTGAGAATAAAAATACAAGCAAGGAAAACATTACCTGTTCTTAAGGAGCTTATGTTCTGTCGAGGGAAGATAACAGATAATAGGGGAGATAGAGTTGGAAAGGAGGGGAAAGATCAGAAAACAGGCAGCATTGTTTGGGGATGGCTAAAAAGTGATATAGTAGCCTGGGTCCAGGCAAGATAAGGTGAAAGTTCATCTATTAGAGCTCAGGGTCCCAGGGCCAGGAGTCCAAATTCCAGAGACAGGAAGAGGAGGGTCAGAGTGCAGGCCAGGACCTATTGAGATAGGTGTTGCTGTTGACATTCTTGTTAAGTCATTTTGGTAATGTCCAACTCTTCATGACTCCATTTGGGGTCTTCTTGGCAAAGATATTGAAGTGGTTTGTCATTTTCACCTCCAGCTCATTTTATAGATGAGGAACTGAGGCAAACAGGGTCAAATGACTTGCCTAGGGTCACAAAGCTAGTAAGTGTCTGAGGCTAGATTTGAACTCAGGAAGAGTCTTCCGGATTCCAAGCCTGATACTCTATCTACTGAGCCACCTACCTGTCCATTACGATAAACAGTTTAATTTTTTTTTATGAATTAAACCAGTCAAAAACTACTTCCAAACCTACACTTGAATATTTAAGAAAAACCAGTGATTATAGTACAAGCTACTATCTCATTTGATCCTCAAAACAACTATGTGAGATAAGTGCTATTATAATTCCCCTTCTTCAGATGAGGAAACTGATGCTGAGAAAGATAAAGTGAACAACCGTTGCTCGAGGTCACACTACTAAGTGCTTGAGGCAGAATTTGAACTCAATTCTTCAAATCCATCACTCTATCCATTATACCACTTAGCTGCCTCCCAGTAAAAAGATCAAGGACAAGCACTGAAATACTCTTCCCCCCCCCAAATGATAATGTTCTGACATTTGGTGGGAAAAATTTTTATTTTTAAGTTTGTAAAATTATTCTTGCTCAACTGAGTTCATTTTACTATGAGGCTACTCCTGGAAATGAGTCTGAGTAACAGTAATAGTGGTGCCTTACATTTATTTAGTGTTTTACAATCAAAAAGCACTTTCACAAACATTACCTGATTTTATCTTTACAAAAGTCCTGTGAACTGTGCAGTATCATTCCCATTTTATCAATGGAACTCTAGTTTCTGATGTCTAATAACAAGAATATTCGATTCTCATTGAAGGCAAGAGGCAGAATCTATCACTGATGGCAAAGGGAGATAGTTCCTTCCTCAAATCCTTTCTCACACATTGCTTCTATCTCTCCTTTCTATTTATCACACATTGCCTGATCTCTTAAGAGTAGTTCAAAATTTTTAAGCACTTAAAAGTGATAGGATCATCTCTACTCATTTCTCAGGCAAGGAAGATGAAGTCCAGAAAAAGAAAACAACAGCAATGATAATAATTGCATGCCTTGAGGGATTATATACATATCAGCTAAGTGCTTTCTATACACTATCTGGATTCAGCCCCCCAAAAACCTACTATGTGCCAAGCACTATGCTAAGCATTGAAGATGCAGAAAAAGATAAAAGACAATCCCTGCTCTCAGGAGCTCCTAGTCTAAGGGTGAGACAAAATGCAAACAAATTAGTAGAAACAAGTTATATAAACAACAATTGGAAATAATCAACAGAAGGCAGACTCTAGAATTAGGGGGGATCAGAAAGGGCCTCCTGTAGAAGACAGGCTTCAGCTCAGTCTAAAGCAGTGGTTCTCAACCTTCCTAATGCCACGACCCTTTAATACTCATATGTGGGCATATCTGCATGTGGGTGGACCCACCTGGAGCAGTGTCTTGGTTCCTAAGAGCATGGGAAATATGTGTTTTCCTATGGCCTTAGGTGACCCCTGTGAAAGGGTCATTGGACCCCCAAAGGGGTCGTGACCCACAGGTTGAGAGCCTGTGGTCTAAAGGATGGCCAGTGGTGGGAAAAGACTTGTGGCAGGCAGACCAACCAGCCAGCTATTGCAGTAGTCCAGGCATGGGCTGATGAGGGTCTGAATCGGGGCAGGGGCAGTGTTGGAGAAGGGGACATATGCAAGAGATGTTACAACTGGATTTGGCAACAGACTGGATATTGGAGGAAGGGAGGAGAGAATAAGAAGTCAAGTATGACACCCAGGTTTGGAGCCTATCAGGGGCCTCGAGGCCACATATGGTCCTCTAAGTCCTCAAATACCATCCTTTGATTGGACCCAAACAATTTGGTGACCTCCTGGGTCACAGGTTCCCCACCCCTGGCCTAGGTAATGAGGAGGAGGATGTTATTCTCAACAACTCTAGTGACACTGGGAGGACTGGAGGGATTTTGGGGTGGGGGGTCAGGGTAGAATAATGAGTTTAGTTTGGGATATAACAAGGATAATTTTTCCATTTTTCAAGTGTGGAAACTGAAGCTCAGGAAGCTTAGGAACATATTGACAACCTGTGTGATGTTGAGCAAGCAAAGTCAATATTTAAACCCAAGTTCTCTGATTTCAAATTCAGGGCTTTTTCTATTTTACCAAATGTTTTTCTAACAACCACCTGTAAAGTGGGTAAGTAAACATTATTCTCAACATATGTGTGTATGTGTGTGTGTGTATGTACACACACATACATATATACATACATACATACACACACACACACACACACACATATATATACAGATATCCTGTATATGTCTTAATTGTGCATCCTTGTTTGCATATTGTCTCTCACAATAGAAAAATGAAATGAATTACCTAAGGAGGTATCATTGGAAGCCTTCAAACCAAGGCAGAATAATTATGACTTCTTAGGGATGTTGCAGGAGATTTAGATTGGACTAAATGGCTAATGAGGTCTCATCTAACCTAGATTATGTGGTTCTTGAAGCTAAAACACCACCAGGTGGTGAGGGTGAGGTTGTTGCAGAGGGAGGGAGGAAGAACTTTACTTAGTATCTCTCCAGGCAGTACAAAGTTTAGCTTGATATTTGGATAGCCCCAAAAGAGTAGGGAAAAGGAGAATCAACAAGTATTTATTAAGTGCCTACTTTGGGCTAGGCACTATGCTAAGCACTTACAAAAATTATCTCATTTGAGTCTCACAACCCTGGGAGGTATGTACTATTTTTATCCCCATTTTATAGTTGAGGAAACTGAGGCAGAGAGAGGTAAAGTGACTTGCTCAGGGTCACACAGTAAGTGTCTGAACTTGGATTTGAACTCATATTTTCCTGACTGACACCAAGGCTCAGCACACTATCCACCACACCATCTAGGAAGAATCATTCAGCTGTTTTTAGACACGCAAAGGAAATTTTTTTAATGGTAAAAAAGGTATAAATAATGCTGAGACCCCAAAGTCAATCAGACATTCAGTCAACAAGCATTTATTAAATGCAGAACTTAAGAGACCTAACATGTAATTACCGTCATGTTAATCAATAGTCTGTGAATCCATAAGTATAATACCTAAAAGACATAAATCAAAAGTTAGCTAAGAGGTAATGATTAATAGTCTTTCTTCAGCCTCTACAGAAGTTGAAAGGAAAGACAAGAAGAGACCAGTAGTTAATCTTCAAATATTCAATTCTGGAAGGAAAAAAAACTTTTTTATAGGTTTCAATGAAACTGAACCTTTTTCCCAAAGAAGTATGATGCATAATAGAACCCAAATTCCAAATACCCTCCATACTTAGCAGGCATTATTTTCAAGCCAAGAATAAAAAACCCCAAAAGGAAGCACAATATTGTTTCACCACTATGATTATTCAGTGGAATGATCACACAAAGAATGCTCCTGACTAGCGATGTATCACATCCTATTTACATGAAGGAGGATATGAGAGTCTAGCTCTAAAACTAGGCGGAAGGACTCCCTGGAGAGTGAATTCCTGGCAAGAGATAATACAAGTAATACATACTGTATTGGACTAGACAGTGCCTATGAGACCAATTGCGGATTTAAGGGGGAAATGTTTTCCTTTTAAAATTATGATCCTTGAAGAGCTAGTGGGACTTCAGGAATGCTGAGATATTCAAATCTCTTATTTAAAGATAGCTAGTTGTTTTTAACTCCTACTCTCTGCCTTCTATGTACTTTGTATATACCTCTATCTATGTACTTCATTATTGACATGTTGTCTCCCATTGGAATATTAGCCCCTTTTCATGTACTGATTCTCCTTTGTTCTACTTCCTCATTACTCCTTCACAGAAAAATAAAGCAGCTATTTTGAGGGAAAGCATGAGAAATTCTCCCTCAAAAGGAAAAGAAGGAATGAAGCTCTACTATCAAAAGCTTTGTTCTTCCACAATTAACAACACCTCTTTTTATTATGGTTCCAACTCCATCAGTGAGTCACTGAATCTGAGGGTGGCCTTTCTTTACAATGGCAAGAGTCTGGGCTGTGGAATATCATCTTCTACTTACCAATCCCGATTTAGGAAAGTCTTACATCACTTTACAAGTGAGAGAACTGGGGCCCAGAGAGGTAAACATTTGTTCAAGTAATGTGGCACGTGGATAGAGTGCTGAGCCTGGAGTCAGGAAGACTCATCTTTCTGAGTTCAAATCTGATCTCACTTACTAGCTGTGTGACCCTGGGCAAGTCACAACCCTATTTGCCTCAGTTTCCTCATGTGCAAAATGAGTTGGAGAATGAAATGGTAAACCACTCTAGTATCTTTGCCAAGAAAATTCTAAATGGGGTCATGCAGAGTCAGATATGACTGAACAACAATAAAAGTAGATATAAAGTAGAATTCAAACCTGAGAGTATTCTGGCTCCGAATTCAAAACTCTTTCCACTCTTCTGCATTGGAAGAGAATATTTTTTTGTTCCAATGTCTCTAGGTTGTAAATAAGCTCTTTGGCCATAAAATTATTTAAGGCTAGTAAAAATTTGCTGATGACTAATGATTAAGAAATGCTAGACTAAACAAGCTCTAAGGTTCCATCCAGATCTAACACCTAATAGTATTAGTACCACAAATATTCAGCTCTCAGTACTTAAGACAGCTATATATACATATCATATAGTTAATAAATATCTGATATATGAGTAAATGAAAACTACGGAATCTTGAATCTATAAATACAGAGGCACTAGGATCTAAATTTAGTTTTTCAAATTAATAAATATTTGTTGGTTTAAACTTAAGTGGGAAATAAAAACAAAACAAAACATCCACAGGCCAAATCCAAACGCCACATTTTGGACAACTTTCATCCCACCATTTCTCAGTCTGAAAAAACATGAGAGACTTTTTCTACCCCAGAAAATACAAGCAGAGCTTCTCTATGCCCATTCCTACATGGTGTGAAATACAAACGATTAGTTCTTCTTCAGGAATTAGTGAGAAAGGTTCAGTCAGGCAAGCGGGCAGTCAACAATCTTTTTTAAAGTGCCTACTAAGTGCCATACACTGTTCTAAGGGATGTGCTGGGGATACAAAGAAGGAGGGAAACCATCCTGTCCTCAAGAGGCCTATATTCTAGTCACTGGAATATCTAGTGGGAGAGACAAAAGGTAAATACATCTAAGAGATATACAAAGTAGAAAGGAGATAATCCGAGAGGAAAAGGCATTTACAGGTGGAATCATTGGGAGAAGTCTCCTGCAGAAAGTAGAATCTGATATGTCCTTCCTGAAACTGACAGGCCTTTCCAGACAGAACCCAAGGATGTTATTTTTTTAAGGCAGAATCATATGAGGAAAAAAATCTCCAGGCTTGGTTTGTAATCTTGACTCTGTGTAATTTGAGACAAGTTACTTCCCTTCTCTGATTCTCAGTTTCCCCAGCTGCAAAAGGGTGTACATGTGACTACATTATCAATCCTCCACAGTCACTGAGAAGAAAGTGCTTTATAAACCTTAAAGTATCATGTAAATGTAAGTATCATCATTATTATTATTTAATGAATCTAAAGCATGGTGACTTGAAAACATAATGGGCATCTCCAACTAAAGTTGGCACAGCATGGTATAAAGGTAGTTCTATAGGGGCCTCACTGTAGCAACTCTACATATGTCACAAAAATGTGTGTCAAGAGTCTTCTGGAGTCTTTCCTGCTTTTTTCCATGTATATTCACTGTTTACAATATCCACATTTTCCCATTGCTGGTCACTTAATAGCATATTTAAAAAAAACACTGGAATGAAAACAATTATAGCGCTCATTCTTAGAGCATGATTTGGATGAAAGAGTTGTGGCTTAATGTCCTTGCTAATCCTTAATAATCTGTCCCTTATGCTAAAATAGAAACTCTTGCTTCAGCTGAGAGGTGGCATGGTAGTAGGTAGGGCGCTGGCCTTGGAGTAAGGAAAACCTGCATTCAAATTCTACCTTGATACTAGTTGTAGGCACTGGGCAAGTCCCTACACATATCTGCACCTCAGTTTTCTTGTGGTGGGAGAAAGGTGAAATAAGTGAGGAACCAAAGGTTCGTGCTTTTGAGCATATCTATTTATTAAGTAGGACATGCCAACTGCATAACAAACGAGGACGGGGCCTCCTCAGCTTTGGCACTGGACACTCAATACAAGGGAGACAGTTTTACGCATTAAAAGCAAACAATTAACAGGATACAAATCAGGATACAAGATTAGGTGATTTGATTTCTAATAAGAGAGGAAAGATTAGGGACTTTCCAAGTTGGGAGGGGGCTATGACTGAGTTTTGAGAGTCAGAAGGGACATGAGCAAGCAAGAACAATTCCATGAAGTAAGAAAAAGAGGTATCCCACTCTCCCCAAGAGAAACATGGAAACTGCAACTGATTAACTGGTACAGGGCCAGTTTTCAGATAAGACATATGGGTTGCTTGAGATGTATAACTGTGAGAAAACTCTTTGCATTGGTTTTAGATTTGTTTCTAGTCAGTATAATGTCCATCCTTAGTGAAGGGTCTCTAAGCAGCAAGTAGAGGTGGTCCAGCTTCCCAGGCACAAAGGGCTAGGTTCAAAGAATACAATAAAGTTTTCTCAAAATTCCCATAATTAAATAAAATTTTCTCACAAGACAGAAACTGGATTTGACTCATGACTTAATAGAAAGGGAACTGAGCCAGATCCAGAATCGAGTCACAAGATGGAATCTATGTAGTTTAGTGAATTTTCACAATTCTCATATCGTTGGTTAGAGAAATAGATCAAATGGCCCCTTTAGTCCCTTCCAGCTTTCAATCTATGACCTTATGATTATGGGAAACCAGAAGAAAATAGACTGGGTATGTGGCTTGATGCCGCAGATAGAAAAGGAAATTCCTGATATGGGTAGTATTGTCGAGGCTTATGTCCCAATCATAGAAACAGTCCTTCTAGAATGGTCACCTTAGCCAATAGACCAGAGACAACAAAAGCAGTTTCTCCTCGCTACAGTCACTTTGAGATTGCCTTTTACTCTCTTCTCTATTTCAGTTTGTGTTGGTGCTACCTAAGAAAGGTAAGTACATAAGTATGTTCCTATATTCTTCCCAGGACAACAGGAAGAGCGAAGGAGGCCGTCAGCAACACTGGACTCCATATCTCAAACCATCCTCCTTTGCCTATTCATGTTAGGAGTACAAGAGGCAACACAGTACCATGGAAAGATCACTGCCCTCTGTTAGGACCTGGGTTCAAATTCTACTTCTGATGCATACTATTCTTGAGTCCGTGGACAAGTCATGACCTCCCTAGGCTTTATGTTCCTCATCTATAAAATGAGGGCATTGGGTTAGATGTCTCTCCCAGCTCTAACTCTATGGCCCCTCTCCCCTTCTGGAATTCCTTCTTCTGTCTGTAACTCCACCACCAGGACCTCAGAGTCAGTGGGCTCCTACTGCCCAATCTGGAAAGCAATGAGAATTGCAAGTCATCTGTACCACTGTAGGCAGTTAAGTAATGAAAGCAGACAGGCTAGAGTACTGGGCTTGTAGTCAGGGCAATCCAAATTCAAAAACAGTCCCAAAAGTACTTGTTGTATGAACTTGGACAAATCTGCCTCAGTTTTGCCATCTATGAAATAGGGATAAATAGTAGCACCTATTTCCCAGGGTTATGGTGGGAATCAAATGAGATACTTGTAAACCACTTAACACAGTGTCAGGCACATAGTAGGTCCTTAATACAGGTTTGTTTCCTTCTTTCCTTCTTTCTGTGGCTGGGAGAGGTTGGTAATTGGAACCATGAGTACATTTTCCTCTTAAAAACATCAAACATTAGTCTTGAAGTAAAAAAAAAAGGATTCTAGTCCTGCATGTAACATTTATAATTAAATCTATAATACTCTGGGACCCTAGGCAAGTCACACACTCTCTAAGTTTCACTTTCCTCATCTATAAGATGAGTATAATGATTCCTGTAATACTTACACCTCACAAGGCTGTTGTGAGGAAAGTGATTTGTAAACCTGAAGGTGCTACATACACATGAGTTATCATGAGGTACTATTTTTACTCAGCTAAGTAGACTTTTATGAGCTAACCTGAGAACTTACATTATTTCTTATTGAAAACTCATTCTAAATCCTGGCAACTAGCTTCCAAATGAAGTTTTCCAACAGAGCACGTATTTTAAAACTTTTTTGAGAAGGCATTAGAGTGTCTATTTAAGGGAAATTTTTGCCAATTTCCCTAAGAATCAAATAGAAACAATTCTGAGAACTACAGCAACTGTACTTTTAACTGTTATTCCGCTTACTTGTATTTAAATAGTTTGTGTGTTTTATACCAAGATATTGGCACTGCCCCATAGGAGCGCTGGATTTGCCCAGAGGCATCTATGTACTTTTACCCAGTTTCTCTAACATCCTAAAAATAGTACGAAATTATATAGTGCCAGGTCTGGGTTGAAGGGTAAAGAATGTATGAGCACAATGACAAACTGTTTTATCTGCATGACTGTTAGCTTGGTAAAGGTATTGGCCTCCTTAGTATCATGCAGTGGTTCTCAACTTTCCTAATGCCGCTACCCTTTGATACTCGTATGTGGGCGTATCTGCATGTGGGCAGACCGGCATGTGGGCAGACCCGCCTGGAGCCAGATAGAGGAGTAGTGTCTTGGTTCCTAAGACCATCGGAAATACGTGTTTTCCGATGGTCTTGGGCGACCCCTGTGAAAGGGTCGTTCAACCCCCAAAGGGGTGGCGACCCAGGTTGAGAACTGCCGCTCTAAAGAAAAGGTTCCCAGGAGATCTATCTTAATGTTTTTTATAATAACCCTTGACCATGACTTAATCTGTTGGCTTATGTACGTAGTTATGCCTCCCTCCCTGCAGCCTGCCTGAATTTGAAATGCTGATTTGAAATGTCCTGAGCACCTGGACTTGCAGCCCCATGGCCTGGCTTCCTGGAGATAGACAGTGCAGGGTAGCAGAACAAGCCCAACTCTGGGAATCCAAGGACATAAGAACCCAGCTCTGTTCCTTCACACCTGGGTGACATTGGGGCACACCACTTAACCATTCTAGACATCAGTTTTGAAAATGAGGTGGATGGACTGGATAATCACCAAAACCTATATCCACAACCAGAGATCTTACCTCCCCAGCATTTGAAATGAGCTTCAGCTAGAAACAGCTGAAGTCTATTGTGTGGGCCCTTTCCAGTGGCACTTCAGAATGTGGTCAGAAGATGCTGAGGTAACAACAATAGGAGCTTGCATGGTGTAGATTAATCTCTAATCATTAAAAAAAAAAAGGCTGGGTAATCTCGCTCTATCAAAAATGACATTTGTGCCCTGCCAAAAGAAGGGCAGTGCCTTGCACACTGGACCTGTGATTTCACTGTTATAGGGAACATCTTGGTAAGGAAATTCCCTCTACCAAAGCTGGTGGGCACCTTTAGGGAATTGCCTGTCACACCAAGGGTTTAGATAGCCTAGCAAGAGTCATTCATACAGTGTATGTTAGAAGTGGGACTTGAACCCAAGCCTTCCTCCCTCTGAGGCATGCTCTCAATCTACTGCACCATGTTGCCTCTCATGCAATAAACATTTAATAAACAGTTGTTTAATTGAATTAAATTATCTTCACAAGTAGGAAATGAAAATGTTACATCTCAAAGTGTAAACAGCTGAATCAAAAGCTCCTAAATGTCAACTAAATTGAAGATTTTTTTAAAGTGCCCATTCATAACATGCCCTCAGCAGAAAACTAGGTTAGGCCTAGACTAGCATGGACATTACTGTGATTGCTGGTAGCCGTAGCAAAGCCTTTTCCAAGTCTGACAAACTACATGTACCCATGTTATCTTGAAGATTTTACTACATTTATTTATTCCCTGAAATCTTGAACAGTATTTTCCAAAGTGGGGGCCAACCTCTTAGCTTCTCTCTTAGTGGATGTGCTCAACTTAATAGAGAGTAGAAAAATGAATCACATCCCAAGCTCCCTGCAGCTGCCTTATCTCCCAACATAACTACACCTTTTCATTCTTATTAAATTCTTTCCTAATTTTTATTTTATGTTCCACAATGTACATAATTATTAGCAGATTACTATATGTATATATTTTATAAATATGAATAAGTAAAGAGAAATATAATACTATATAGTAACACAAATAAGTAAATGTACTTATATCAGGGGTGTATGTTACTGATAGAGCTATAGTAGACCAGCTGCCACTCAATTTCAAGATGACGAAATGACTCAACTCAATAGCAATGCAGCCACACTAATAATTCTATGTACCCAAGGTTATCATGAGTCTAGTCTTTTTTCTTTTTGAAGTAAATGTTTAATTAAAAACTAAAAAATATTGCAATATATAACAGATAGAACCTCAGAGCCAGAAAGATCTGCATTCAAGCCCTGCCTCTAACACATACTAGCTATATGACCCTGGATATGTCTATTGATTAACCTCTAGATACTTTAGACAACTGTCTAAAACTATTAGTTGCAGAGATGGTGTTGACCTGCATTTGTAGAGGAAGTTTCTTCACAAGGGAGTTCCCTATACTAACAAAATCATAGATCCAATCCCTATCCAGTGCTTAGCACAGTGCCTGATATACAACAGATACGTAACAAATGCTTACTCATGCTACCTATTCCATGCTACTCTATTAAAACCTTAACAATGAACAGCAATACAATCACCTAAACTTTCTTAGGGACTACTTACATTCAAATAAATTAATTTCACCATATAAAGCATCAAATTTTTCCCCTTATTCTAAGTCCCCATCAGGATTCTGTCCATTCATTCTCATTAATTTTTCTTCTTATATAGTAATACTTTGATGTCCATTTTGCCATCAAGACTATTTTCATTTAGTATGAACAAATTACTGGGATACTTTCAATTAAAAGTAATTCCTTTGAAAGGAATACAAGGGATTCTCTAGCCATACCATTTTGAACATACAAATGACAAGACAAAATCTGGCCACTTTTGCCAGTTGACTACCTCACTGAATTTTCATCTTACTCGAAATAGATGCTCTGTTATTTTAAAGTCTAATTTATAACATTACAGTTTTCTCAGATGAAGACCCTGAAGTTGTGGTTGCTTCTGTTGAGGATTCTCCCTTCCACTGACCTATTTAACCAGGGCACATCAATACAAGTATCCACTGAGCACTCTTGTTGAAAACCACTTGACACTATTTTGATTTTGGGGTTCTTTTATTTTTAGCATCAGGATGATCCAGCTTATTGCTTACCAGGTGCCAACAAGATATTGATAAATTATCATAAGACCATGATGGGACATCTTACATAGAACACACATAGATCACAGCAACGTTATTTGTCCTTTTTCCAAAAGGAGATACTAAATAATGACGAGTGTAAGAGAGATCTTTAAAAAAAGACTGTATTGAACAAAACCTGGATACCCCAGGGAATGAATAACATGCCTAAGTGCTGGCTTATTTCCCGAATGCATCTTAAAGATACTGGAGTCATAGGGGAAGGGCTGTGTCTTCCTTTATTTTAAGTAAATACAAAACACAAAACTGTGGTAAGAAAGCATAGAGTCACTATTATGTCATCTTATCCTTTTAAATCATCCTGATTTAGGAATACATATAACTCTGTGTATTCTGTGTAGTAGACCCTTATAAGTGATTGTTAAAAATTACTCAACTAAACCTCTATCAGTCCAGTCAAATAGTAAGTTGACTCTGATTTCATTTACCACTGCTCTTCCTCAGAAATCTCACATTCTCCTGATACCAGGCTAAGGCTATGTCTTCCAAAGGGAAATGCTTTGACTTAAAATAATTTTTCATTCACAAAAAAGAATAACTTATTTCCTAGAAAAAATACATTTAAGCATATATTGTCAGAGGCAGTCATCAAATCATGTTTTTTCTCTCATAATTGTATGGCTTTGTTCAACAAAGGGATGATTCATTAAAAGACATCAGTAAAATGGATCAAAAAAATTTTAATCTAATATTGCAAAAGTTTGGCTTTTTAAAATTGTTTATAGATGAATTAGAATACAAACTTCTGATTAAAGCACACTTGTTCTGAGTTGCCCCATTTTCCCAAGGAAAAAAAATATTGTTTAAAGGTACAATGAGAAGTATATTGTATTTTTCATTAGGCCATTTCCGGATTTATTTCATTTTTTTGGACTCATAAGTTAGTGCTGGCTTGCAAAGCTGAATGGTACCATTGGTCCTTTCTCATTTGTTACTGGTGTTGCCCCTTATGAGGAAAATTGTTCATGGAACTCATGAACCTCTTCTCCTAAATTGCAAAGGGACTGCAATCTGTGTCAGTAGAAAGACCTAAACCTATGAAATCACAGTTTTTTGAGGGGGGGAAACATTATAATTATTTGTACATATATCTTAAAGATGGAGATTATCTTATTTTATCATTATATAGACATCCACTGCCTGCAGAGCTGAGTGCCTTGAAATTGTATAGAATAGGCAGCTTTTGTATATAACAGGTACTTAGTCAACACCCATCTAATTAAATGGAAAAGAGGCCAATCCTCTATACCAAGAGGGAAATGGGCCACTTCCACGGTAATGAGTTCTGTGTTACCAGAAGTCCTGAAGCAGAGCCTGGACCACTATTTGTCAGGGATACCATAAATGAGATTCTTGTTCACATAAAGATTGGACCAAATGATCCCTGACATTTCCTTCTGTTTCAGAGGTTCCAGGATTGAGTTTGTATTTGTTAAACCTTTGAACTTAGGCATCCAGATTTTGATTCTTAACCTTGGCCTCCAACCAACTAATTTCTGATTCCTGTCTGGAAAATCTCCTTCCAAAATTTCATTACCTGTTGGTTATGTTCAAATCTATTTCTTCATAACAACTCAAATATAAATCCTTATTGACAAAGATATGTATATCTGGTGGCAGAATCAATGTTAGGTAAATGATACACTGGCTAGAGATAGGCACTGAACCTGAGCTTGTGATTCCCCTGAAAGGGGGAAGTCTAGTGAGGAGAATTCTCCTGCCAGTTAAGGTGAGCCCCTTCTCAGAAAATTACAGTCTTAAGCAAAGCTGCCTCTCAAGTGCTTCCTAATGGAGCTCTTTAAAAAAAAAAAACTTTTGAGGGGATGTAATGTTTCCTTGAAGTTCAAAGGACAAAGAATAACAAATGTAACCTCCAGTGAAGAAAAATAGTAGCTGTTTTCTAGTCAGATTATCTTTTTTGAAAAGCTGCAAGCACATTAAGTCCAGAAATGTGTTTTAAAAAATTGTTTTCAATCCACATTAAGTGAAATTCTAACCATAAAAATAGAAAAGCGTTTTAGGGATACAATTCAAATAGTTAAGATGTTATTCTTTAGCATGGCCATTTACTCTCATTTTGTCAGTCAGATGGGTTCAATTTTTTGTTATCATATAAAAAATTTAACTAAAGTATTCCCCAGTTTAGGTTTTTAACTAGTTTACTATAAAATGAAAGCAAACACTTTATTATGAGATACAGCAAATGTATACACAAAAATGAAGGAATAAGAGTTATAATGCCCAGAAAGAGGCAAAGAAAAATATAGTAACAGTAACACCCTGCATTTATATAATGTGTTTCCTTCAAAGTGGATCACAGCTTAGCATGCTATTTTCTCTTCAAAACATCTCTGCAAAGTAGGACAAGGGTATGTAGAAAAAAATAAAGTAACATTATTGTAGCCTCTGAATTTTCTTTGAAAGTTTATGTAGATCGTTTCTTTCTAGTAAGGAATTTGCTTGATTACTGAGAAGGTTCAGTTCCAAATCTCATGTTTGAGAATTTGCCAATGACTGAGCTAAAAAAAAAAATGCTCATTTCTGAAGCTATCCTATAAGGTCCAGCTAAATGTTTTATAACCTAGTCAAGCCTTAATCCTACTTTCTTTTCTTATAGATGATGTTTAACTCCAGGAGCCACGAACAGAAAATTGTCACTTGATGATCCCTCAAGGTTCATAGTTCAATAAAATATTAGATCAGCTTGCTCACCTAAAAGTCCCCACAGAGTCATGTTCATTCTGCTATGAGGAATGAAAGGTTCACCAAAAAAAGTCACATATAACCTGAAGATGGACTCATAACATGTAAGGAGAATAAGAAAAATAGTGACAGTTTTGTCCATACTGCTGGGCACTGACCAGACCCCACCTAGGGATCAGTACTTACTATTTACAGGTATCAGAATGGGACTCACAGTAAGAGGGCCACTGACAAACAGGAAGTCAGTCAGAGAAGGATGCCCAGGATGACAGGGATTTGGAAATCATGCAGTATGAGGAACAGTTGAAAGATCTGTGAAAACTCTTAGACTTAAAGAACAGGATTGAAGAGACGGGATATAATTCTTCATTAAAAGTATTCTAGTCAGACAGTGATCAGTCACCAGTCCCATATATATTATATGCCAGATGCGGTGAAAAGTGCTAAGGATACAAAGAAAAGCAAAAATACTCCCTATTCGCAAGGAATTTGTATCGTAATGGGGGAGACAACATGAAAATAATTACTTAGTTGTGTGTGTGTGTGTGTGTGTGTGTGTGTGTGTGTGTGTGTGTATGAAAAGAGAGAGAATGAGAGAGAAAAAGGGAGAGGGCAAGAGGGAGAGGGACAAGGATAGGGACAGAGATAGGGACAGGGAGAGAGATGGAAGATAATCTCAGAGGAAAGTCATTATTTGGGGGTGGGACAAGAGGTCTGGGGAAAGCCTCCCTCAGTAGGTGGGATGTGAGCTGAAGTTAGAGAGCCAAGAGGTGAAGGTGAGAAGGGAAAGCATTCCAGGCACAGACAACAGCCAAAGAAAATGCATGGCATCAGGAGATGGGTATTGTGTGCCAGTAACAGCAAGAGTGTCCCTCGGGAATATAGTATGGGAAATTCCTTCATTAAACCATAGGTTGAACTCAAGGACTACTAATGCAATTTTCAACTCTAAGATCTGATGAGTCTATAAGTAATTCTTGTCTAAAGGGAAATGCCCTTACCACACAGATGATTAAGATGAGGCTTGATGTTAACCACAGTCTCTTTTTGCCCTATCATCATCTAACTTGGGCCTCTGAGGACAGGAATTCTGGTTTTTCAAGCCATCAAAAATGATAGAGTTTAGATTGGTTCTGGGATAGTTTAGATCAACCACAAGAAAAACTGCTACTATTCAAGTCCGAAGCTGGAATTATAAGGCTTTCCACTTCACCAGTAGTGTCTGCCTTTCTGATCTTTTTAGCATGTGTTTTAGTGTAGCAAGGGCATTTCCAATAAGGGCTCTTCAGAGACACATTGTCTAAGTATCCAACTTCAGCACAAAAGTTGCTTCCTATTAGGAGGGAAGCAACGTGGTACAGTAGGGAGAGCCCGTGGATTTGGCATCAGAGGGCCTTAGTGTGAATCCAGATTAAGGAACTCATTACTTCTGTATGGGGGGGGGGGGGGGAGGCAGAGGAGAGTGTCCCTGGGTCTTGGTTTCCTCATCTATAAAGATTTGGATAAAATGATAAAATGACCCCTAAGGGTACCCTTCAAGTTCTAAATCTATGTGATCCTCTGATCCTAAAAGCATTCTTCTCCTCTACCTTTTAAGACTACAGAGAATGGTCCTGGTATAATAATGCATAATTAATATATATTCGTATGTATAGGTATATACATTCATTTCATTGATATGTTATTATAATTAGTTAATATATAAGCTCCTTAAGCTTAAAAAGCGTTTTCCTCACAAAAACCCTATAAAAAAAAAGGCGATGATATTAATCAAATTTTGCAGATGGAATACAAAAAGAAGAATTCTTACAGAAATCTAGCTTCCAAGAGTAAAAAGTAGGGCTTGGACAGGTTATAAGAATTTGACCACATGGACATAGGGTAAAAACAATTTTAATAAATTAAGTGTAAGTAGGTAAATATACTGAGAACAAAGGAGAATTCCTTTGATTAGTGATAAAAATATAACAATATTTAGAGACTTGACTTGAATCTTTTTTGTTTACTTGGGATCTTGTTAGTGGCAGTATTTGAAAGGAAGGTTTAAAAAAACAAAAAGCTAAAGTAGCTAGGTCACAAATCCAATCCAAGAAACATTTAGTAAGCACCTACTATGTATTAGGCACTGTGCTAAGCACTGGAAGTAAAATTAATTTTTTAAAAAAGAAAGTCCCTGCCCTCGAGGAGCTTAGAGAGAGACAACACACAAAATGAGGCAGGGGAAGGGGGCCAGGGGACCCCAAGGGTGCAGGGACATATTGTTCTGTGAAGTTGAAACCAGGCAGAGCAGCAGATACAAACTGGGGTGACCTGAGAGTTCAGTTCATGCCCTCTATCAAGGAATTAGGAAAAGTTTGGTACTCCGTCCTCCAACCTTCCAATCAAAGGGGAGAACATTGGAGTTGGAGTCAGGAAAACCTGAGGGGGTTTCGAAAAAATAGCCTTTGAGGTCCCTTCCATTTCTTGATCTATGAGCTCAAGAAAGTTCAGAAAATAAATAAAGCTATGCAAAACCATCTGAAAAGTTACACAACCAAGAAACCAAGTTGAAGGAAACCTAATGTGAGTCTTTGCTCCACATGCCTTTTCAGCTAATGAGCACAAAAAACAAAAAATCAAACCTGCCACCTTCAGAGCCCAGTCTGGGTAAAATCCAATTGTTTGTCCTTTTGCCCAATAAAAACTTCATGCCTTCAAGGTCAACCTAGAAATTAGTTGAAATTAGTCCAACTTCCTCCATCTCCATCACAACTGAACACATAAACAGTACTATAGGCTAAACACATCTTAGACAGAGCCAAAGAAATGTAAAGCCCTAGGGACAAGAAAAAATGTCATATTATGAAAGCTACTTAAGGGAGACACACCCACTAAATGCTAGGAATAAACACAATGAAGATCAGAACCAAAGTACTCCACAGGAAAGGGAAAAAAATAGGAAAAAATAGGTAACTAAATATCACTCTTCTAGCTAGTGCTAATCTGTTTGAGGTTGAACATGATATTTTTCACACTATTTTGATCAGAAATGATGAATGGTAGAAAAGGTAGTTATTTTACCTATCCTGTATGATACAAAAATCAATCTTTGTTAACTCTACCTAGAACAAAGTTTGTTTCTGGGGTGTTTGTTTTTTTTTTACCCCAAACCACGATACATACCCTTTAAATTTCTTGGATTAGTTAAAACAGACAGACAGCAGAAGATTTACCACTGAAGACTCATGTAGCTTTTATTCACCTAAAGGTCTAAGAATTTTTTTTAAAGGATCAACAATAAAAGAAAGATATTTTCTTTACATAGTAGGTGTTTTAGTAAGCACTGTGCTAAGCACTAGAAATACAATTAATTTTTTAAAAAGAAAGTCCTTGCCCTCAAGGGGCTTAGAGAGAGACAATACACAAAATGAGGCAGAGAAAGGGGGTCAGGAGACCCCAAGGGTACCTGGTACAGGGGCATATTGTTCTGTGAAGTTGAAACCCAGCAGAGCAGCAGATACAAACTAGGATAACCTGAGAGTTCAGCTCATGCCTTCTATAAAGGATACTCATACGTGGTTTAGAAAAAACTCATTAATTTGAGAAACAATCTGTTCAAATTAGACATCTAAATTATTATGTGGTATTTTTTTAAAAGAGATGTAATTTGGGGGGTGGCTAGATGGCACAGTGAATAGAGCACAGGTCCTGGAGTCAGGAGGACTTGAGTTCAAATACGACCTGAGACACTTAACACTGAGAGCTGTGTGACCTTGGGCAAGTCACTTAAGCTCAATTGCCCTGCCCTTCCCCCTCCAAAAAGAAAAAAAGGTAATTTTATTGCTTTCAAATCTATATGGTAAAATTTGCTCTACTTGGCCTCAAAGGACAGAACTTGGAGCAAATGGATATAAGCTGCAAAAAGACATCCTGACAATTTTGAAAAAAAATTTTTTTTGTTACATTTAGAGCCATCTAAAAGTCAAATAGGCTGTCTCAGAAGGTAAAGAGTAAGCCCTCTATTCTTTCTCCAAAATCTTTTTTGGTCTGATTTCTATTTCCATGATAACGAAGCCAAAGCTGTTCTCAGATTACCAATGATTTCCTTTTTGCCAAATCAATGGTCTTTTCTCAGTCCTCATTCTTTTTTTTTCTCCTTTCTTTACCATTTAACACTGCTGATCACCCAGTCATTCTAGAATGACTACGTTCCCTTGATTTTCATAACCCACACAATCCTGATTTCATTTCCTCCTTCTGTGTGGGGTATGGGGACCCCAAAAATCCCCTACCCAAGAAAAATCAAAAGTCAGAGGTATCTTGAGGAAGAAACAGGAAGTTTTATTCTCTTCTCCCCCCCCCCTCCCCACTTCCTCCCCTGCAGGAAGAGGGCAGTCCTCTCCATGGCAGGGATCAAAGAGAGGAGGGATGTTACAAAAGATAGAACAAGAATTTATACCCTAACACAATCAAGCCCCCTCCCCCCCCGGCTGTCCCTGCTCCCATTGGCTAGGAGGTGGGCTCTCAGACTTGGCGTGAAATCTAACCCAATGGTGGATAACAAAGAAGCCCTCCACTATCTCCTTATTGGCAGGGAGGTGGGACTGTTCTTATTTGGTAAATGCCAAGCAAGGAAGGGGAAAAGGTCACAAGCAAGGGTGGAAGTCAAAAACCCCTGAAAAAGGGCCTAATGCTTTTAAGGGTGTGGCATACAAGGGTGGAGGTCTAAAACTCCTGAAAGGGACCTAATGCTGATGACAGCAAGGGAAAGGGGGAAGGGTCCTAGGTTGTGTAAACTCAGGATTCAAGTCTGTCCAGTCTTACAAAAGTCTGTCTCTGGTTGCCAGATAGTTTCTCTTCCTTCTCATTCTGAGGAGTCTTCACAGAGGGTGCAGAGTAAACCCCACTCACTTCCACTCCTGCTCCTTCTTTGTCATCTTTGCTGTTTTCTAGTCTTCTTCCCATCTTCTAACTGTTGGTATTCTCTGAGGTTAGCACCTTGTGAATTCTGGCTCCATACTCTCCCTGTTCAAAAACTATACTTACGGTTTCAACTATCTAATACTCAAATGGATTTGTGATCTTACTAAATCAAAAGTTTTCTCCAACAATGCAAATTGCAACCTATTCATGTCTCCCATCCCTTGTGATGCTTGTCCTTGTCCTCCCAAAAGTTTGCCACAAAGGTACACTCAACATGAATTACTCTGGTCTTTCTACCCTTTTCCTAACATTGCAAGGATACGTACCAGCAGAGCACACTGGCCAAACTCCTGTCATCCCTTATAGCAGCCACATGACTAGCCCATATTCTTTTTCTGTTACTCCATTCTTTGACAACAAACTTTACTCTGGTTCCTTTCAGGAGTTCCTCATTGGTTATATGTTTCAACCACCTTACACACACCTTGTAATTCATTGCCCACTGATGTTCTCTCTTATTTCTTTGGAGACAGTGGTGTTACAGATCCCACTGCCATGTGGTAATGGTAAAAGTTTAGTACTGAAAAGACGGGTCTCTGCAGTTAAGAGAAGGTGCGGGGAGGGGAGTCAGTAAAAGTGATTTTGCAGTTTCAGGTAAGTAATCCAGCCTACTCCCCTCCTTTTCCATATACTTCAGTCAGTTCAGCTTCTTTCTATCTCTATCAACTGTATAAGATATACAGTCTGTTGGACATGCTCTATAAAGGTGACCAGTCAAATACATGCTGATATCCAGGCACTAAATAGACCTTACCCATTTGGTATTTCTTATGTGATGCATAAGCCAAACTCCTTTTGAGTACTTATATGTCTTCCAGGAGGCTCTTTAGCAAGTCTTGAGACTTGATAAAATCTATACAAACAGTAATATCTGGAGGACTTAATATTCATAAGGGAGTCCTCCCTTAACTGGACTCTGTGTTTGATCTCAATCACAATGGTGAATATGTTTGATGAGTAGACATCTTCCCATCTAATTTCTTACCTGATGTTAATTATCAGAAGGTCATCTCACCTTACATCCTCTAAGAAAACCTGAATTATCTTGATATATGGTTGAGACATCTTGTTGTAAAACAGCCTATGAGGGGGAGTTTTGTTCTACCAAGTCAAATTATTTCTTTTAATGAATAGTAAGAACAATGACATCTTGTATTGTCTACATATTTCAGATGCCATCAAACTATCATCTATAAAGTATAGGTATCATCTATGGGGCTCTATATGATATCATCTATAAAAATAGCAAAGAACACCCAAATATAAATCTATGGACCTGACCTCTCACTTCAAACTTGAATAGAATCAGTGTAAGAAGGAACTTTAGGAGCCACAATTAACATTCAATTCAATACAGGAATCTATTGCATCCGTAACAGAAGCTTATTCAGCCTCTGCTTGAATACCATCAATTATAGAGAACTCATTACTTTACAAGAAGGTCAAATTCCATTTTTGAATGACTTTCATTCTCTGGAAAGAAAAAAAAAATCTTACCTCCTTGAAATATACCCTCATTATCACTTCTGGAACAAGACAGGATAAATTCAAATTTCATCCCCTTCTAAATGACAGTCCTTCAAACATCTGAAAATCTGAATAACATCTGCCCTTAGCCTTCTTTTTTCCATGCAGACATGCCAATCCCCTACAACCACCCCTCTTTTCTTAAGAGACAATTAGATAGAATATCTCCAAGGATCATTCCTTATTCTTACAACTGCTTCATAGCCTTTTCCATTTGCTTGTCCTATAACCTCAAACTGTACTTACTCTCAACAAACTATTTCCCACAAATTCCCCCAAAACTATGTTCCCCCTCCCAAATTTCCTCTCCCTGTCACTGACACCACCATTCATTCTCTTACTCATCCAGACTCAAAATCTGTCGTTTTTTGAGTCATTCCTTTCTGAACTAAGTCCTAAAATTACTTTCTTAAAATGGCTTATGCCCATCCATTTCTTTTCATTCCTAATGTCACCGGCATCATCACTTCAAACCTGGACTGCTTTAATAACCTCCTAACTCATCTCCCTCATAGTTCTCCCAAATCCATTTCACCCCACATACTAATCCATTTCTTAGATATCATTTTCATCACACCATTGTCCATTCAAGAAGCCATCTCAGCTATCACAGGATAGTTTCAACATTCAAATCCATCATGAGATCATAGGATTTAGAGCTGGAAGAGACCTTAGAGATCATTTTGTTTAATCCCCTCATTTTACAGATGAGGCAACTGAGGCCAAGAGAAATTAAGAAATCACACCAAGTAGTGAGTCACAAAGCTTGGGTTTGAACCTAGTCTTCTGATTCCAAATCTAATTCTTTCCACTACAACATGATTCTACTTGGCTGACCTGACCTTACCTCCTACAATTATCACCCTAAACTTAGGTCTTTTGATCTAGCCAAAGCAAATTTCTCTATGGTTTTGCAGATGCTGCTCCCTTTGGCTAAATGCAAAACTCTTTTCCCCATCAAAAACCTACAGGGCTCATTTCAAGTCCTATGTCCCTTTAAAAGGATCCCAAACTTCTGAAGCCTCCAGTCAGCTCTTCTTCCTCCAAGCTCTTATGTCAACTACTGTCCATATCATTCATTATTGGAAATTATATGACTGAACAGAATATGATCAGCTAGTTTATATTTGTTATTATTATCTCCTCAAGGCAAACAAACTTCTTTTATACCTTTATATCTTCCTGCCCTCTCCCCAACATACAGAAATTTGGGAGAGGAAGAGGAAGGAAATAATCATACATTTATTAAGTACCTACTATATGCCAGGCATTGTGCTAAGTGCTTTACAAATATTAACTCATTACATGATTACCATGGAGCAGAAAATATAAACTTACTACTTAATGAATGAGAGGAAGGTTTGGACTCAATAGAAATAATATACTCAATCTAGTCTAGTGTTGCCTAATACAGATCCTTAGGGGAATTGTTATAATGAATAGATAAGAATAGTTTATCAATAGTGTAACAATTGTTCACATGCAATGAATATTTTCATATTTTAAATCCTTCTATATTGTTCATATTAATTAGCTTAAAATTTTTTCTTCAGATGTCATACAAGAATAACTTCTGCTCAGTCTGTGTGTCTATTACGAATACTAAAATAACATATATATAACACATAGAAAACTTTAAAACAGCATATGCCATCAGTGATTAGAAATACCGGTAAAAGACAAACTGAAAGATTTCTCTTTTTAATAGGACCATATAAGATATGGAGACTGATAAACAGAAGAAGTCAGAGAAGGAACAAGGGAAGGACATGAGGACAATAAGAAAGAGAGGCTGAAGATAAAAAACTCAGCACAGGTAGAGTTCATAAATTTCAAGGAAAAGGTAAAAGCACTTACTAAGGGTCACACACCATGCTAATTAGGAACTGGAGCTACAAATGCAAGCAAAGAGAAAGACAGTCTTTGACCTCAAGGAGTTACATACTAATGGAGGAAAACACAGAAAAAAAGAACTGAAAAGCTAAGATGGAGAGAATGGTTCTCCCTTGGAGGCATGGTAGTTAAGTCTGGGAATGTCAGAAATACATCTGGGCAGGGAATGAATATGGCCAGTCTGAGTCTGTCCCTAAAATAGAGCCCACCCTCAAAGAACTGAAATTGGAATTCACCAATGAAAGAAGAGAGGTGGAAGGGCAAAGAAATGTCTCTGGGTGAGAAGGAACTGGGAGAAATGTCATCCAGTGAAAAAGTCTGAAAGTCACATTTATGGAATACATTTGACATTGTATTCAGTCTTTTTCCGCTTCCAAAGTCTTAAAACAAAAAGATTTACTAATGATTGTATAAAGTCTCCACATCCATATCTTCTTGGCAATGCCCAGGGGCACCACAACTGCTTTTTCCACCATCAGATTTAGACTTTGTGTTAGCAATAATTTTGGCAAGTCATTAATAAGTGCACAGAGACTTTGGTGTTTTTCCAGAAAGAGAGAATTGGACAAACTTAAGCAATTTGTTATGCTACCATCCTTAATTAAGTTCTTCTGGTCATAAACCAGATACTATGCTTCCTGGAAGACTGCCCAGTAGTATAGATTATAGACAGAATCCCTGCTCCACCTGGAAGAGGTTCTAGGACTGAGTAAAAGTTGCTGATCAGCTATCAGGCGTACTATAAAATAACATACACTGTGCCCCCTCTACCATTCCCCTTTCCTTCTACATTGCTCCACTGGCCTCCCCTCCTCCAACTATCCTAAACTTTCAAGAGAATGACAATACTGTGCTGTCAATCTCCCACAGGTGTAAACATCTGAATATCTATCTTCTACTTTTTTTCTAACACCTTGTTAACATCACCATGACAACTATGAACAATGGACCATCCTGGCCAACCAATTCAAAATAAGGTAATTAGGCCAGAGCTAACATGAAGACCAAGAAAAGGTAGAATAGAGAGTAGAGAGGAATATAAGAATATCATTAAAGTCATTTAGCTGGTACTTCATGCCAGGATTAAAGTACCTAAAATATATAATTTATTCTTTTATTGGTCATTATTCAACATTATCCCATTCCCCCTGCCATATATACTCCCTTCATAGTCCTTGGTAACAGATCTTCTTTGACAAAAGATGCTTCAGAGTCCTAAGGTTCTGAAATGAAAACCTTAGGAAACAAATGTCAGGGCTAACTATGAAGGTACCTTGAAGTCCCATTATAGAAGAGTCATCCTGATTCATTAGATGCAGAAAGTGAAGGCTAAAGAGACAACGTGAGTTGCCTGAGGTCTCACAATCAATAAGTGGCAAGCCTTGAACTCAGATCTTCCAATTCCCAGTGCAGTACTCTTTGACAATTACTTAAACGTCAGATCTAGAAAAATGTCCAGGTTGTCAATACTACATGCAGGTACATGCTGCCTGTGGAGCCAGACATGCAGAAAGATCAATGATCCTCAAATTAAGGAGTTCCCACACAATTGACTAATGTACCATTACACTATGTCACATCAATAACACACAACCCATAAGTCCCAAAATACATATTTACAATGATAAGTTATTATTTCCACTTCACTAACCATTAGCTCTTTAGTCGAAAATCCTGATTTTTTTTCAGGATTTTTTCTTCTTTCACCCTCAAATGCCCCACTCTTTTTTTCAAAGGATATACAGCCACAAACTAAAAGAACAATTGTTATGCTGGTTCCATTTTTTTCTTCCACTGGGTCAAAGGGTTAAATGCTTAAAATGTTTTTAAAACAAAATGAACCCTGGCATTACCATCTTAAACTCAGGTTTTGTTTCCCAACATCTTTCAGTGAAAACTCACTTTAAAATAAAGTTCAAAGCCAATGAGGGACCATACCAAGAAATAAAACTGGAGTCCTCAAGCCTAGAGGTAGGCATTAGTGAGGAAAGTATTTTGCTTAAAACTGAACTATTGTTTATAGATAATTATATAAATTCAAAAGATTTTAAGGAGTAAAAACAACAACTTTGAGTCATATCATCAATTTGTTGACATTTAGCCTGAACTGAGGTGATGATTTTTCTCAGGGGTTTCACATCAGAAATCAGCAGGTGCCCAGATCATATTGAATGAACCACTTATAAGGGTAAAGCAAAAACAACAGATACCTGAGGTTGGCTTAATTCTCATAATCTGCCATCACATAATTATTCTTGAGTGTAAACAAAAAAATTTCCATCAGCATTATGCTTTTCCTGGAAGATAGCACCAAAAATGTCCTACAGTCCTCCCCGTTCACCATGAGGTTTCTTATGTTCCCAACATTTGTACCTCATTAATGGTACTGATGATTTTGTCACCACTAATTTACATCATTGCTATGCTTATATGTTGCATCTTTCCTGATTCAGGCCAAAATATTAGTACAACCTCTAGAGACAAAATATGTGTGTTATATAGAATCTTCTTAGCTTTCTGCAGTTCTCCTCCCCTCTGTCTCTATTAGCACAGTGGTTCTCAACCATCCTAATGCCGCGACCCTTTAATACTCATATGTGGGCATATCTGCATGTGGGTGGACCCTCCTGGAGACGGATAGAGGAGCAATGTCTCAGTTCCTAAGACCACTGGAAATATGTGTTTTCCCATGGTCTTAGCTGACCCCATTCGACCCCCAAAGGGGTCGTGACCCACAGGTTGAGAACCACTGCCTTAAAACATCACACTTTTGGGAGCCAAATTCTGCATTAGCTACAGAAACTACCTGCAAGTAGAAATTAAAAGATTCAATTTTAAGAAGTAACAAAAAGCACAGAGAAGGTCTCTGGAATCTGTTTAAATCCCTAAAAACTGAGCTATGGTAGATATAACAAGACTAGCAAGTGGATACCAAGCATACTACCCTGCAATTATATCGCAGTAAGAGACAGTGAAGCTAATGTTGGTTTTAACCAAAGAGCACACTAACTTATGTCCCAGTTAAAAGTCCTGGGTCATATCAGCACAGGTGCTATCTCTAGTCTAGTCTCATAAATACCTCAGAGAGGCTTTTTCTTCACCTGGATGCTGGAAAGAATGTATAGTCACCTCATAGCAACCTGAAATATTCAAGTAGCCAGGAATATCAGATATGTAAAGGGCCATACAAAATCAATGACATAAATTCCAGGCTAACACGAGATCAGTGAAACCTGAAGCTTCCCTCAACAACACGTGTTTCATGAGGCCAATAAAGAAAGACCCCTCCCTGACCCCTCTTCCCTGGTACTATGTCATGAAGCCAATGGCAAGGGCATTTATAAGCTAACTATGTGATATCTAGCTACTGCTGAAAGAATCATAAGATGGTGATAAATAACTCGGCACAGGCCAGATCCAAACCAACAAGGTGGCAACTAGGTGGCTCAGTGGAGAGAGTACGTAATTCCTCTCAGACTCAGATATTTCATCAGCAAAATAGAGACAATAATGGAACTTACTACACAGGATTGTCATGAGTAACAAATGAGAGAACATGTAAAACACTGAACAAATTTTAAAATAATATGTAAATGTTATTTATTATTATTAATAAAAGCATAGTCTGAAATAAACAAGTTCTATGCTTACATTGCTATTACTATGAAATGGCATGAAGGAGAAAACAAACTTCATGAAAGCTGCTTTTATATGAATGGTATAAAAAGTAGAGAAATAATACTAACAATTTTGAGTTCTCTGCCTTTTGCCTTGGGCCAGCATCTTACCTGATCCCGTCCTCAAAAGAGGTTCTAAAAATCATTCTTCTTGATAATCTGGAAAATCTTTAAAAATTTTACCTTAGGAATACAAGTGGTAGTGATGGTTTTTTTTTAAGTATAATAAACAAGATATTATAGGAAAACTACAGATAGCCCTTAGCTTTCTAGCACAGCTTTGAACTCTTTTCCCTATGTGAGAAGTATGCTGGCAAGTACTCGAGTAATAATAGTGAGTAGCAGATCTATAGCTCCCCCACACCAGAATTAGGTCTCCATCTCTGAAAGGGAATCATAGTAGCAAAGTTGTTCCTTTGGGGAACCACCCAAAACTGCCCAAGTAGGTGAAAGGATAGTAAACAAGTTAGCCTGTGCTACATAGGAATTTTTCCAAATCTGCTATTTGGATTCATCCAAACTATTGCAATAGCATACTGTGGGTATATATAACTCATGTCTCTCCCCACTCTAATCCATTCACCATACAGCTGTCAAAATAACTTTCTCAAAGTGTAGATCTGACCATGTCACACTATCTTCCTCCCCCACTCAATGAAATCTATTAGTTCCCTATTAGTCTCTAAGATCAAATATAAACTCTTCAGTTTGGTATTTAGAGCTCTTTACAGCCTCATCACTTGCCTACCATTCTAGAGTTCTTCTACATCTACTCACTTCCATTCACTCTGCGGTCTAATCATACTAGCCTGCTTGCTGTTCTTCACACACAAAACTACATCTCCAAATCTCTGTGTCTGCATCTGTTGTCTCCCATGCCTGGAACATTCATTCTCACTTTCACCTTTTAGAATCACAGGCTTCTTCAAGAACTCTCAAATGTCACCTTCTGTAAGTCTCCCCCTCTAAGATTACCTTGTCTCTACTCTCTATGTATGTTATATATGCCTCTTTATTTACATGTTTCTATATTAGAATGTTAGCTCCTTGAAGGCAGGGACTTTTTTTTACTTCTGTTTTCCCAGAGTTTAGTACAATTTTGATCACATTGTAAGTGCTTAATAAATGCTCAATGGTTATTGATTGATAATGCCACCATAAACATTCAGTGAGCCAAGAGGGGGTAGTCTCAGTGAAACTGCTCAAGCTACAGTGTTCCTCCTCACACCAGTTTTACCATGCGTAGAAGCACAGGCAATGTTTAGCAGAACCAAAATCATAGAATTTCAAAGTTGAAAGGTTCAGAGATGATCGGCACTTAGCCAAACCAAACTGATAGTCATCTAGTCTTAAGAGATCTATAGTAAAAAGCAACAATAGCCCCCAAAGTAGCCCACTCCATTTTGGGGTGCCTCTAATCACTAGGATATTTTTCATCATTTTACCCCAAAATCTACCTCCCTGTAATTTCCACTCATTAGTCTTAGCTCTGATTTCTAGGACCCAATAAAACAAATCTAATGCATCTTATATGGGATGACCTTTCAAATGAAGATTATCTCTTATCCTAAAATTTGTTATTCTCTAGGCTAAAAAATTCCTAGTTACTTCCTGAGATCTCCCATGGCATAGCTTTCAATCCCCTCACCATACTGGTGACCTTCTTCCTTAATACACTTGAACTAAAATAAACAACTTAAAATATGATGATTTCATCACAAATGATTGTAGTAACGGGGAAAAAAACCTGAAGGTGGCATCTAATGTAGCCGTATGAGAATATCTATAATGAGAAGAAATTTTAGAAGATGAAAAGAGGACTAAGAATGAATAAAAATGCAAGGCACGAATCTGTAAGACCAGTGTTGGGAAGGCTAAAGCCCAGAATAAGCTGAGGCTTGTGCTAAATGTTAAGAACAATAAAAAGGGCTTTTGTAGCTATGTTTGGTGCAAGGATGACAAGGAAGAGGATTGGCCCACTGCTTGGGCAGATGGTCTAATGTTAACTGATGAGAGAGAGAAAGCAAAACTACTCAACTTCTATTTTGTGTCCTTCCTCTAGGAACAGGAATGATACTCATACTGGAATAAGTAGAAAAAGTATTTAATGAGAAATTAAATCCCAAGGAAAGAGAAGATATTATATTGTAATAAAAAAAACACCACCTAGTTGTTTTAAATAAGTTCAAATCTCCAGACCCTGACAAATTACATCCCAAATAAGAGTTGTTATGAAGAGGGGAAAAAAGATTTTTTTCAAAGTTATGAAATGTCAAAAAAAGGAGTTTGGAGTTTATCTTGGCAGTAATAAGGAAACTACTGGACTTTATTGTGAAGGGGAGTGACACATTCACACCTATGCTTTAGGAAAATCAATTTTGCAGCAATTTGGAGGATGGACCAGAGAGGAGAGAATCTTGAGGCAGAAAGTTTGTACAGGTGTCTATTGTAGCAGTCCAGGTGCAAAGAGATGGAGACGGGCACTGGGAGAATTAACAAGATTTAGCTATTATTTGGAAATGTAGGATGAGAGAGTAAGGACAAAAGGTAGATTCCTAAAACCTATAGACCTAACAGTTTATACCAGACAAATTTCTAGGGCAAATTATTAGATAGTTTGTGGATATATAAAATCATAAAATTTCTGAGGGAGAAAGGACTTTAAAAGGAAGTAGTGATCAGCAATGTTATCTAAAAGTTTATTAAGTCATGCCAAACTAAGCCCACATTAAATTCAACAAGCATTTTTTGATATTGTGACTGGAGTAGTAAATAAAGGGAATCTTATATGCACAGTGTTTCTGAATTTCAACAAGGCAACATCTCTTATAATATTCTATGAAGAAGATATAGTAATATGGCTCAGATGATTCTTTGGTTGGCAGGAGCTATATTTGGCTGAATTACCTTGTCCAAAAACATTGATTAATGAATGGAGGTAAAGCTGGAAGGTTTCTAATGACATAACACATGGTTCTGCAAACTAATGGCCCCATCTTAGGAGCACAGATTTAGAGCTGGAGGGATCCTTAAAGCTTATCTAGACAGTCAGTCAATAAACATTGATTACTAGTCCACTATCCTGTTATTACAGAAGAGGAAAATTAGTCCCAAAGAGATTGTAATTTGTTCCAATGTCTCACAGATAGCTATATGGTTCAACATTTTTATTAAATTACTTAGATGAACATATGGTTATCAAATTTTCAGAAGAGACAAAGCTGGGAAAGATAACTAATACAATGCATAACAAAATTAGGGTTCAGGATTCCTCAAAAGAATGGAAAAATGGAGCAAAACTTACAAAATGTAACTTAAAAGGAACATGTAAAATGCTATATTGGGGTTAAGGAAATCAACTGCATGAATACAGAACAGAAGAGACCTAACTTGAAAGAGATTTCTAGAGGACTGGGTAGGGGGATGGAGGGAGTGGGGAGGTCCAACAACCTAGTGTTTTTAATTGAATCCAAGCTCAAAATGGGACAGGTAGGTGGTGCAGTGGATAGAGCACCAGGCCTGGAATCAGGAAGACCTGAGTGCAACTCTAGTCTCAAACACTTGGTAGCTATGTGACTCTGGGCAAGTCACTTAACTCTGCTTTCCTTTCCTGATCTCTAAAATGAGCTGAAGAAGGAAATGATAAACCATTCCAGTATCTTTGCCAAGAAAACCTCAAATAAGTTCACAAAGAGTCAGATGTGATTTAACAACAACAACAGCAACAAGCCCAATATGAGACAACATTATAAGGCAACTACTAAAGCTAATACAATCTTGGGCTGCAAATATATAAGTATATGATCTAACACAAGAAAGGTAATAGTCCTACTGGTCAGGCTAACTTCAAAGTCTTATGTTCAAGCCCAGGCTCCACATTTTAAACGAACACTGATAAACTAGTACAAATTCAAAGGGTGACCTGGATAATAAAGGTTCTAGAAACCACTTAACCTAGTTATATGAGGAATGGATGAAGGAACAGAGAATGTTTCCTCAAGGGAAGAAAAGAAGAAAGCAATCATCTTCAAATAGTTGAGACATAACATGAAAGCTGGCTTCGACATTCCATTTGACTCCAGAAGGACAAGAACAATGTGTGAAAACTATAGAGTCAAATTTGAAATCAGTACATATGAGATGTCCAAAAATCAAAGAAGTATGATTTTTGATATAGCAAGTTCTCCACTACTAGAAGTATTCAGGCAGAGGCTAGATGACCACCTATGGGGGCCACTGTATAGAGGATGGCATGGGAGATTGGACCAGATGACCTCTATGAACCTATGTTAAAAGATGGTCCTTCTGACTGATCCCAGATCAAGAACTAGAAGGAATCTCAGAAGTCATTTAATACATCCCCTCCCCATCCAACCTTATTTAAAAATAAAGAAAGTAAAGCCCACAGAGGTCAAATGACATACTCAAGATCATACAGGAAGCATCTGCAGTGGGATTTGAAACTCACTCTTCTGACTTTAGAATCAGCACTCTTTTCCCATTGTATCACACTGTGTTCTCCTTCCATGGGGGTTGTGCTTTACATCCTTGCCGTCATAGCAATAAGATTGGTCGTAATCTATATGTGCCCAAAGACATATATTGGTTAGGCAGTTGGGTGGAATAGTAGATAGAGTACCAGGTCTGGAGTTCAAATGTGACTTCAGATACTTACTAGCTGTGTGCCCCTGGGCAAGTCACTTAATCCTGTTTGCCTCAGTTCCTGAATCTCTAAAAAAGGACTAGAGCAGGCAATGGCAAAACACTCTAGTAATTTTGCCAAAAAAAAAAACCCAAAATGCAGTCATAGAGAATGGAACATGGCTGAAATGACTGACCAACAACTTTGGTTGGCCAGAACTTCAGTCTCTGGTCATGGAATAGGTACAAAGCAGATTGAGACCATAACCTGTAATTACTTAGAGAATGCTCTAACAAACTAAACTAGCCAAACAAGACTATTAGAGTCCCTAATACAAGAGGTTAATGAAAATGAAGCTATATTTTTCTCATCTAACTTTATGAACTCTTTGACATCTATCCAAGGACCTCTGGTAAGAACCTATAATTTATTCTAAGCTCTTCACTTTTAAGATGAGAATACTGAGGCCCAAGAAAGTAAAATAATTTGCCCAAAGTCACAGAAGTAGTAAATAAAAGAAAAGGGATTCAAGATCAGATCCTCTGATGCCAAATTCAGTATTCTTTCCTCTGTGCTAAAAGATAAGGGCCTGGAATGTTATAGGTGATTAACAAGAACTTGTTGACTTCTCTTTTCTCTACATTATCCTACCTCTCATGCAGTTCTGGAACTTAAATACATTTTTAAAGAAAAGGGAAAAAAAGTAGGGTGACTTAAATAACTCCAAAAAGATGCATGAAAATAGAACATTATAGAATACATAAAAGTTCAAGTTTTATTACATTTCTTTTCACCTTCTCTGTGAAACCATAAATAAACCAAGTAACCATTTCCCCATAGAGAGGTTACTGGTCCATTAAATGGACTTGTAGATGAATTAAATTGCAAGGCAGCTCAAAAATACTAAGTTAGACTCCTCATTCATTAGATTTTTGAAGACCAACTTGGTTAATTGCAGGTTTGGCAGGCACAATCTCCTCCCCATGCTATTAACTTAGGTAACCACCCCTCCCTTCCCCTACAAAAACAAGAGACATCAAGAAAACTATGGAGGGACACAGAAGTAGAGATGGAGATATTGAGAGAGAGAGAGAAACAGAGAGAGAGAGAGAGAGAAACAGAGAGAGAGAGAAACAGAGAGGGAGAGGGAGAGAGAGAGAGAAAGAGAAACAGAGAGAGAAAGACAGACAGAGAGAGAAAGAGAGAGAGAGAGAGAGAGCACTCCTAACTCCCACCAGGGATCTTAAGCTCTGTCAGAAATTACAAGGAGATTCTACTTTGGAAAAGGTTAACCTATCCTCATCATTTTTTTATGGAGAAAAAGAATATATTCTAAATGTTTCTTACTGAATAAGTGCTCTTCACTTTCTCCAATCTGTATTTATCTTCACCCACACAAAACAGAACTACAAATAGTATTCCAGGTGAGAATCTTGGGTGATTTTTAAAATTTATATTATTGGTTGTTCTATTTGGTTTCCAATACTCTTTATGATAGCCACCATTTTGTTGGCCTTTTTGCCTGTGCTTGCATGTTGTAAGTAACATGTTATAAGAGGGACTCCTGAAGCCCATTTCTAAACTGTAACTGAAAGTTTAAAGACAATTTTCTCATAAACCCAATAAAGATTATTTTCACTTACAAAAAAAAAAAGAATAAGTGCTCTTCAGCTTGTAGAAAAATAGCAGTGCTAAGAAGACATGTTTTCCTGCGGAAACAACATTACATACATGAGATTAGATTTCCAGACTAGGCCACAAAACATGCTTAATCTAAAAAATGTTCCTTAAATCCTAAAGCACCTTTCTCACAATACTCCTCCCTAACTACCCTTGACCACCATTTTAACAGTATTTCTAGTAAAATTATAAGTGCCAGGATGGGGAAGAAGAGATATAGATATATGTATCTCCCCTGGAACATTCACAGTGGAGGTGAGAAAACCTGAATGTCCATAAGTCAGGGACTATGTACAAAAAGAATCAAATACTTTCTTCTGCAGAGATCTACATGGTTTGGTTTTTTTTTTTACTTTTTTCTTCTTAAACTGTTAACCAGATTACAAATTACATATGCTAACTATATCATCTCAACCTGACACAATCTAATCCTCTTACTGTCTCCTATGCTCAGTGTGCCTAAGGAATGGAAACTAATTTAATTATTAGGCTAAGCAAAACATAATTAGACAGGAAAACCTATTACAAAATATACCCTACATTTAGTTACAAAACTACACAGGGGTAATTTTTTTATTACTCCATTGAATACATACTCTCCCATGGCTCCCTTCCATTATGGCATATAATTTAGTTACAACTGCATTGACTAATAATAGATTTTTTTTAAATGGGATTAATATAAGAATTCCCAAAATAATCAAGTTTTATCTCTGAAACCAAGACAGCAACAAGCAACATGAAATGCCAGTAAAAATCAAAAAGATCACAAACATACCTCTGAAATGTATTCTAAGTTTTCCTCACCCAACGCAACATAGCTCTTAAAAAAGTAAATGATACAAATTGTAGGTGGCATTTTGGCATTTTGAGAAGGGAAAGAGGTAATCAAGAAAACTAATAAAACTAAAAATCATTATCTCCTTCCTCTCTATCTTCTGTCTTTATTGACGGCTTCACTCTCTGCTCACTATCACTCAGCATTCAAACTTTATATTATACCTATTCAGTTAAATACAAATAAAGTATTATCTTCAAAGAATCATAGACTGGAAAACATTTTGAGATAATTTAGACTTTGATCCCCTCTCAAAACCCATACAGGTAGATGTTAGTCATATTTTAAAGATTCAAAAAAACATTTATAACCTATTCTCATTAGAGCCATGGAAGATCATTAATCATTACAAGGGGATTTAAAAATCTCCCTCCTACCAAAACCATGTGCTAAGAATATTTTGCCTGAATAAATTTCTCCTAGTAGAAACCCATTTTAAGAAAAAATTTTTAAAGAAAGTTTCCAGGGGTGCCTAAGTGGCTCAGTGAATAGAGCACCAGCCCTAGAGTCAGGAGGACCTAAGTTCAAATCCGACCTCAAACACTTAACACTTACTAGTCGTATGACCTTGGGCAAGTCGCTTAACTCCAAGTGACCTCCAAAAAAAAAAGTTTCCAGATGAAATTTCCCCTTTTCCAATGGCTGTCCACCAGCTACAAATCTCAGGGATCGCTCCAAAAACTTGGGATTTTGAATTTCCACAACTCCAGTCTCTTAGCAGAGTCAAGTATCCCTGCCCAACCCAGCTCAGTATCTATTATAGTTTCAAGTCTGAGAAAATTAATTTTAAGCTTTTATAATTCAAATTTTAGCTCTCTAAGAACATAGCTCTCATTTAAAACATTATCACTATAGAAAAGTATCTCCTGAAATGTCATGGGACAAAAATTCATGTTTTGACAGTATAAAGTAAGAACTTTAGATTATACCCTTATGAGATCTCAATGGACACACTGAAATTCCAGGACATATCACTCCAATGATCTAAACTTCATGGTGTGGATTTACATCACTGATCCAAATTTTAACATTTAAGCATGAGGACTTGACTATATGCTCTGACCAAACAATAGTTTTTCTGCTGGTGGAATGATAAGTTTTGAGTGTTTTCCTTTTGGTTAAGGTAAAAAAAAAACTAATGGATATAGATTAAAAGATTGTTATGCCTTGGAGAATATATTGGCCAACCTCATCACTTTACAGATAATGAAACTAGGCCCAGGGAGGTGAAGGCTCTTACCCAAAATCACACAGCCAGGCCTCCTAATAACTTCTAGTACAGTGTTCTATTCACTGCATTACACTCTCTTTCCCAAAACAGTACACATACCTTGCTAAAACTGTATTCACAAGAAATCAGATAATAAGCATTATAATGAGTTTTTTACACATTAAGAAAAGTATGAAAGTATTTTATGTCTTAACTCAGGAAATATGATAATAGCCAATTTTCATATAGTACCTAAGATTTTCAAAGTGCCTTAAATATTATCCGTTATTTGTTCTTTACAACACCCCTTGTCAGATAGGTGCTATTATTCTCTTCATTTTGCAAATGATAAACTGAAGCTAAGTGACTTGTTCATGGCTGGATAGCTAGTGAAGTGCTAGATGAAGAATTCCGATTCAGATCTCTCCTGTCTCTAAGACCTGTGCTCTTTCCAAAATACCACATGATTGTATCAGTCTTATACCACACAGGTCTTAATACATTAAACATGTTACACAAATCTTTGAGACCTAGTAATTCAAGAAACTACACCAATTCATAAATATTTTCTGGATGTTTGAATCAAGATGTTGGTTAGAATGAACTCTCTCCCTACCCTTCCATTTCCAAATCTGACCGAGAATCTGTTAAGAAATGCTTTCAAAGCATGTTGGGGGGGCGATATTAGAGGGGTCCATAAACACATAGCTAGAACTCAAATATTTTCTTTCCATCTTAGAGTTATTATTCTTATAAAAGACTTAGACAAGGTTGTTTAAAAAAATTTTTTTTAACTTGGAGTACTCACTTATTCTCATCTAATGCCATCCACACTCAGCAGAGACAAAAGAAAAAGCTAAAAATTAATGAAAAGAACAGGAAGCCCAAAATACAACAGCAAACACAAAATACAAACAATATGTAAAAGAAACAAAAACTGAGATTCAACAATCATATCCCTGTCATGACACCAACTCCTAGAAACGTCACCTGTCAGTCTTTCATAAGACCTAGTTGAGTGATTCCCTTATATATTTCCCTTTCTTCTCTTTTATTACCTTTCTACTCCATTCTTTTTTTAAAAATTGTTATATCTTATGCCCTGCCATACTTTGTTCATAACAGATTATGACTTCATGGAAAAAATAAGGATGTACAAATCAGAAGAGACAGTCTTATTATGGGTTCTGGCAGTAATTAGTGGATTACTTAACCCCACTGAACCACAGTTTCTTCACCTCTTAAATGACTTAAATGACTCTGGGACCCCATTTTGGGGTTTTCTTGGCAAAGATACTGGAGTGTTTTGCCATTCCCTTCTCCAGCTCATTTTACAAATGAGGAATTAAGGAAAACAGAGTGAAGTGACTTGCCCAGGATCACCCAGCTAGTGAGTGTCTGAGGATGGGTTTGAACTCAGAGAGATGAGTCTTCCTGAATCCAAGTGTAGTGTTCTATCTGCTACCACCTAGCTGCCCCAATTACATGGTTAGATCAATTATTTGGAAATATTAATTTGACTGCTGATTGAGGGATGAAGTGAAAAGAGGAGAGATTAGATACCAATCAGGATGGCTACTGCAACAGTACAGGATAGGTGTAGTGAGGGCCTAAGGAACAACAGTGGCTACGTCAATGAGAAAGGCATCAATGTGAAATATGTTGGAATATAGAACTAATAAGACTTGGTAAATTAATGGAGATGGGAGGTAAGGAACAGGGAAGAGTCAAAAATGTCTCTGACACTTCAAACTTGAAGGACCAGAAGAATGGTAGAGATATCAATAGAAATAGGAGAATTCAGAGGAGAGACAAGATATGTTGAGTTTGAGTTTTCAATTCAGCATCCAGGTCCAGATATTCAGTAGCTGATAATATGGGATTGGAGTTTAGAAGAGAAATTAGGGCAGCAAATATTATACATTTTGGGGTCAATTGTGTATAGCTGATAACTGAACCTATGAAAACTGATAAGATTACTGAAAAAGATGAGAAGAGGGCCCAGTAAAGAGCTTTGACATCCCCATTTAATGATAAAGAGATGGGTGATGATCTAGGATATGGAGCTGAGGGGAAGGTATAGACAAGTAAGAGAAATTTTAGGAAAGAAAAGTGTCACAGAACCATGGGAAGAAGATAATATCCAATAAGATGGAGTCTGTAACAATTGAAGATGATATAGAGAGATATTAGGTGGAATGAAAATTGAGAAAAGACCACTGGATTTAACAGTTAAAAATGATTGGTAAATTTGAAGAGAGTAGATTCAGTCAGGTGATGGAGACCTAAGTCAGACTGAGCTAGTGAGATGTGAGGAAATGGAGGCAACAAGGTTAGGCAATCATTTCAAAGAGTTTGGCTATGAAAGGGAAAAGAGATGTAGAATGATAGCTTGAGAAAATGGCAGAATCAAGTAAATTTTTTAAGGATAGATGAGACCTCAAGTGATGTATAGTGCAGCTAGAGAATAGGCAACAGGAAAGGAGTCAATTGATATGGAGAGCTTGAAGATGAGAAAAGCTGGGGAATGATCAAGGGCATAGGTTCCCAAAAGAGATAGGAAGGTATGAGATCAAAAGTATAAATAGAGGGGTATACTTTGGCATCTCTGAGTAAATGACTAGAACAAAGGAAGAGAAAATGGATGATTATGTAGCAACATTTCAAGGCATGGAGTAGGAAAGGAGAAAGCTAATGTTAGATGGCCTTGATTTTCTCAGTAAAGTAGCAAATATTATCATTTTTGAGACAGAGGGGGAAGAGAATACTATGGAGAATCAAAGAGAGAAGAGATGGCTGGAATCTCAATTAAAGAGAGTGTGACAGACAATCAGGGAAAAATAAAAGAATCACATGCCGCAGAGATAGTCTGATTGAGATCAGATAACAAATTTGTAGGGGCCTGACTTTCTCTAGTAGCACTCTACATCACTTGAGTTTGGACATTCCTGTGGGTGTCTTAGGTGGAATGAAATTACAAGTGATGAAAGTTGAAGAAACTGATGAACATACAGGAAGGTGGGGTTATTCTGTGGGATACTGACATGTATATTAAAGTCCCTAAGTATAAGAGGGGGGGGGGGAGAAGAGGGGTTGAAAGGAAGACTGAGAACCAAGTACTGAATTCCTTGAGAAAGAAGGATAAAGAGCAAAGGATCTAGAGCAAATTACATAAAAGAATGGATTAAAACTTCAAGGAGAAGAGGTTTCTGAGTAGTGGTAGCAATTGGGTAGTTTAGTAGTAGTGTAGATCAAGGAGTGTGCCTATTCTTCCTTCTGGTCCATGGGAGGCATGAGAAAAGAAGAAACCCGGTACAGAAAAGGCTAGCCATGGATGCAATGTTTTCTAGAGAAAGGAAAGTTTCCATTATCACAAGTGTGAGGGATAATTTATAGTGAAGTTTCCCCATTCTGAAAAATCAAATCTAGAATGGCTTCAGTATTCACTAGGCCTAAGGTCAAGTCACCTGACCTTCAAGCGATCTGGGGCTTAGAGCAATGGAGACCCCTCCCCCAGAGCCAACACAGCAGAAGATATGCCAAATAAGGTTAAGACTGTTTTTATTGGACACCCATATGTTTCCAGGTCCTTTGTCTCAGAGAGATTCCCGCGCTTAGGCTGTGGGACAGCCCCCCTACCAATAAGAGTGAAGGCCAGTTGGGGGGGTTGGGTTTCTGCCTTAGAAGATTATATAATCATGGCTGCCTTCTACCTGGCACTCTCTCCCTGCAGACGCCATGTTGGGCAACAGGGGGTAGAGTCCTTTTTCATGAGAAAGAATAAAGACCTTTTCTGACCTTAGATTAAGACTCCGAACTCTTTCATCTCACACAACGAGGATCCAGAAAGAACATGATTCAGGATTCAGGGAAGTGTGTAAACAAAATTACAAAACTGGAGGAGGAGGTTCCCAGAGGGCATATGGTGAGAACAGAAGAGGAGCAGGACTGAAGAAGGCTGCCATCATTGTTGCATGGCAATCATTTTATTTTTCCCTAATGGACTATAATGGTCTCCAAAGTGGCTCTTTCAAATTTTCTTTTCTCCCACCCCCCCACTCCCAAATCATTCCAAAGTAAATAGAGATGAAAATATAGAGAGACACGGGAAGGAAAGGATTTTTACTTCTTCAGATGTTGATGCTAAATGACAACGGAAAGGGGAGTGGCAGCTAGGATTATGTCTGCTGTAACATGAGGGGGGGGTCAGGGGAGGAAGGATAGTGACAGAGGATAAAAAGAACTAGCTGAAATACTTCTAAGGCTGTATCCCAAAGAGTTCATACAAGTGAGAAAATAACCCGTATGTACAAAAATATTTATAGCAGCTCTTTTTTGTGGTGGCAAAGAACTGGAAATTCAGGGGATGCCCATCAATTGGGGAATGACTAAACAAGTTGTAGTATATGAATATAATGGAATACTATTGTGCTATAAGAAATGAGGAACAGACTTCATAATAACCCAAGGAGACTTACATGAACTGATGCTGAGTGAGAGAAGCAGAACCAGGAGAACATTGTACACAATTACAAACACATTGTATCTGTGATGACTACTTTGATAGACCAAGCTCTCTTCAGCAACGCAAAGTTAGAAGACAACTCCAAAAGACTCTTGACAGAAAAGGCTAGCCACATCCAGAGAAAGAATTAGAGTCTGAATGCAATGAAGCAAACTACTTGCTCTCTCTCTTTTTCATTTTGTTTTGTTTCTTCTTTCTCATTATTCATTCCATTGGTTATAATTCTTCTTTACAACTTGACTAATGTTTAACGTGAAGGTATATATAGAACCTATATCAGATTGCATGCAGACATGGTGGGGGGGGGAGGGGCAGGAGAGAGAAGAGGAGAAAATTTGGAACTCCAAAATTTGTGGAACTGAATGTTGTAAACTAAAAATAAATAAATTTAAAAGAAAAAAAAGAACTAGCTGATCAGGGTGCCTGCCCACTCTTCAAATTCCAGTGATGACCAAGAAAAGAGTCAAAGTAGGGTAGTTTCCCTAGCTCGTCACTCCAAACACAAGGAGCCTGAGGGATGTAATCAGAAGAGAGTTCTGTCTGCTCAAATAAATAACAGGTGTTTCAATCTCTAGTGAAGCTCTTAGATGTGAAGCCTTGTTGCCTCATCCCATGATAATAAAGGAAGAGGTACCCCTCCCCCCAAAAAAGAAATGTTGCTTGCCGGTGAGGAATAATTAAAGGTAAAACGGATCCCCCGTTTCCCACAAATAAATAACATTGCTATTGCAATAAACAGACCAGCATCCATTACCTCAGAGCGCCAGCATTACAATATATCTTCCTTTTATCAGGCTTGCCAGGGGAAGATAATCCCAGGATAGCCAAAAATGCCCCCAAGCTTCCAGCATTTAAATATATCTGTATTACAATATATAGTCACCTTTCCACAGCCAAGGCCCCTTCCCCTCAGTCCTTAATGCTTACTTAGTTCCTATTTATTATCCAAGTATCCCAGAATAATGGAGTACCTCTTCTGGAAAGTACCTCCGGAGGAATACACATTCATCTATTAGATTTTGGACACGAAGAAAATGAAACTTATCTTAATTCGACCTTGAAGGGACTCTATCCAATTACACCAGAAAGCAAGAATGGCACTCTGAATTAATCAAAGGCAGTGAATAGCAATGTGAAGTTTCTTTCCAAAAAGTTGTGTTTCAGTAAGGAAACTGAGTCTCAGAGAGATTATGCTTGTTTGCCCAAGGTTAGTCACAGAGCCCAGACTCTTAACCCAGTATTCTTTAAAAATAGATCATAGGAGTGGCTAGGTGGCACAGTGAATAGAGTACTGGCCCTGGAGTCAGGAGGACCTGAGTTCAAATCTAACCTCAGACACTTGACACACACACACACACACAAAACATTAGCCGTGTAACCTTGGGCAAGTCACATAATCCCAACTGCCCTGCCTTCCCCCTCAAAAAAAAAATGGATGATAATAATAGCAACTATCATCTATATGTTACCTAATATGTGCTAGGCAAGTGCTAAGTGCTTGACAAATATTATCTCCTTTGTTCCTCACAACAGCCCTAGGAGGAAGGTACTATTATTATCCTTACTTGAGAATGTTAGGACCAAACATGTAATATTTCTCCCTAAGTCCTTCAAAATCAAGTAACTAGTGGAAGTAAGACTCTGGAGAGGATGAATAAGCATAGACAGTAAGAATACATGCATGCTATGGCTGTTCCATTCTTGATTCCACTCATCTTTCTTTTAGGCCCAAGGCCAAAAATAGCACTTCATGTAGCTCTATTTCTTACTTCATGGACAGACACTAGAACTATTCATGTTTTGCTATTTTTTTCAAGTGTTTAGTTAGCCCTCTGACATGTGTTAATAGATGAAAATTAGCAAGCAGCATTCCTTCAATTCTTTAAGCCAGTCACTACACCTCTCTGGGCCTCAGTTTCCCCATTTGTAAAATTAGGCAATTATTAGTCTACCTATTTCCTAGGGTTCTTTCTAGCTATAATTTTAATAATTTTTGAGCCAGTTCCTTAGATCATCACAAGCATTTCAGTTAAAAGGAACTTAAGTTAACTATTCTCTATTCACAAATGTCTTAGTCCAGAACTCACTGTGTTAGGAAGTGAGAAGACAGATACAAAAAAATGAAACATGAATCTCCACTTTCATGAGCTTATATTCTACCAGACAAGACAAAATAAGTATATACAGATATTAAAGAATCTAAGACTGGATATAAGAATAAATATGACTAAATACAAGGTAGCTAAGGACAGAGTGCATATTAGTTGGGGAAATCAAGAAACACTTCATTTAGAAGGTAGGGTAGTGTTAGAACTAAGTCTTGAAGGAAGTGAAGGATTCTATCAGGCAGAGGTGAGGAGAGAGTACATTCCTAAGCTAGAAGAATGAACAGACATTACAAAGGGACAGGGGTGGGAAATGTAATACTGTGAATGATGAATAGTAAAAGGACAAGTTGACTGGACCACAACATGTGTGAAGGAAAGTAATATGTAAGAAAGCTGGAAAGATAGTTTGGGGTCAGGATGTGAAGGACCTTACTGTAAATTTGAGAAGAAGCTGATATTTGATCCTAGAGGCAATAGGGAGCCACTAGAGTTTACTGAGTAAAAGAATGATATGTTCAGATCTTCATGGAAAATCATTTCAGCAGTGTAGAAAATGGATTTCCAAATAACTGACCTTGAGCCTTATTTCTTTGAACATCAGCTTACTTTTTCCACATATTTGTCTCTTGCCCAATACGTAAAATCCACATTTTCGTATAAAATATTGGGTTTTTTAATAGTTCATGATTGTTGTTCATTCACATGTATTCCTGTATTCTTCCAGCTTCCCGGAGTATAAAAAAGAAATTAGATGGTTTAGAGTACAAACTGATTATTAAATGTTTTCAATTCTATTTAACATTTCAATATTATCCCATTTTCTGACCCTATACATGACTTGACCTCTGATCTTATTTGAAAATTGAAGAAAGGGTCCTTCAGGATGGGACATAAATGAGGTAATGTCTGAGGAGTGCTTAGATTCTAAGAAGAAAAGAGTTGTTTAGCAAAGAATTAAGAGCTAGATGAGTGAATTTTTTTACACATGAAGTATATCTACCTTAGGAAGTACTTTAAAAAGTAGAATATAACAAAGTGGTAGCGATAGCATCTGGACATTTTAAAACTCAGGAAGAAAAATTAAAGTCAGTGTGATACCTCAAAATATAATATTTAATCAGATAATGGGTATCCTTTAAAAAAGGATGCAAAAAAATCGGGAAACCTAGGGAAAGCATATTGACCTTTCTTCTGTGCCTTTCATGATATTTAAAATGTAACGTTAAGAGTGGATGGATATAAGATACATTACATAGATAAAAAGGATAGAATTTGACAACTGATTGGGGGGGTAGGGAAGGAGAGAGAGGGAAGAGTGAAAGATAACCTTGAGTTTAGAAGTTTTAGTTACTGGGAGGATGGTAGTATCATTAAATGAAATACCAGGAAATTAGATGAAGAGGAATGTTTTAGAGATAAAATCAGCAAATCACTGTTAAGTGCCATTGAGATGTTCAGTTGGGAGAATCCAGTATTCAGGAATAGTAAGACTAAAGTTATAGAAGAAGTTGAAAATAGAAAAGGATTTAAGAACCATTTGCATAGTGAAGTTTTGAGAGTGGATAAGTTCACGGAGAATGAGTACTGATAGAGGGTTAAGGGCAGAACCCATGTTGGATAGGAAGGAAGAGGACAGGAAGTAAAACAAGGAAATATGGAAGAGTGGTTAGAGAGGCTTGAGGAGAACCGTGGGAAAAACACCATCAAAGAAGCCAAGGGAGAAGGGGAAAACAGTTATCATGGCAAATGCTTTAGGGATCAAGAAGAATAACAAGAAAAAAGGCATTGGATAGGGGGATATAATTTCAGATACTGAAGTTTATGTTGTATTCAAACACTGCAGTGAACCTTTCATAAACACATGATTTGTACTTTTGAATGGCAAAATGTTAAAAACCATTTCTGTTGCTTAAAAAATAAAGAAATATAATTTTAAAAGGGTAAATTTCAATTTGACATAAGTTCTATATTTAGATGACTAAGGACTGTTTCAGAGGTGGGAGCAAAAATGCAATTTTTATTTTACGACCAATTCTCCCCCAGTTGTTTTATCCATTTGTGATGGAGCAGTGTTGTACAGAGGAAACAGCTCCAGATTTGGAGTCAGAGGGACTGAGTTTGAATGCCACCTCTGATGAATAACAACAAACCAAAAAGCAGCATTTGCACAGTACTTACTATGTGCCTGGTACCATGCTAAGTGTTTTATAATTATCCATTTGATCCTCACAACAACCTCGGGAGGTAGGTACTATTATTATTCCCACTTTACAAACAAGAAAACTGAGGCAAACAGAAGGTAAGTGACTTGTCCAGGGTAACATAGTAAGTGTCAGAGGCCAGGTTTGAACTCCGATCTTCCTGACTACAGACCAGGCATGCTATCCACTACCACCAAGCTACTGCTATCTATACTACCACTATAACAGGTCACCTCCCTGGGCCTTAGTCTCCTAAGCCTCCTGATTTATAAAATGAGACCTTTGAGGTCCCTTTTTTGGGACCAAACCTGCGATTTAATTGTCATAAGGAACCCTTAGAAAGAGAATTCACTCTATTGATTTGGATCAGCACGTACTCTGTATTTTATAACTTTAGAGAATCACCAAGGGCCTTTGAGAGATTAAGTGATTTGAGCAAGGTCACACAAACAGGCTGTCAAAGAGAGGACTTGAATCCTAACTTGGAAACCACCTAAACATTTTTACAAATATCACACTTGATGAAGGCACAAAAATGGTAAAGTCTGGGGCATGCACAGGCAATAAGTCATCCCATTTGACTGGAATTTGACTATCTGGTAGGAAGAAGGGAAAGACAGAGTGGTGACCATATTATAGAGGGCCTTAAAATAGTAGAGAGGTCAGTAAAAAGGCCTGAACTTTCCTTGGTAAGCAGTAGGAAGCATTCTGAGCAGGACAGAATGACTGAGGCAGTGGGGTGTAGAATCCTGGGTTTTGAGGAAGAAGACCTGAGTTCAAATACTGGCTACATATGCCAATTTCTACCTGTGTGACTTTGGGCAAGTTATTTACCTTTCCTCATCTATAAAATAAGAAGATTAGAGCAAATTTTTCTCTACTCAGTCAATGGCCAGTAAGCATTTATCAAGCTCCTCCTCCAAGTTCCCTTCAAGCTTCGAATCTATGACAAGTTCTATGCATAAGAAAGTTTCAACTGGTGGAGCCAAGATGGCGGCATAGCAGCAGCAACATATCGCAGCTCTCACATAGCCACCCCAAAATACCCATAAAATAGGACTCTAAACCAATCCTAGAACTCCAAAACACACACAAAGATACTTCCCACTAAAGTCAGCTCGGCTATGAGAAACCATATCAGCACTGCTAAC
>CM053582.1:275324287-275347745 GCA_028627135.1 Pseudochirops cupreus | reverse complement strand
TTTTTTTTGCTTCTTATATTTGAGTGTCAGATTTTCTATTCAACTCTGGTTTTTTCATTAAGAATGCTTGAAAGTCCTCCACCTCATTGAATGACCATATTTTCCCCTGAAACATTATACTCAATTCTGCTGGGTAGGTGATTCTTGGTTTTAATCCTATATCCTTTGACCTCCGGGATATCGGATTCCAAGCCCTTCGATCTCTTAATGTAGAAGCTGCTAGATTCTGTGTGTAATGGTAATGGAATTTGGAGATGCCCCTGTATTGGCTTGGTTTTGGGGTTGAGTGTTAAAACCCAGAGCTTATGAATCCCACTTGTGGGATGGACTTGTCGATGTGAAGAGAGAGGGCTGAACTGGGAGGAGCCGTGAATTTGGAGAGAGGCCCAAGCCGAGAGAAGGCCCAAGCGGAGGAGGCCAGAGTTGCTGAGAGAGGACTGCTGAGGTCCAGTTGGAGCTGCCCAGGACTTTTAAGAACTGCCACCCAGAGCTGCCAAGAATTGAGGAAGCATGGCTGTGATGCTGGTATTTTGTCTGTCTGTTTTGATGTTGTTTTGCCAGATTCACCTGTTGGTAAAGGACAGTGCTGCTGTTGTAGAGGTCCTGGAACTTTGCTGTTGGTTCAGAAGCCCTGAAGGAGGATTTTCTTGTTATATATTACTAAGCACCTATTCTGTGGAATTTCTACAGAGAGAAGATCTAGAGAATTATGAAGCAGCTGGGACACTAGTTGAGAGTGACCAAATGCCAACTTCAGTCTTGCATTTGAATAGTAGAAAGGAACAAGAAATTATATAATACTTGAATTTGCTATCAGGAATTTAAATAGAGATAGAAAGTTCTACGCCTAAATCATACTGTCTTGGGAAAATACAAGAGTGGGTCTGTGAAGAGTCACTTCGTACCAAGTCATTAGGAGACTAGATAGTCTAAAAATATATCAAGAGAACAGTTGGAGCCCCATGAATATCATTTATTGAAACCACTTGTAGCCTTTATGAGAGTTAATAACACTTGCTAATGCAGAGGAGGACAGAAGATACAAAAACAAAGGAAATGAGTCTCACAAAGGACTTATTTATCGTGTACAGGGAGACATTTGACACTATATGATGCTCTACGTGGGAAGATTTCTATGAGAATTCAGATGAAGAAGCAGCTGAATTTGGTTATACTCTTTTTTAAAAAGTGTTTAATTTTCTCCCAATTACATGTAAAAACAATTTTTAATATTCATTATTTTTTTAAGTTTTGATTTCCAAATTCTGTTCCTCTCTTTTTCCACTGCCCCCTCCCTGAGACAATAAGCAATCAAATATAGGTTATAAATGTGCAGTCATGTAAAACATTTCCATATTAGTCATTTTGTGGAAGAAAACTCAAATAGAAGGAAAGAGAGAGAGAATAAAAAGAAGGAAGGAAGAGAAAGAAGGAAGGAAGGAAGGAAAATAATATGTTTGTTCTATATTCAGGTGCCATCATTTCTTTCTCTGGAGGCAGATAGCATTTTTTCATCATGAGTCCTTTGGGATTGTCTTGAATCATTGTATTGCTGAGAATACCTAAGTCATTCATAGATATTCATTGTACAATATTGCTCTTACTGTGTACAATGTTCTCCTGGTTCTGCTCACTTCACTTTGTATCAGTTCATGTAAGTCTTTCCAGGTTTTTCTGAAATCATGCTGCTCATTTCTTATAGCACAATGCTATTCCATTACAATCATATACAACAGCTTGTTCAGCCATTTGCCAATTGTTGAGCATCTCCTCAATTTGGGCTATACTCTTGAGAGATGGTAAAAGGTAGTAATGTGGCCCTAACCTAAGGGAGAATCCTACCTGCCTTTTTGCCTACCTGTTTTTTAGCTTTGGAGATCCCAAGAGAATTGACAGGCAAATTGTGTGATGGAAAAAGCACTGGTCTAGTAGATAGATGGTCAAAGGATATGAAAAGGCAGTTTTCAAAGGAAGAAATTTAAGCTATCAATAACCATAGGAAGAAATATTCTAAATAGCCAATAATTAGAAAAATGCAAATTCAAGCAAATCTGAGGTTCTATATCCTACTTATTGGATTGGAAAAGAAAACAAAAATAGAAAATATTGGAGGGGTTGTGGGGAAAAAAAGACATACTAATGCACTAGAGGTAGAGCTGTGAATTTGTCCAGTCAATTCCCTAACACAGTTTGGAACTGTGTCTCAAACATAAAGAAACTCAAGGAAAAGGAGTGACAAAGAACTAGAAACAAAGAGGAGTTCCCATCATTTGAGGAATGTCTAAACAAATTAAAGTTTATGAATACAATGGGAAGTTATTGTGACCTAAAAACTGATAAAAAGAATAGTTTCAGAGAAACATGGGAAAGACTTGTATGCAGTATTGCAGAGTGAAATGAGCACTACCAGGAGAACAGTTTGTACAATAACAACACTGGAAAGACAGAAAACTATAAAGGTCTTAAGAACTTGATTAATGCAAGGACCAACCATGACTCCAAAGTACCAGTGATGAAGAATGTTATCTTCTTCCTTACAGAGAAGTGATGGACTTAATAGGCAGAATGAGATGTACATTTTTGGACATGGACAATATAGGAATTTGTTTTGCTTGACTATACATATTTGTTACAAGGTTATTTTTTCTTATTCTGTAGGAGTGGTGAGTTTAAAGAGAGAGAAAATAATTTGGAAAAATAATAAATAAATATATTTAAATAAATAAAATAATTTGGAAAAAATTAAATTAAATTTTTTCAAAAGAAAGATACCAACCCCCAAAAAGCTACTATAATATGTTTGTATGTATAGGACCTTTCCCTCCTCCTTTGTTTTTTTTTAGGTATAGGCAGAAGTACATCTGGGTCACAGAACATGCACTGCTTAGTAACTTTTTGTGTATAATTCCAAATTACTTTCCGAAGTTGTTGTTCCCATTTAAAATAAATACAAGGTATATAAAATACTTGGTAGTCTACCTACTAAGAAATACACAGGAACTATATTATTTGTCCTTTGTTCTCAAAGAGGACCATGATATCAGGGAGGTATGATATGCAAGTGATTTGGATTTAAGTGAGGAACAGCTGTGCAAAGTCACCAGCCACACTTTCTCCCCTGGAGTCATCTGGGTCCAGTGGCAACATATAGATCAGGATGACTGGAAATGGTCCTGGATATAGTGAGAGAACTTATCTAGCCTTAATTACAAGAACTATATAAACATAATTGCAAACCACTATTTACAAAAATACAGTTCTAAATAATTGAATATTAACTGCTTATGAGAATTAGTCAGAATGAAAAAATGACAATACTACCCAAATTAATTGTGAATTCAATGCCAATCAAACTTCCAAAGGATTGTTTTATAGAACTAGAAAAATAACAAAATTCATATGGAGGCAAAAAAGTCAAGAATGTGAAAGGTAATAATGACAAAAAAAGTGAGAATGAAGGGGACCCAATATTACCAGATCTCAAAGTCTACTACAAAACAGTAATTCTCCAAAACAATTTGGTATTGGTTAAAAATAGATCAGTCAGTAGTACAGATTAAGTATACACAAGGGCAACCCAAAACTTATAGAAGTAAACAAACAGCCCTGTGTTCAATAAATAGAAAAAATATTTGTATGGGATAAGAACTCATTATTTGATAAGAACCTCTGGGAAAATTGGATAGCAGCATGGAAGAAATTAACTTTAGACCAATACCTCATACCCAATACCAAGTAAGCACCAAATGAATATGTGACCTAGATATAAAGAAATCATATCATAAATTAGAGAAACATGGAAAAAATAATTTATCAGATTTGTTGATAAGAGAATAGTTTACAACTGAGCCAGGGATAAGGAAGATCATAGAACACAAAATGAACAATTTTTATTACATAAAATTAAAAACATTTTGCAAAAACAAATCCAGTAAATTTAAGCTTAAAAAAGAAACAATTGGGAAAATATTTACAGCAAATTTCTGTGATAAAAGTTTTATTTCTAAGATATATAAGGAACTAATCCAGACTTATAGAAATAAGAGCCATTCAGAGAAAAGAGATATGATCTCATGGTGTGACACCAATATTTAATTTCATTTAAAGAGATTTTTGAGAATGAAATTCAACAGTGCAATTTCAAATGTGATCAAAGAGAGGGAAAAAATACCTTGCCCATGCCATTCACCAAGTCACCAAATAACTCTCCCTGATGAGATGGAACAGAGATAACCTTCCCACCTTCAGACTCTGCTATTTGAGATTCAGAGAGATGACTGAGCTGGCAAAGATAGGAGTGGTGTGAGAATTCCTTTCAACCACAGTGCTTAATGCTCAGCCATTGAAAGTATCTCAGAACAAGACCTGTGAGTAGGCTAAAGGCATCTGAAACTAGTGTTTGGAACTTTGTGGGTCTAACCCAAACTCCTCATCCCATCCTCCACAACTTTTCCAAAAGATTTTATGTTTACAGGAACTCTGCCAAAAAACCAGAATTCCTCTCCCTCTTCTCTTCTCCCAGTCTTAGATCTCCTGGCATTACAATGTTGTTCAAGAGCTTTAATCTAGGTAATAAATATCACTTAGCCCACATAATAAAAATCTCTGTGGTGCTAAAAGCTTCCAAAGAAGACTCGCCCAGTTCTGACTCCCACCTCTTACCAGCCTCCCATGACAGATGGAGGCACTTTGGACCGTTGAGGCTGCTGTTGTACAGCCTCTTGGCTTTAAGAAATAACAGGAAACGGGAGGTGGCTCTCACTTGTTGTACAGCTAAGACTTTAACTTTCCCCTCATCCTCTATTCTTATTGCTGTCCTTTCCTTTTGACCCAAAGATCCAAATCTACCCTAGTTTCTCTCCCTCTGCTTGATTTGACCTTCAAACCCTTCCTATTAGGATCCATATACTTGGAGAGTTAAGTAAAATGTAATTTAAGAAATGAGCATTCCCTCCTCCCTTTTCTCAGCAAGGGATGGAGGAGGAGCATGTGGTAAAATCGGCATCATTTAAAGTTCTTAATCGTCACCTTTATGCCATCTCCCCACCAGAGCTCAGCAACGTGGTTGTGCAGTAAATAGCCTGTGCAATAAATAGACAAGTCTCAATGGGGCGGTCAGTCCTGGGAGATGAGTATTTTGAGCTGTGTTGTAAGCTTCTCTGTGTTGTAGCCTAGTTCAGACTTCAGCCTGGAAAAAAATCACCCTCCATTGTAATCATGTAGGCCTTTATGCCGCCTGGTTTCTCTTGTTACAATAAAATTATTATAGATTGGGGAAAAAAAAGAAATTGATGTGACTACAGAGGGAACTTAGATAAGCTCATATTTTAAAAGGTTATGTAATGGCTAATAATAGCCAGTATTTATAACGTGTTTTAAGGTTTGCAAAGTGCATTTTCAAGTATTATATCATTTTATCTTCACAATTCTGTGAAGTAGATGCTTTTATTATCCCAATTTTACAGATGAGAAAACTGAGACAGGCATAATTTAAGTGACTTTTCAAGGTAACATCAACTAGGAAATAGTGTCTGGGGCTGGATTTGGATTCATGTCTTCTTGACTCTAGGCCCAGCATTCTATCCACTGTGCCACCTCACTGCCCATAATGTACAAATGATAGAAGTAAAGGCACAGAAAATTTATACAAGTGATTTGGTATATTGTACATATTGTAGAAGAAGCTTTAGTGTTAAATTTCTAGTTAGAATTGCCCACAACTGGAAGGGACTACCTCAGGAGATTGTAATTATCCACCACTAGAGTTCTTTACACTGAGGTTTTTTTGACCTGTTGTTGGGGGAATTCATACCTCTTGTAGGAGATGGCTAGATGAGTTGTAAGGACCTTTCTAACTCTTAAGATTCCATGAACTTAATTGTCCTTAGGACTGGCACATGGAAGAAGGATTAGCCTTTGCTGCTTAGAGGGGAAATCTGAGATCAATGAGTGGAAGTTACAGGAAGATAGACTTGTTTCATTGAAGGAATAATTTCCTAATAATTATAACTGCCTAAAAATGGAACTGCTCCCCCAGGAGATAGTGCTTTCACCATAACTGAAGGTGCTCTGGCAAGATGCTTTAACAAAGTTGTTGGGGATATTATATAGGTGACTCATGCTTCAGGTAGGAGTTGAACTCTAAAAGGAGATTTAATTCTCTAAAAGGAAATTTAATTAGTTCCTCCTCACTCTTAGATTTTATAAGTAACATCAGACCTTGCTTTATTTTATAAACTTTTCTCAAAATTCACATGAATATGTTGTTTCTGGTACAACGTAAATAGGGATTGCCTTCTGTTTCTTCGTTTGTTGTTTTAGTTTTAACATAGTTTAGAACCTTTACATAGGACTTTTCCCACATAAATCATTTTAAAGTCTTTTTTTAAAAATCATTGATTTTTATTCATTTTGTACTACCCTTCCCCTTATCACATGATAATAATATTACATTTATTTAACACTTTAAATTTGCAAAACACATAGTGAATATCTAATTTGAGCCTCACAAAACCCCTTGAATTAGTTATCTTCATTTTACAGACAAGAAAACTGAGTCTCAGACAGGTTAAGTGATTTGCCTAGGGTTTTGAACCCAGATATTACTGAGTTCCAAGTTCTGTCTTCCATACTGTGTTGCTCTTCTGTTCTGCATTACTTTGAACTGTTAAGAATATCACTAATTTATTTAGTAATATTTAGTGTAAATGATAACCAGTTTTATGACTCTATGTCCTGACTTCTAAACAACTGAGACTAGCACAATAAACTTTGCATGAGTTAATTTTGTCACATCCATTTTTAAAATTAGTCCTCAGACTCTTTCTGCAGTACCTTTAGAGGATTCTGAGAACCAGAAGATCATTCATCATCTCCAGACCAGGAGTCCTTTTGTGGGAGAAAATAATGTTTTGTGGAAGAACTGTGAATCTTTGGTAAATCGTATGTGCCGACTAGAAAGCATCATGCAAAATCTGAAGGCGAAAATCTCACAACTTCAGATTAAAAAAGAGTTCAATCCACAGAATTCAGGTATAGAGAGAAAACAATGAGAGCAGAAGTCTCTTACTTGCCTTAAAACTAAATATGCTTATTTTTTCTCTTCTTTCTGATGCTTGTTTTGGTTATAACGATGCTCCATGGTCTTGTATTATCATGTAGTTTATGTGAAAGATCAGCTAAATGCACTACAGGAAGATCATCCACAAGACCTGAGGGAGATGCATCTGGAAGTTGTGAATTTGCATAATCAACTGAGAGATATGAAGGAAGAAGAAGACAAGGCACAAGATGAAGTTCAAAGGTTGAATGCTGTGCTGGAGATTGCGGCAACAACAAAGGTTTGACCGTAGTGTTGTGTTCATTCAAGTTCATGCTTAGAGAGTAATAGGACCTGAGTCGGTCTTTGAAGACTAACTTTTAAAAGTAGATTATGTTGATTTTAGTATACTTTTGCTAGCACACAGTAGATGTTGAATAAATGCTTGTTGACTTGAGACTAACAATACCCACATTGAAGCCTTCAAGCTGCTGGGTGGTATCAGCACTCACATATTTGAGTTCCTCCTATTTATTTGCAAGGTACCAAAGGGGAGGAAAATACAAAGAAGTATGACAGTCCCTAAAATGAAAGGCCTAACAACCTAATTAGGAAGAAAGGATATTAAAAAATAAGAAGTTAAATGATATGAAACTGTAATGGAAGAGATGTTACAGTGCAGGATTATTTACCTAATGATAGACAGTAAGTGGTATGGATTCAGAAGACATTGATATCCCATTGGTCTGGGAAGGAGATTGGAACTTACCTGTGCCTTGAATGATACATAAAGTTTCAATGCAGATAATAAACACAGGGAGAATAGAGAGAAGACATTTCAGGCAAAGGTAAAAACCACATGAACAATACCATTAAGGCAAAGGATGAGTGTTCAGTGACAAGTTTAATTGGATAGAGCATAGAGTTTATATAGAGGAATACTTAAAGAAAAAGTTGGAAATATAAAGGGATTGTAGAGGCCCTGGATACTAGACTGAGAAATTTGAATTTTCCCCTCTAGGCTGCAGGGAGCAATTAAAGGTTTATATAGAAGAGAAATGTGATAAAAGCATTATTTTAAGAAGATTAATCTCATTAGCAGCTTTCATGTTTGATTACAGGAATAAGTGACTACAATAGTTCAAATAGGCAATGAGGGCCTGAAACAATGAGGGCTTTGATAGTGTAGTGGAACAGAAGACATTGTGAAGAATGAATTAATGGGACTTCATAACTGATTAATGCTACTTATTCCTCTACTCCATATTAAAAGATGACTTAGATTCTCAGATGGTTGAGAGAATTGTAAAAGTATGGAAGACAAGAGGTGAGAATAGATAATGATTTTGTAGACATAGTATTTGGGGCAAAAATAAGAAATCCAGAAGAAAATGTTCAGTTGATAGTCGGAAATGTGAGGCTGGAGTTCAGGGGAACTGTCCAGTTAGAGATGGATAGTTAGAATCTGTCCAAATAGAGGTGATAGTTAAAGCCTTGGAAATGGATAAGAACTACAGTATAGAAGGTGCAGAAAGAGAAAAGAGCATTTTGAAATATGCATATTTTAGTGGTAGGTAAAAGAAAAAGATCAAAGAATAAGCAGTTGGATAGGAGGATAGAGGAGAAGAGTTTAATGAATTAGGCTGTGGTCATCAATGACAATCTTCTCTTCCGTCCTCAGGCCTCCCATACCACTCCATTTCTTACCCTCTCAGCTAAGGACTTTCTTTGCCTTTTCCCCAAGAAAATTAAAGCCATTAGTTGTGATTTCCCTCTCCTTCTCTTTATGTCAAAATCCCTTGACATCATTCAACATGTTCTCCCTTCTTTCTTCCATGTCATGACCTTTTTCCTTCCTAATGCCAACACCTCTACTGTTTAGATCCCAGCCCCTTCCATTTTTTGTATCAGATTGCTCTGTAGATCTCAATCATCATCTCTCTCTAACAGTCTCTCCTTGTCTGTTGGTCCCTTCCCTACTACCTTTACACATACTTGTTTCCTCTATCCTAAAAAACTTTCACTAACCTGTACAATCCCGTCTCTCTTCCCTTTTTCAACTAAACTCATAGAAAAATCTATCTACAGAGTGAAGAAGTGGAAGAGAAAGAGGCTTAGGGATAGGCTTTCCTTCTTCCTCACTGCCCACCTCCCCCAAAAAAATGGGAAGAGAAGGAAGGGCCAGAACAACTCACAGACAAGTAGGACCACTTTGAAAATTGCAGTTTTATGTAGAATCCTCTCGTTTCACAGTGTAGATGGACATACACATTTTATTTATAGTTTAAGTTCAGAATTTTTAAAAAATGAATTAAAAAAATGTTTTCTACACTTATTGCCCTTACCACCTCTCCTCTGACTTATTTGCATTCTGGCTTCTAAACTTATTTACTCAACTGTAACTTTTCTTTCCGAAGTTACTGTTAATCTCTTTATTGCTGAATCTACTGCTCTCTTCTTGGTCTTCAGTCTCCTTGACCTTTCTGCTGAATTTGACACCGTTGACCTCCTTCTTCTAGCCTAGATCAGAGATTCTTAACCTTTTTGTGTCATGGACCCCTTTGGCAGTCTGGTGAAGTCTATGGGACCCTACTCAGAATAATGGTTTTAAATGTATTAAATATATAGGATTACAAAGAAAGCCAAGTTATATCAAATTAAAGATATAATTTTTTTCCCCTTTCCAAAGCAGTAGACTCCCTGGAATATATCCAAAGGTCCCTTTGGGATCCATAGAAGAACTCATCTCAAATACTCCTTTCCTCATTCTCTTCCTGCTTTCCAACCATTCTTTCTCTCTCTCTCCCTCTTTTTTACTGATTCGTCTTCTCCATCATGCCCCCTAAATGTGTATGTTCCCCCAGACTCTGTCCTGGACCCTGCTCTCTTTTCTTTCTAAACTCTCATCTCTTGTTGACATCATTAGCTCCCATAGTTTTAGTCATCATCTCTTTGTAGATGACTAGTAGGTCTATGTAGCTAGTCAATCCCGGACCACCAACTGCCCATGAACATTTGATAGTAGATGTCCTCTTGAGACATCTCAAACTCAGCATGTCTAAAGTGGAATTAATTACATTTCTCCCAAAACCTACCTCTCTTCTAAACTTCCCTATTTTTATCAAGAACATCACTATCCTTCTAGTCACCTACATTTATGACCCCAGTAACATTATTTACTCCTCCCTCTTTCCCACCAGCCTCCATTATATCTCTTACATTTATCTCCTTCTCTTGGCTTACACAGTCACACCCTTTAGCTGTTGTTATGGACTCCTAGTTTTTCCTCCCTGTCTAATGTCACTCTCCTCTCCGTTAGATTCTTCACTTATTAGCCAAAGTTATTTTCCTAAAATGCAGATCTGACCATGTAATTCCCCTACTAAATAAATTCCAGTGGTCTCTTATTATTGTAGGATAAAATATAAACACTTCTCTTTGACTTGGAAAACCCTTCATGAATTGGTCCCAACCCATCTTTTACATTGCTTCTCTTCCTACAGGCTATGATCCAGCCATATTGACCTTTTCTCTGTTACTTACACATAGCACTCTATTTCCTATCTCTGCGCTTGCTTTGGCACTGGCCATTCCCAAGGGTGGCACTCCTTTTTCACTTCTACTTCATAGATCCCTTGCTTTCTTCAAGACACAGCTCACGTACTGTGTTCTAAATGAAGCGTTAACTGATCTTCACTTCCCAACAACCTTTTTATTTGTATTTCTATGGCTTATATTTATTCTGTATATGCTTATATGTGTATGTGTTGTCTTTCCTGATAGAACTTATTCTTCCTGGAGAGTAAAAAAAATGGATCAATCTTTTTGTCTTTGAATCCCCAGCACCTAGGGGATTGGAGGCTGGTTCATAGCAGGCTCTTAATAAAAACTTGTCTTTTATTGATAGTGTACAATGCCATAGAGTGATAAAAGAAAATGAGAACTGAGAAAAAAAAATTTATTGTTTTTCACAAGAAAAAGTGCTTTGTGCAGTTTTGTAGAGTTGTAGAAATGGAAGACAAATCTTAAGGAATCAACAGGGATAGGGTATATGGTAAAGTGTTAAAACTATCAAAGCCAAGAGGTAGAATAACTGTTTGAATTTTGGTTGTGAAAAGAAGGTAAGAAAAAGATTATAGTTAGAGGGGCCAGTAGGATCAAGTGGAGGTTTTTTAGGCTTGGGCCACAGAATCTCACAATTCACTTGCAAAGCTGGTAAATGGGATCTCCCACCTCCAAGGGCTTTTAAACAAGTAATTCTATGAAATACTTCTCTTTTTTTAACCATACTTCTTAGTATATCATTCACAGCTGCTTAATAGAACCAGTTTTTCTTGCTTTCTAGCCTTTTGAATTCTCTGTGTGGTAGCAATCACTCATTTCCTGTTAAGTAAAAATATTCTTGTACTTTAAAATGTTATATTTTCTTCATTCACTCATAATGAGAAAGAAAGATCACATGTTCTAGCAGGGCTGCTGGAGAAGCATTGATTTGAAATTTTGTTAAACCTTTACATTTAGAAAACTGCCTTTTGCCTAATTTTAGATGGATGCTGCAGTTGATACAGAACAGCTGAAGGCCAAAAAACACAAAATGACCCATAAAATTCAGGAGGTAAGGCAAAAGGATGGTGAGTGGATGATTGGAATTGTGGGATGACAAGAAACACTGGGTCCTCTAATGTACTAGCTTTGTGATCCTGGGTATGTCATTTAACCTGTTAGTGCTCTTGACATCTCAAACTGTAAATTCCAGAGGAAGTCCTAACCTGCATTGGTAAAGAGAGTTTCTCTCCCTGAGAGTTCCCTATTTTTTCTTTTTGCCTTTACCTTATAGTTTATTAAAAATCAGTTGGTCTAGACTCTAGTCATTATGGAAAACAATTACAAACTATACCAAAAATGTTGCTAAACTGTATATCCTTTGACTACTTATTGATATCCTTACCAAACCTGTATATCCCAAAGAGAGAAAAGAAAGAAGAAAAGGACCCATAGATATGAAAATATTTACAGTTAGGTCCTGATTAATAAAAACAATGAATCCCTTGAACTGGGCACATGAATTTGAATTCATGCCATTCAAAGCTATAAATATGTGAAATATGGTCATTGGTTCCAATGGAAATAAACAGTGCTAAGTTGAATAGTGCAACTACTTTGCTGGATTCATTATTTGCACTTATCAGGACCTGTCTGATTTTTTTTTTTAGTCTTTTGGAAGGGAAAAGGCAGGGCAGTTGGGGTTAAATGACTTATCCAAGGTCACACAGCTAGTAAGTGTTAAGTGTCTGAGGCTGAATTTGAACTCTGGTCCTCCTGACTCCAGGGCCAGTACTCTATTCACTGTGCCACGCTAGCTGCCCCTATAGCAGCTCTTTTTGAAATGTCATGGGGAAGTCATAGATCCAGTCAGTTCCCATCCCTGTGAGGTAGTTAAGACTTCAGACAACATCAGCCATCTAGGACATAGCCTCAAGGTATCATGGTACTGTTCTGCAGTCAGTTCTGCTATAATACTTGTCTAAAAAAATGAACCAATTTCCGACAAAATTGATATATTAAGGAACAATTTGAGTATAATATGAACTTTGTCAGCAAGAAAGAGAAAACTGCATGCAACTGAGCCTACCACAAAACACACAGAGGTATACATCTCAAACATCTACCAGCTACCTCAATTCAGTGTGTTATACAGCAAGATTAGGTAATAGCACTTCACAATAACAATCTGTAACCCTTCTCACACCTACTTCCACAAGCAAACACCATGTATTTTTCACACTTATTATATGTCTTCTGATGTGGTAGTAGCAGTGGGCAGAAGAGGACTTGTTCAAACCCACAAACTTCTCTACCCACCTAACCCTGTTACTATCTGCCACTGGAATTGCTGCCCACCAAGAGCTCCCTGTGGTGTAGCCATCAACTTCCCTAGACTGGGACCAGGCTGAGCAGCAGCTTGATGCCACTGATACTATTAGTCATTGTAGCATTTATGAATTGTAGCATTTATGAATTTCTTATTTAATACAGATAAAACTGTGCTACTGTTTTCATTAGTTTTCTGTCTTTCTTTATGTATCACTGACAGAATGTTTTCCCCATAAGCCCCATGATTTTTTATTACTGTTTTTCATAGCATGGTGACTTTTAGGAACATATATGTTGAGTTATAGGAAAACTGACTATATAATGAAGTGAGAAGTCAGGAGACCTGATTACTAATTCTCTGCCACTAAACAGATTTGTGGCTTTGGGCAAGTCACAAGTTTTCTCCAGACCTCAGTTTCCTTATCTATAAAATTAGGGAAATGAGCTATTCTCTAATATCTCTTTTAGCATTAATATTCTAATACGGTAACATCAGGAATACTCAATAAAGATATTTGATCTCCAAGGAAAATAGTTGTCACAAAGCCTCTGTAGTTTACCTAGGTTACCATTGTAATAAGCATGTTTATCAGGATTCCATTGAGAACCTAATTTCTCCCAGGTCATAGTGTTTTATGGATAATAAAAAGCATTGAGGTGAGGGAGGGACAGCTGCTAGAAGTTGTTCTACTGAGAAGTGACAGTTTATAGCAAGGGAGGGGACCATTAGCAAGAGGCAGTATGGTATAATGGAAGATGATAGCAATTGGAATCAGAAGAGCTTTGATTTAAATCCTTGTTTATATTAACAAACATTTACTAAGCCACCTGCACTATGCTTACAAAAAATAATTCCTACCTTTAAAGAGCTCACATTGTATTGGATTCTAACCCTTGCTATATGGCAAATAACCACTCTGAGCTCCACTTTTCTCACATAAAATAGAGATAATAATATTTATACTGCCTCACAAAGTGGTTGCAGGCAAAGTGCTTTGTATTTGAAACTTTGTGGGATTTACTTGCGAAAACTTGTTTTGTCATGCTGTGGCCTTGGAGAATTTTGCATCGCATTCCTACAATAAAAAAGCATTGCCATTGGCTTTAGTGAAGGTAAAGTATTATTAAAAGCATAGCAGCCTAATATAATCATACTTACATATCTCTAGAGGTTCCTGAACTATAAATGTGATCCAGAATTTCACATGTCTGTTTCCACTGTCTAATACCTACTTTAATGAGTATAAAATATATCTAAATCAAATGAGTATTAAATGAATTGACTGATCTTAATACCTTGAAAAGAAATAACTTGGTATTATAATTAACATAAAATTTCCTCTTTTAAAATATTTCCTAGGCATTTTGTTACTAGTCTAAAAGAGACAATAAATGTAATTATTAAACTTAAGTACAGAAATTCATGTTTTTCAAATACAAATGTGTTTATCTTGAGAAAAATGAAAATATAACCCAAAAAAGGCAAGACTATTTGTGAATTATATTTAACCAGATTAAACCATATTTGACCAGTATTGCCTAAATAAAATTCTATGGACAGATTGAAAGTCTATACCATTCGTAATTTATGAACTTGAATGACAAAGCGTGTATATTGGTAATTGTAATTATCTTTTGGTAGTAGGATGACAGTTTTCTTTTGGAATGTCTAACTCAATCAGAATTGCATTTTAGTTCAGAAAGCAGGTTTTTAATACAGATTCTATCAATGACTGTTGTTTACTTTGATGAATAACAGTTCTGGGCCTGTTAACCATCTCTAGAGTAAGGGGACAAGATAAGGGTACCCAGGATACTCGTGTAATAACTTCAGAATTAAGTCATACGCTTACATTCTTGATCTTTTGTCTTGATCTTCTAAATCATAGAATTTAGAATTGAAACTTTAGATATCTAATCTGACCCCCTCATTTTACACATGAGGAAACTGAGGCTCACAGGTTTTAAATTACTTGCTCAAGGTCAAATAGGTAGTAAGTAGCAGACTCAGTTTATTTCATTAGAAAGAAACAAAATTTTTGAATTATGGAGTTTGTTGATATGGTAGCATTTTTGGTGAACTGGTAACACTTATTTTAATTCTTGTTAAGTCAATACGATCTTCAGTTAGTCCTGGTGATTTAATATCTGTGTTGCTTTGTAGCTAAGGGAACAGCTATCTCAGGAGAAGAATCTACGGGAATCTCTTGAGGAATCCCAAGAAGCTATGCTGTGCAGAGTGCAGGATATGGAAACAACAGTTGAGTTGGAGAGAGAACAGGTAGGTGAGAATCAGGATTCTTCTGTCCATTTTTATGATGAAGTGAATCAGGAAGAAGATGTACTCTTTTTTGCCTAAATCCCTAGAAATGTTCATAATTTTGCCTAGATTTAATAATCATTCATTTTTCTTTAATAATCCTCTGAAAACAATCTTAATATGAAGTTTTTTCTGTGACATGATAAACATAACGGAGAAAACATGGTGTAATGGAATAAACACCATACACTTGAGTCAGAAGACCTGGGTTTAAGTTCTAAATGTTCTATTTATTGTTTCATGAGCCTATGTCTTTGGGCAAGTCATTTAACCTCTCCTAGGCCTTTAGCAAAATTTGCTTATTTAAACAATCTCTAAAGTTTCTTCTAGGCTTAACGTTATGCAGATCTCTGATTATGGGCTTACTTGCATAAAGTGAGGAAGGTCAATAAATAAATAATATAAAATTATATTTACACTGTTGTTTTAAACTCTAATTGGACAAACAAGGTTTTTGTCTTTCTTAGTTTGAATGTGTACAAGGAAAGTAATGTATCCGTCATATCTTGAGGTCTTTTGTGGGGAAGATTCAAGGCTTATTTTATGTGCTGCTATCTATAATCATAGCATCTTTTTTCTGTTAACAAATGGTTATCCTTCATAGTCATCATGGTCTAGTAGTTAATGTGGTAGGTATGGAATCAGGGACCCTTGGATTTGAATACCTCCTCCGACCTTTGTTAATTGTGTGACCCTAGGCAAAATGCAGAATCGCAGAATCACCGAATTTGAAAGTTGGTAGGCAGTCTCAACAGCTACCTAATCCAATTTAGCACCAAAAGGGATCCCTACTATTACATACATTACTATTGATCATATATTCTGTGCTTGAAGACTTCCAAAGAAGGAGAATCCACTCCCTCTTGATGCGGGTCATTACATTTTTGGACAGCTATATAATTACTATGTAGTTTTTCCTGATATCAAGCCTAAATTGCCTCTTTGTAAATTCCATCCATTGCTCCTGGTTTGGCCTCCTGTGGTCAAACAGAACAAAATTAATCCCTACTTGATATATCAGCCTTTCAGATTCTTGAACACAACTATCATATCTCCCATGGATCTTTTTTTAACTTCAACCTAATTAGGTATCCCAACTTTCTTCAACCAATTTTCATTAGTCATGGACTCAAGGCCCTTTTTCATCCTCTGGACATTCTACAGTGATTTGATCAATGTCCTTCTTAAACTATTGTACCTAGAACAAAACACAGTACTGGAGAGGAAGCTGATGAGACAGAGTGCAGTGGTACTATCACCTCATTGTTCCTGGAAGTTATACTCCTCTTTCTGCAACCTAAAATTACATTGATTTTTTTGGCTAACTCATTGCCGACTCATATTGACCTTACAGTTTACTAAAATCTCCAGATCTTTTTCAGACAAATGCCATCCTACCATGCCCTTCCTATCTTATACATGTAAAGTTAATCATACTAAGTGCAAGGTTTTACATCTGTCTCCACTGAATTTCATCTTACTAGATTCAGCCTGGTGCTTTACCTTGTCAAGGTCTTTTTTGGATTCTGATTTGATCACCCACTGTCAGTAGGTTTACAAACAATTATTAAGCACTTGCAATGTGCCTGGCACAAGGGATACAAAGAAAGGCAAAAACACAGTCATTGCTCTCAAGGAGATCAGGAGCTTTTTGGGATCTGCAAATGTGATGATTATACCATCTGTGCCTTTGTTCACATCATCAGTTAACAGTGTTACACAGCTCAAGTAAAGCACAGATCTCTGGGATAGTCCAATGAAGACCTGCAAGGTTGATGCTGAACCATAAACAACTGCTCTTTGAGTCTGGCAGTCTAAATCATTGTGAATACATTTGATTCTACTATCATCTAACCCATATCTCTCCATTTTCTTTACCAGGATGGTATGAGATACTTTATCAAAAGCTTTGATAAATGGTAGATGTATAATATCGGCAGCACTCCCTTCTTCTGCCAGTTTGGTATACCTGTCAAAATAGGAAATGATATTAGTCTGGCATAACCTGTTCTTAATTTAAAAAAACATACTACATCTCTGCAACCACTGACTGCTTCCTTTTCTAAGTGTTCACCAACCCTCTCTTCAATGATTTTTTCTAAGAATCAAAGTCAAGCTCACTGGCCTATACTTTGGAAAATGTGTTCTCTTTCCCTTTTCAGAAACTTATAGTAATATTTCTTCAGTCTTAGTGTACTTCTTGCTTTCTGTAATCATTTAAATATCACTGAACAAGGCTCTGCAATTGCATCTGCTATTTATTTCCAGAGGTAGTTTATCTGGGTCAGGAAACCTGAATTCATCAAGGACAGCTAGGGTTCTCTTCTTGTCCTTACTTATCTCAGGTAGGTCATTTGTGCTCTGTCCTTTTCAGTGTAAAGGTTGTTCTCCTTTGCAGAGAAAATAGAAAGAAAGTAAGAGTGAAGAAGCTCTCCCTTCTTTATGCTGTCAGTTATCAATGTCCCGTCTATCCCAAGCACAGAGACTATCGCTGATTTGATCCTCCTTTTTTCTCAACATAGCCAGATAAACAAACAAAAAAGACCAAAGCAAAACCCTTTTGCCTTACCTCCAAAGCTTTAGCTCATTCTGACCTTTAGCATTCCTGGTATTACTTTTTACAGAACAATACCACCTGCTTATGTTCATTTACCTTCTGTTACCTGGCCTTGCTCCCCATTTTCTGTATATTTATTTTTTAAATCTGAATTGTTCAGTGAATTTCCTATGCATCCCCATCAGTGTTTTCAGACATATCTCACTTTCCTACCTCATTAGAAGTGATTCTCTTTGTCATCAGATTTTTATACCTGAACATCTTCCTTTCCTGCTGAGCTGACTTCCCCTCTAACATTTTAGTCCATGTCCGCCTACAGATCTTTCTTCTGAACCTTTTAAAATCTGTTTCCCAAAAATTTAGAGTATTTGTTATGCCCTGAAGTCCTTTAACCTCTCTGGGCTTCAGCAGCCTCAGCTTTAAAATGGGGAAAATAATAGTACTTAACTCACAGCATTGTTGTGAAGCTCAAATAAGATAATACATGAAAAGTACTTCGTAAATCTTAAAGCATTATATAAATGTTAACTTCTCTTTATTATGACAGTAATAGAAAAATGTTATTTCAGCAATTTGAAATATGCATCCTCAGAGCATAGATTCAGATCAGGAAGGGACTACCTCATTTTATAGATCAGGAAACTGCGGTCTAAAAGAGGTAAAAGACTTGCCCAGGGTCATAAGGATTTGAAGCAAGATTCAAACTTGGGTCTCCCCTGACTCCAGTTCCAGCACTAGCAATCCACTGTTATCTACCTAACAGTGACCTAATAGGTCCTCACTTTTGTGGGCCTTGAATTCTGTTTAAGTCTTTACCTATTACATATCTACAAATTCCTTTTATTTTATTTTACAGACTTTAGAAGCTGGAAAGGACTTAATTGATCATCTTGTGTATCACCCTCATTTTATAAATGAAGACATAAAGGTTTACAGAAGTCAAAATGACTAGCTCAGTGTCTTATTGCTAGTTATGGAGAAAGCCATGACTACAGAATGTTTGTAAAACATGTTAGAATTGAAATTTGCCTACAATAGTTTAATTCTTTTTTTGCTTCATAAAAATGAGATTTTCCTCTCTCAGGTAAAAGCCCTACAACAAGACTGCTTAACTCTGAGAAAAAATACAGAAACTACTCAAGAACAACTGCATCAAGAACAGCAACGAACAGCACAACTGGAGTCTGATTGTGCAAAGCTGAGGACTGAGCTAAGTATGAAAAGAAACTTTAGAGATCCAACTATCTTGTTAGTTCTTCAAGGTGTCATGGCTAAAGCTTGAATTGCTAAGATCTTTCAAAGTAAGATCTTTGTGTTGGAGTAGTTAAATTGCTAATGGCTTTTATAGTTATAAAGGATCCTAAATTCTTGGAGAGGTCACTATTACCAGGTCTTTTTTGTGAACCTAAAGTCTGTTGTCTCAATGTTCATTTTTCTTCATCTTTCACTGTCACCTACATTCATTGTTAGTCATGCTATAAAATATAGCCATATCCTAGTACATATATACATTATAAGGCACTGCTTCACCTCTAAGATCAGTCTGTAATCAATCAATAAGTGCTTACTTATTGCCAATTTTATACCTAGTACTGTAGTGCCCTAGTGTTGTGGTTGACTCTAAGATGAGATATAACTTAATTGTTGGTAGAACCAGGATATGAATCTATGACTTTTTAAACCAAATATGCTACTCTCTCTTTAGACAGAATTATTTTTATTTTCTTTATTTCACTAATAAATTATATGAACATGAAGATGTCATTCCTTTTGAGCTTCAGTTTCTTTATACAATAAAAAGTTGAACTAAATGATTGTTAATGTGCTTTGCAATTCTGCAGTTCTTTGATTCCATGTGTATGTAGTAATTGCTAATTAAGCTAACAAAGGATTGTTTTGTTCTAATGAGCAAAAAAAAATTTTGCTAAATTACTTAAAGTAAGCCAAACATTCCCTTTCAAACTTACTTATACTCTTTATTTACTTAACAACCTATTTCTTCCATATACTATATAGTCAGAATCCTGTCAGAATCCTCATATACTCTAAATTTATTTATTTGGGATTAGGATTTAGTATTATTGGGGATAGTATCATTTTAAGTATTGAACCTAATTGTTTGCACATGTGTTAAGAAAAATCTGATTCTAGTTTTTTCAAGGTATTTCCTTTAGAATCGGTGAAATGGATTTAATGAGTGTTAACTTTTAGAATATCATCTTATTGGAACAAAACTAAAAGTATTCATGGATTTATTTTCCCTCCCTCAAAAATAGTCACACCTTTCAGAAAAAGGTGGCATCCAGGAGAGACAGTATGATGTAATGGATAGAAAGCTAGCCTCAGGAAATAAGATAAGGTTTTTAAATTGTCTTATGTTATTTGGTACCATTAGTAGTAGGCATCAAAACTAATATAACAAGATTTTACTTCCAGAGTTTAGCCAAATTGTTGTTTAAAATGAAGGGTTTTTCCCTTTAGAATGTTTTGTAAAATTGTTCTAGTGAATAAACCAAAATTTGACTGATAATTTAAAACTATGGCTTATTGAGCAAGCTCCCTTCTGCATGGGTTGTACACCAGTTGGCAGTTTTCTGTTTCATTTCTAACCAATAAAAATGTGAGTACAAATATCTACCAAATTCTTATTTCGAAAGAATTTTAGAAAGGAATTTTCAGAGGAAAAATACCATGTGATTCAAAGATACTATTGAAAATGACACGAATTTTTTTGTTTTAGGATCTAAAGATGACATCATTTCCCAGCTACTTGAAGATGGAAAGGCAAGTTGGAAATAATTAGAAAACAAGGGATATTTTTTCCTTTCACTAAATAATTTTGATTTCCCTTTAGTCTTTACTTTCTGTTCTGCTGAATCTCTCAACTAGTACTTCAGAAAATAACCTGTTAAGTGTTAATAAGTGATTGAAGTGCATTCGAAACTGTGGTCCAGTTAACGACATATGCATAAGAGTGATAGTTATACTGATTTCAAAAAGATAGGCGTATTTCCATTGTTTACTGTTCCATAAATGAGAACTTCATAATGAAATACCATAAATACCATAACCTTTATGTCTCCCCATATATTAAGTAATGAAGCTAGTGGTGTCCACTTTTTACCTAGAATTTTTGCCTAGCCTAATTAGGTTGTGTCTTCCTCTGTGAGACAATTCTCTCCTGGGGTAACAGAGAGGTAACTATCCATCTAGAGTATTTACTCACTTATTTCCACCTTCTTTTTAGGGATTTGAGAGTTTGGGTTTTGGGGGGATTTTTTTTTCCAACTGTCCTATGTCTCAACGTGTGGGTCACGACCCCTTTGGGGGTCGAACGACCCTTTCACAGAGGTCACAGGAGTCACCAAGACCATTGGAAAACACATATTTCTGATGGTCTTAGGAACCGAGATACCACTCCTCTATGGTCTCTGGGTGGTTCCACCCACATGCAGTTATGCCCACATCCGAGTATTAAAGGGTTGAGGCATTAGGAAGGTTGAGAATCACTGTTATAAGGCCAGGTTATTTTACCTTTCCTCAGTTGTTTCTCTTAAGTGAACAGTTTTGGCTTTTCCATTCTGCATAATAACTTAAAATCCTATATTTACTTATAAGTTTATTGAAAAGAGGCCTTAGTTTCATTGGGATTTGGAATTTATAAGGTGAGGGGTCTAAAGATACATATTAATAAGTGTATAAATTGCATAAAAGTATGGAGCCTTATTTTTAGAGTTTAAAAATTATGGAGGATGATGAGAATTGGGTATTCAGTTAAATCAAATGTAAAATTAAATCCCCTCCAGTTGGGATTCTAAAATTTTTGCGTAACAGTGAATTATTTTGATAAATAATTTAGAAACAGAGACAGAATTGGGTTGTGGCTATCCATATGCTTCATAAAACTTTTAAAAACAATAACCTAAGAAATCTTTTTGTTAAAGTTTCTGAGATAGTATAGAATAAGATTTAGCTAGTTCTGAAACGGTGGTAATAGACTGTATCTTATAATAATGGGAACAACACCTAAAACACGAGCTATAAAGATGAGCAGGTAAACTTTAACAGAAAAATGTCAAGAAAAATTTTATTTGTTTTTTCTTTTCTAGACTTTGTACTTGTCTTTTAGCCAAGAGCATAAAGAGACTACACATTTAAAGTCTGAGATGGCATCCCTTCAGGAAACAGCCAAAAAAGTACAGGTAATTAGAATGGCTTTTCCTGAAATACTCTTCCTCATTTTTCCCTTTCATATGATCATAGTGTCACAGATTTAGAGTGGGAAGAGTCCCCAGCAGTCATCTAGTCTAGCCCCCTCATTTTATAGATGAAGAGAGGCCAAAGACTAAGTACTTGCTCAAGGTCACACAAGTAGAGGTGGTAGAGCTTTCTTTAATTGTTGATTAGTTTTATTAAGTTAGAGAGCCCCAGGATTAGAATTCATTTAACCCTGGTTAGTTAAATTCCATTCATGCTGATTATCCAAATTCAGTACTTCCCCAGACTCTAATTCTATAAGGACTTCTCAGAATTTACACAGGTCCCAGTTACTTTTTTTTTTTCAGAATTAATTTCATTTATTTATTTTTGTTAACGTTTGAGTTTTGAACTGTCTCCCTCCCTCCCTTCCTACACTGCACTAGAGAAGGCCATCGTTTGATACTGATTTATAAATATATACTATGTATACTTCTATTTATCAGTTCTTTCTCTGGAGGTAAATGGCATCTTCCTTCATTGGGTCTTTTATAGTTTAATTGATTGCTTATGGTACTCAGAATAACTTGGTTGTTCACAATTATTTTTTGAAGAATATTGCTGTCACTATATGCAACTTTCTCTTGGTCCTACTCACTTTACTTTTTATCATTTCGTGCAACTCTTTTCATGTTTTTCTAAAATCATTCAGTTCATAATTTTTTAAATTTAAAATTTTTTTTTTCTTTTCAGAAGGGGGAAGGCAGGGCAGTTGTGGTTAAGTGACTTACCCAAGGTCACATGGCTAATAAGTGTTAAGTGTGTGAGGCCAGATTTGAATGCAGGTCCTCCTGACTCCAGGGCCGGTGCTCTATTCATTGAGCCCCCTAGCTGGCCCCAGTGCATACTTTCTTACAGCACAGTAGGATTCCATCACAATCATATAACACAATTTGTTGGCCATTTCCCAATTGATGGGCATCCCCTCAGTACCTTGCCATCACAAAGAGAGCTGCTGTAAATATTTTGGAACATATAGGTTCTTTTCCTTTTTCCCTGATCACCTTGGGAAACAAACCTAATAGTATTGCTGGGTTAAAGGATATACATAGTTTTATAACTTTTGGGACGTAATTCCAGATTGTTCTCCAGAATGGTTGGATCAATTCACAGTTCTACCAACAACGTATTTATGTCCCAGTTTTTCCACATCCCCTCCAACATTTGTCATTTTTCCTTTCTATCATTTTAGCCAATCTGATAGGTATGAGTTAATATCTCAAAGCTGTTTTAATTTGCATTTCTTTAATCAATAATGATTTAGAGTATTGTACGTGACTATATATAGTTTTGATTTCTTCATTAATAAACTGCTTGTTCATCTCAGTTACTTTCCACCTATTCTGAATTTCTGCAGAATTTAAGTTTCATATATATATATATATATATATATATATATATATATATATAT
>CM053582.1:275301181-275323787 GCA_028627135.1 Pseudochirops cupreus | reverse complement strand
ATGGGGGGGGCAGGATAGGAAGAAGGGACATTTAATCAGACCCTCACAGTGTGCTCACTATGGAGAGGTTCTGCATAATTTCACATGTTCAGCCTGTATTTGATTGCTTGTCCTTCCAGTGGGAATGGGTGGTGAGGGAGGAGGAGAAAGAATCTGGAATTTGGAGTTCCATAATCAAATGTTATGAATGTGTATCTATCTATCTTTGTATGTATATATATATATACATATATATATATAATTATTATTATTATTATTATTGACTACATCCAACAGGAAAATGACTGGCATCCCATGAAAGTAAAAACTATAAGTTGGTTTCCAAATTCTGACATTTTCATAGAGGTCAATATTTCAAGCATTGAGTTGTTAATTTACTTTTTCTTACAATAAAATATAGTACAATATTATATTTGTATCTCCAGCACCTAGAAAATGCCTAGGCATATAATGTTGATTGATCAAAACAATGTTTGTTGATCCATATGCAAAAATGATCAATGTTAACAATGGTTCATACAACCTATACTGTATATTAGTTAATGCAACTGGCTTAAAAAATGATTCCCCCTAAAATGAGTGGGCAGTAGAGATTAAGGGAGAGCTGTTGTATCTTCCAAGTTAGTCAAGTCAATAGTATAGAAACATTTATTAAGCACCTATTATGTGTCAGACACTGTTCAAAATGCTGGGTATACAAATGAAAAAAAGAAATATAGACAGTGCCCTTAAGGAGTTTATAATTAAATGGGGTAAGACAAAACAGAAAAGACTGAAAAACCAGGAAAGGTGAGGTAGAGAAGGAAGGTACTTTGTGGAGGGGCAAAGTACAGAAGTCCCAGAGCAGTATAGTCAGTTTAGAAATGAGAAGGTACCTTGATCTGAACTCCCTCCTTAAAGGGAGGTTTTGGAGCACACTGTTCCACCCTCCAATCAGAGAGATAAAAGGTAGGGATAAGTTATTGTATCAAAGCTAATGAGATCTTGCAAGATGATGAAATTTTTCCAATAATGACCTTCCTGAGGCATGGTGGGGAAGTCAGAGAAGTTAGGAAGAAACCTGTGTAAACACAGATATGTATTTCTAATTTCTAATTTGTTTATGAAGCCTGCTCTGCATCAGAAATTCTCTTCTTGGCCTCTTTCTGAGAGGATGTGCTATTTCTGAAGTGCAGGAATAATTTGATGTGTAGGTTGTTTCTAGTAGCATGTCAATATCTTTAAAAACGATCAATTTCTTCTATTTTTCTTGGACAGTTAAAGAAAACAAAAAGTGACATAACACAAGAGAAAAGCAAACTTGAAATAGAATTAAAGAAAAACAAGGTATTAGTTACCTTTATTATTCATCAATGATTGTTATTTTCCTTACATATTGGTGTTCATTGAATACTCTTATCTTCGAAGAGATATATTCATAAGATTATAGGTTTAAAGCTGGAGGCAACCATATAGGATCACAGATATAGAACATGAAAGAACCTCAGAAACCAAACGCTCCAACCCCCTCATTTTATAGATGGGGAAATTGAGGTTCAGAGAAGTAGAGTTATTTGCCCTAAGACATGGAGAAAAATGGAAATATGAGATTGGCCAAACTACAGACACTAAAGGCATATGTTATTAACACACAAGGTCACATCATTGTTTCTGAACTAAGTATGGAGAATTTACCAACAATTCTATCCCTTCTAGCCCTTATAAGACCTGTAAAAGCCAGAACCAACAGCACCCAATTCTTTTTTTTGGAGAAACAGTATTAGTTTGCCATCTGCACATTTCTGTACCTGTCATTTATTTATAAAGAAACTTTTTTCTGAGTCTTATATTAGGCAACTCAGGCAAACCTCTAACCAGAAACACACACACACACACACACATATTCTTAAAATGTAACTGGCTTCCAAATTTATGAATGGAGAGAAGATGAACTATTTCCATCTTCCTATCTGGCTTCTACCATAGGGCTGTCAACCTATGACCTAAAAGGTGAAGCTAGTCCAGTAAAGATCAACTATAGATAGGTCCTGCCTTGTAGATATGATCTGACTTCTAATCAGGTACCTGACTCCCATCCTAGCTGAACTTCTGTTAGAAGAACAGGGATTAGGATTCAGGCTTCTTGAGTCAGAATCAACACAGAAAAAGCATTGGAGTGAATCTGACAAGATGAAATTCAGGAGGAATAAATTAAAATCTGATACACAAAAATTCAACCTCATGAGTACAAGATGTGGTAAGGTATGATTAGATAGCATTTTATCTAAAAAAAAAGTCTTTGGATTTCAGAGGATGTGGCCCAATATAAGTAAGCCATGTGCAGTAGCAGTCAAAAACATTAATGATTTGTCAATCAGGTTGGGACCCAGTTACCACTGGATTTGGAATTTTTCTTCTGGATGACTATCTGTCCATCTACTTATGTGTATGTATATGTGTGTGTATACATACGTACATATATATATGTATATGTATATGTATATGTATATGTATATATATATATGTATATCCACATATATAAAGTTATCCATTTAACTTTAAGCAACTACAAAACCATTTAAGTGTACATTTACAACCATTTACACTTAAAAATCAATGTAACAGGGGCGGCTAGGTAGCACAGTGAATAAAGCACTGGCCCTGGAGTCAGGAGGACCTGAGTTCAAATTTGGCCTCAGACACTTAACACTTACTAGCCGTGTGACCTTGGGCAAGTCACTTAATCCCAACTGCCCTGCCTTCCTCCTCCAAAAAAAAAAAGCAATGTAACATTCATTATGTCCATAGCAAGTTATTAATTACTTCTTCTGCATACTCTCCCATTTTCTAAGTTAATTCATCTTTGTATATCTATACATATTTATTTTTGTTTTGTTATAATTTGTATATATATATATATATATATATATGTATATATTCACTATAGTTCTCCTTCCTTTTATTCAATTACTTCACATAAGTTTTCCTAAATTTTTTATTTGTCATGCTTCTTTTTAATGGTATTGTAGAATTCTACTAAATTGATATCACATAGTTTTTTTCAACCATTCACCACCTTGGATTGCTTCCAGTTCTTTGCAACTACAAATATTGCTGCCTTATGCATTTTAGCAAATAATCTTTTTCCATTGGAAACATCACTTTAAGAATATGTTCCTAAAATATGATTATCAGGTCAAAAAGTATTTTTGTGTTTTGTTGTCTCCTGATAGATTGCCTTCCATAAAACATCTACCAATTTATCATTCCATTAGGAATAAAAAAGTATATCCATTTGTTCACGATCCTGACACTGCTGAGTTTTGTCACTTTCGGTTATTTTTTATTTATGTTGAATATGAGATAGTACCTCAGAGTTAATTAAAATTAGATGAGCATGTTTTACCTCTCCCTGACATGGTTATTTCACTTTCAAATATCTAGTTTGAGAAAAGACCCTGCCTCTGAAGCTTGTGAGAAAAATTTGCCAACCCCTCTCCAATCCTAGTTAGTCTACCAAAATTTAAGATGGTGACTATTGTTAACTATGAACTTTATAAACACTGTCAACTCTTTTTGGTATTAGAACATAGAATGCTAAATGGTAGATGTAGTAACATCAAAGACTGCCTCTGTGAACACAGTGTAGATATCAGCATAGAATTATGGTTGTGTCTATAGGGTTTCTTGACAGAGGGAAAGCTAAAAACTTTTTAAGTTTAGTTTTAACGACAGCACATTTTCAGAGAACTTTACCTTGACAAATTTTCATTCAGTCAAAAGGCATTTATTAATCGCCTGCTTTGTACACAAGACATCCATTAAATTGCCTTTAATTAAATTCAGTTCTGAAAACTAAATAGCCACAGGAAACTATGGTCTCACTATCCTAGATTTTTCTTCTGTCACACATCTCTGGTATGCTTAAAGTTTAAACTGCATGAAGTTCTAGTTTTAACTAACTGCTAAAACTGTCTGGCAAGGTTATTGATGCAGAATTGGTTATAGTTGTGTCTTCTTTATTCTGAATAGGCCTGCCAGGTTAATTGTTACAAATTAGCCCTAAAAAAAACTCCTTATTGTTACCATGTTCTCTGATGCTATCACCCCACTTACCACCTGACCACAGCAGACTCTTTGTCTGAAAACTGAGTGTAAACCTCGGCCTATGTCTCTCTGCCTTTAGCTAAAGGGCATATCCTACTCCCAGCTACCACCTGGATGCTGCCCTGTGAGACAGTGGAGCCAAAGGAGGCCACAAGTGAATTACTGTTCATAGTTTCCTATATTGTACTTGTCCATGAGTATCAATAGACCATGTTCTAACCCAGAGCTATATTGATTCATGCCATTCATGGAGTTCTGTCCTTAATTCACATGACAAAACAATCCAAGATAAATGAATTGACAACTTATATTCATATATACTATACATGACATATGCTATAATTATATTTAAATTTAACATGAGCAAATATATATTAAGTGCTTACTATTTGTAACACATTTTGCTGTGTCTCTCCACATTTGTTCTCCAGACCTTCAGTATTAGGGATAAGTGATCAAGTATATTAAATGACTTCTATGACTTCCATTTTCACTAAGATTTAGAATAAGAAAAAGAAGATAATGTTCTTAGCTCTGGAATGACTACTTTGTTTCCCTTTTATTTTTAAAGCAGGAAATGAGTGCCTTAACTGGTACCCTACAGGCCCTAGAGAAGGAGAATAGGCAGTTGATGGATAGGATGACAACAATGGAGCACCAAAAAGTAATTTCTGAAAACCATGAGGTAGGTATTAAAAGACTAGTGTAATCTAGTAATTACTAGGCAGGCTTTATGAAGTAGATTTTTTTTTTCCTGCTTTTACCAAAAGTCAGTAAGAAAGCTACAGAGGTTCCTCATAATATAAAAATACTTGAAACATAAAAAGAAATTAAGATTTAAGTTAGCTCTATAGCCAACTATTGATTATCTGAGTAAATTGAAGAAAGTAATAATAATAGATAACCCACAATCTGGAAAAAAACAAAATTATTTCTATTATATTTACTTGGATATTTTTTTCCTCCCTGTCTCCACTTTCCTCAGTTTTGAATGAAGTTAATTTTCTGTATATAATTTTCCCCATCTGAATGTTAGGAACAGAAGTGTTAAATCTACAAAGCTTGATAAGAGTTAAACTTTATTAGCCAACCCCAAAGGAGAGATATGAGAAGACACTCCTACCCTACTCATTTGCAGAAATGAGAAGTGCACAAGTGTGGAACATTGAATATGTTTTCAGATTTCTCAATGTATTGTTGTTTTGCTGACTTTTTCCTCTTTTTTGCATTAAAAAATATTGTCATGTAGGAAAGACTTCTGGGAAAAGGAAGAGGGAGAGCTGGTAGAAGTTTCAGTAAAAAATTATAAAATATCTTTTAGTAGAAGATAAATGGTAGAATAAATTTCTTCCACTTAGAGTCATTTGTGACATACACTCAAGCTTTGTCAAATACTAGATTTGAAGTGTGGTTTTCAAAGGCTATTAAAGTAGTGCTTTCTTATATGACTAGTTCAGTATCTGAAGATATTTTCATTTTTTAGCAAAGGCAAGTTTTTTAAAAGAATTACATGGGCTCTCTGTGAAGTAGTTGAGCTATTTATTTTAAACCATGTCACAACCTGCTTTTGACTTCAGATATGAGGAATCTTCTGTTTAATTAGCCAAGAAAAGTGATCTTCATGCTGGAAAAAAAAATGGAAAAAAAAAAGGTAGCAGCCAGTTGAGACCCAAAATCTAGTAAGAGAGTAATTCACTGCTCTTGATGACTTCAGGTTATCTGACCCAGATGATTTAAATCTTTAGGTTCCAAAAGACCTGATAGACATAATTGTTGAGCTACTGTCAATAATCTTTAAAAAATTGTGGAGAATGATAAAGGTGCTGTAAGATTAGATAAGGGCAAGTGTTCAGATTTTCAAATAGAATCTACAAATTCCAGGCCAATGAGTTTGACTTTTCTCTTCTTGGCAAAATTATAGAATGTGTTCTCAAAAGGATTCAGTGATTCCAAAGAGCCATCGCAGTTTGATCAAAACAAGTCAAACCGTACTAGCCTTTATTTCTTTTTCTGACAAATTTACTAGATTGGTAGATCAGGGGATATTGTATAATTTTGTTGGGGTCATGGACATGGAGAGTCAGACACAACTGAACAACAACCAAATTGGAGATGATATTAGAGGAAAGGCACTAACATGGAGGGAAACTGGGAAAAACTTCTTGCAGATGTGGGATTTTAACTGAGACTTGAAATGATTGAGGGAAGTGAGAGGGTAGAGATGAGGAGGAACATCACAGGAATGGGACATAGCCAGTCAAAATGCATTAAATTAGGAGATATTTAAGTATTTATGTTAAATTACACATTCTTCTATTATCAGTTGGTACACTACAAAAGTGTACTGAAGTGTCACAGATTTGGAGCTAGAAGGGACCTTAAAGGCAATCCATTGTAACCCCTTCATTTTACAGACCAAGAAAATTAAATCTAGAGAGGCAACTTGCCCAAAATCATGGTGTAGAAAATTAGAGCCAAGATAAAATTTAACAAAACCAGTTTTCATTTCTTTGTAGTACAATATCTCCTGTGTGGAAAAGATGGCATACACTTTAAATAACATTCACTTTATTATGTAGTTTTCCTTTACTCTTTACAGAGAATATGTTTTATGAAGTGTCTGTAGTGTCAAAAAAATGTATCATTAATTCAGAAACAAACAAAATAAGTGTATTTATATTCTAAAATACCCTAGTAGTTTGGTTTCACAGATCAGTCCCGTATTTGGGGTTATTTTGATGAAGCTGTAAAAATTTTAATTTGTTTCCATGCTAACTTCCTTATCTTAAAAGATTTCTTTGTTTTTTCCTCATTATAGAAAGTGAAATGTCTCTAACATCAGTGCAAGCTAGCATGATACTAAAATGTCCCTGTGATCTCAGAACTATAGTATAGCATTGTTTTTTGATGCTTTGTGATTTATATGCAAATACCACTTCCAACACTAATAAAACCAGTGCACAAACCTTTGAGTTTGGTGTCTACTATGAAGATGAAATTGATATGTCCAGAGAACAATATATTTATGGCTCTCAGGACTACCTCCTCTAACAGCCTTTTGGGATGCAGAGTGTAATCCCGTGTGGACAGTGGTTTAGGACAAAATAATTTAGCCAGCTTTTGGTTTTGTCACTATAGAGATTATAAGATATTTCTCTTTTTTTACGTGTAGGGATCTCTTTTTGTATTTTTAAAATTATGAATATGTAGGTTCAACTTTCTAGCCTTAGATATACATGTCTTTGCTTATTTTACCAGCATGCCCAGCAGCAAGTGGAGAAAGTCCTGGGAGAAATTACTGATAATAAGAATAAACTGGCGTATGAGAAAGGGAAGCTCCAGGTACAAGATTTGTCAAACTTTGGATGTTTCCATAAATACTTTTTCTCTATATACAAGCTAATTAAATCCAGCTGTGAATATTTGCAGTTTTTCAGTAATTTTCACAGAAAATATAGAGAGCCTCTTATTCTTTGCTTGATTTTTAAAAAAATTAATATATTACTTTTCCTAATAAAAATAGCCCAGGGAATTGGAATCTAGCATGAATGGAATGAACTTGGCATTTATTCAACAAGTATTTATTGCAGGTTTCTTATATACTAGACATTATGCAGGTGCTAAGGATACAAATATAAAAGCAAAATCAATCTTGCCCTTAAGAAATTACATTCTGCTGTTGTATTAATCAGGCAGCTATATGGAAGATGCTTTGGAGTTAGGGATACCATTTAGATTATTATGAAAGTCTGAGGAAGGTGATGAGGATCTAAAATAGAGTGGTTGTGATATGATGGAGGAGAGGGAATAGATGCCAGAAATGTTGTAAAGGGAAGATTGATGAGTCTTGGAAATTGATTGGCCTAGGATGAGTGAGATTCAAGAGTCAAAAACACCTAAGTTGTGAAGCTTGATGGACTAGAAGGATAATGGAACCCTTAACAGAAGTAGGCAAGTCAAGGGGAAGAATAATGATAATAGCTCACATTTATACATAATTTTAAAATTTAGAAAATTATTTCCTCATAACCACTCTTTAAAGTGGGTATTTTATTCTGAGGTATTACCTCACACCTTTCATATTGGCTAATATGACAGAAAAGGAAAATGACAAATGTTGGAAGAGATGTGGAAAACTGAAATATTAATCCACTGTTGAAGTTGTGAACTTGTTCAACCTTTACATAGAGCAATTTGGAACTATTCCCGAAGGTCTATAAAACTATGCATACTCTTTGATCCAGGAATACCACTACTACTTCTGTATCCCAAAAGAGATAGAAAACAAAAATGAAAAGGACCTATATGTACAAAAATATCTATAGAAGCTCTTTTCTGGCGGCAAAGAATTGGAAATTGAAGGGATACCCATCAATTGAGGAATGGCTGAATAAGTTGTAGCATATGATTATGATAGAATACTATTGTGCTATAAGAATGATGAGCAGGATGTTCTCAGAAAAAACCTGGAAAGACTTACACAAACTGATGCTAGTGAAATTAATAGAACCAGGAGAACATTGTACACAGTAACAGCAATATTGTAAGATGATCAACTGTGAATGACCTGGCTGTTCTCAGTAACATAATAATCTGAGACAACTCTGAAAAACTTATGATGAAAAATGCTATCCATACCCAGAGAAAGAATTGATGGAGTCCGAATACAGATTGAAGCAGATTTTATTTTATTTTTCTTAGGGTTTTTTGGTCTATATGTTCTCTTACAATATGACCAATATGGAAATTTATTTCACATGACTACATGGCCATAACCTATATCAAATTGCTTGCTTTCTCAATGAGAGAGGAGGGGAAGAAAATTTGGTACTCAAAATTTAAAAAACAAATGTTAAAAATTGTTTTTACACATAATTGGGAAACAATAATATTTTAATTAAAAAAAATAAGTGGGTGGCTTTAAAGATAAGCCATTTTACAAATAAGGCATCTCATCCAGAATATAAATGTATTAATCTATCCATTAATTTAAAATAAAATATATACCACCTATTAGCCAGGCATATCTGTAAAAGAAAAATTTTGGGATAATAAAATAGAATAAGATAGTCATTAGAATATGAGTAATTTTTTAATTTATTGGTTTTACCACTGTCAAGACATGTGGGCTAAGGATACTCAGACCTTTGGGAAGCAGATTGTTTTAAATATAAAAGGTAACTAGCCAATTGGAGGAAATATTAAAGGGAAATCCATGTACAGAATCCTTTAAAAAGCAATAATTTTGAGTGCTATCTTAAGTGGAATACCACACATATTATAAAAGAAACATTTTAGTATTGAATTGGAAATGTATAATACAGAATTCAGCACAGAATTGAAATTACCAAAGATCTTGGGATAAAAACAAAAGTTATAAACTAGAGCTCAATCAGATAAATCAACAGGAAATGTATTAAAACACCTATACACACTCAAAGATCTCTAAATAAAAACTGCAAAACAAAGAACTGAATCAACACCTGAATGGGCAGAGGACCCTGTGGATTACCAAAAGAATATGGAATCGTAGAGCAGGATGTTCCCAAATGATTCAAGAAAGCAATAAGAATCCTGAAAGCAGAATTTAAAAGGGAACAGGTGTAAGAAACTAAGGCCTGCATAGCAAAAAATAATAACAAAGTAGAAATACTTGAATCCATGGCGATGAGTTTTTTCCAGAGAACTGAAAGAAAGAAAACCTGATTGGTAATACAAACGTACTTAAGTGAAGGACAGTGTGGGAGAAGAGAAGCAGTTTGCATTGCTAAAAGAACGCATTCTCTATGTAAGCCAAACACATTGAACTCAGAGACAAGATGTGTAGAGACAACATGAGGATCATAGTCCTCACATAACATGAAAAGTCAAAAATAACACCACAACGCAAGAAGTAAAACAAGAAAACTGTCTAGAACTATAGAGAAAACAAGTGCCATTGAAAAGAATCCACAGACCATTTCCAGAAAAAAAAAAAAAAACAACTCATACTTAAAACTTCAAGGCACATAGTGGTTAAATTTAACAATTTCAATACAACAAATTCTCCAAGCAACCAGACATTCAAATATAAAGAGAAGGGAATTTAAATAACATGACTCTATTCTGCATCCACCAAAAACTGCAGAATGTAGTAGAATAACATGTTCCAAAATTCAAAAGAGCTTGATGCAACCCAACACTGCATAACCTATAGAATTATACCTAATCATGAATGAAAAGTAAAAGATGATGTTCAATAAAAGAGAAGCATTTAAAGCAGCGGTTCTCAACCTGTGGGTTGTGACCCATTTGGGGGTCGAATGACCCTTTCACATGGGTTACCTAAAACCATCTGAAAACACGTATTTCCAATGGTCTTGGGAACCAAGACACTACTCCTCTATCCGTCTCCAGGTGGGTCTGCCCACATGCAGATACGCTCACATACGAGTATTAAAGGGTTGCGGCATTAGGAACCACTGATTTAAAGTATTCCTACAAAAAAGGAAAAAAAAACAGATGAGCAAATTATTCAATATGTAAATGCCACAGATAACAAATCACAAAAAGATGAGTAAATACAGCCACCAAGGAAACGACTAATAAAATAAATTACCCCATCTCTTGTTTGTTGTTTGTCCTTCATTCTTAAAAAGGACCAATGGCATGAGGAATGTGCTTTCTTGACTTGCAAGTGAATTGGATTTAAGCACAACAGGGCTGTACAAAGTCACCAGCCTTACTCTCTCCTGTGGAGCCTTCTGGGTCCAGTGGCAAGATACAGATCAGGGCAACTGGAGATGACCCTGGAGGCAGTGAAAGACCTGGGCCTTTTTAAGTTAAAGTGTTTCGCAGGTCTGTTTGTCCGAGGCAATGCCCATTCAGTGATTAAGGCTGAGTAAGAAATGAGGCAAAGAATGATCTCTTTTGTCTAGTAAAAAAAAAAATCGATCTGGGAGGGGAAGACCCTTAGCCCTACATCTCTGAAATCCAATTCAGTTGCAAGTCAAGACATCACCTGACCTTCCTGATATCATTGGCCCTCTTTGAGAACAAAGGACGAACAACAATCTGTGATTAGTAGTAGCTACCCCATTGGGGACCCAACTGGCTAGTTCCAGTTTGGAAATGCCCCATCTCTAGAAACTATTATGAGGAAAAGCAAAAAACCAGAAAGAGAAAGACACCTATAGAGTTAAAAACACGTTAACAACAACAACAAAAAAAAACAACACAACAAAGGTACCAATTAGAGATTTCTTTCTAAAAGTACCCAAAGGGTTAAAGACAAAAAGGGAACTTAAATAGGAGAAATGATAGTATAAGAACAATAGTATAAGTTCTTATACTATACTACAGACTAATAAACAACCAATTGCCCTCTCTTATAGTTGAATCTGGTTTGGGTTTTTTGGGTTGTTTGGTTTGTTTGTTTTTTTGTGGGAATAAATGTGACAAAATGGAAGAGTCCATAAAAGGGGAAGAGAGAGAGAGAATACTGAGAGGAATGAATGATACATCCTTAGCATGTCTTTGGTAAATAGTGATGGAAAAAGAATACCCATAGTCTCTCAAGAAAAGGGCTTATCATAGAATAGGTGAACTGGTAAAAGGAGAGACTGAAATGAGGAGAAAGAAAGGGTTAAATCTCAATTCACTGGTGTGAGTTAGTCTCATTGAAGAGCATTTCTATGGAGGGAAAGATGTATTCTGTAGTAGGAGACCGTATTACAATATGTATCTATAGGGATGTGGTGCTCAAGAGATTACCTTTGAGAGAGTGTCATGCCTCCAGTGATGGTATCCTGCCTCAGGAGAAGAATCAGTTGGTCCTGGGACAACCAGCATCCAGGAGAGTGAGAAGGCATAGGATTCAGAGAGATTTCATGGCAAATGGGAAATAGTACAATCATGAGAGAGCAGCGAGAGGGTTGAAATGGACCATGTGATTAAGGACGCAAGGAAATTTCTATCACGAGGCCGTGTGTGTGTGTGCGTGTGTGTGTGTGTGTGTGTGTGTGTGTGTGTGTATGCTCTCTACTACAGGAATTGATGCTTCTAAGAGTTGGACAAAATGGAAAAAGTGAAAGGTGATGAGATCTATGAGGTAATAACAGAAATTGTTTAGAAAAGGTAACTAAAAATAGGTACTTTAAACCTTTGCTTCTGATGACGAACACAAACACTAAAGAAGGAAATAGATAAGTAGAAGAACCATGACAGAAAAATGAAAGTTGACAATAAACAGAAGGGAAAGAAAATTAAAGAAGAAAATGGGGATAATGGACTTTGTTAGAAAAAGGTACTGAAAGTGAAAAAACAACAACAAAAGAAGTTGAAGTAGGAAAGAGAGTAAAGATTTTAATTAGCTGCTTTGCTGAGAGAAAAAAGGGAGTAGATAATTAAATAAAAGAAAGAAAAACAAATAAGTTAAGCAAAACTTAAAAACTAGGGGAAAAGATGACAAGAGGAGATGGGGATTGAGAGTAAAAGGAAGAGAGAATAGAGTTGCTTTAATTAGAGAAAATTGGAGGAAATATAAACCTAACTCATAGCTTTATATGTGAATAAATTAAACAATCCAATAAAATGAAAACGACAGATTGAATAAGAAAACAATACCCTATAATCTCTTGCTTTCAAGAAACCTAAAAATGTAAAGATACACACAGAATAAAAATGAGATGGTAGAACAAAATTTACATGCTTCAGGTGAATTAAAAAAATCATTCTATCAGACAAAGCAAAAACAAAAATTCACAAAATAAAGACAACAAGGAAATTATTCTCAGAGGAACCACAGACAACAAACATATATGTAAAACATATATGCTCCTAGTGCCGTAGCCTCTGAATTTGTAAAGGAAATTTAATTTAATTACAAGATGGCATAGTAAACCTAGTATTACCTAGAAACTTTGATGTTTCTCTCAGATTTGGACAAATATAACAAATATAAAATAATTATGTGATAGAAAGAGTAGATAGTTTGGACATGTGGCAAGAGCAAGAGTGCTAAGTGGAACCACAGTGCTACATTTACCCTGGTGATATCAGGAGAAAGCAAGGAAGCCCTCTAGCATGTCCACTGTGTTGAACTTTTGGAAGGTGTCTGATTAAGGAGGTTCAGGATTCGCGTGAATAGAACACTCAGCACTTCAAAAGATCCAATATAATTTTTTTAGAATATAGGCAAGTGGGAAGGAAGCCAGAGACAACAGAGTAAAGGCTTAGAAATAGTAAGATAAGAGCAACTATGATTTATATACATATATACATACATATGTATACATACATATCCACGATCATCACCGATCATCACCGATGCGGGGAAGCACCAACACGTGACCACCCGTCATGGTCCCGCTCAGCAGGGCTCCAACTGCTTAGTAGAATATATCTATACATATTTACAGTCATCACCGATGTGGAGAAGCACTAACACCCGACACACAAGCTGGGGAATCCCAGGTACAGCCATCAGGGTTCTGCTCGGGAGGGTCCCAGGCAGGACGTCTCCTCCATGGGTGAGATTATAATCTGGGGTCTGAATCTTATGGTTTAAGTAGTGCTGAGAACAAAAAAGGCATACTGCTAGGTGTTTTTTAACAAGCATCATCTTGTGTGAGGCCGGGGAGAGAGTCCAATCCCTCCAAGGCCCCCCCCAAGAACAATGTTTCCTTGGAATGGCTAGTTCCAGGAGTTGGGCAATTAACCATATCTCTTCTCAAGGTCCTGGCCAGGGTCCCAGGAGAAGCGCAGCCCTCATGTTCCTAGGATTTTCTGTTCCAAAACAACTCAGGGTAATAGAAAGGTCATGTTGAGTTAAGGCCTTGGTTTGTATAATCTTATTCTTTACAGAGGGGCTTACCTTGCCCCTTCAGAAGGTTATGAACAAGAAACATGGGTTAGGTAGTCATTGATGGGTTGCAATCTAGATCATTGGCGAGAACTCCTAAATCAGTGAGATCACAAATTTGAATATATTTAGTCAGATCTAGCGATTCTTTCCAATGGCCGCTACCACTTTTCTTCATTTAACTTCAGGTACTAAGGTGGCAAGAGTTGAAATGTGGGGGTTCTACTTTTCTTGCTGATGATAAAAGATGGCTTCAGGATCTCTGTACTCTGAATTACAGGTATTAGTACATAGGAGGTAGGATTTTATTAGACATGAGATAAGAAAAGTATAAATGGATTAGTTTACTCATTCGATCAGTGAAGGAACAGCTAGGTATGTGTCATTGGTAATATTCCGATCATGAAGGATGTTATTGAATACATGTCAACAGTCACTTTGCTCTTCTATCCCTCTCTGTCATAGCCCAGGAAATAAGCTGATGATAGAATCAAGAGGATTGATAACTATTTCCATGTGATGTAGTATAGGACTCATCAAGTCCTGGCAATCACAGGGTCACTTCACTCTACACTACTGTCATAATCTCACTGCAGACGAGGATGTTGCCAGGGTCTTAGCCATATATTGGTATAGTGGAAAACAGCACTTCTTTTCAGCAACAGCAAAACTTATCTAATTGGGTCCTTGGTAGTGAAGGAGGCTGGAACAGTAAATAATTTGTAGATAATAGCAAATAGCACACAGTGATACAGAGCAGAATAACTGAAATTTCACTGAGGACAAGGAGGACGAACATGTGGAAAGAAGGCCTTGTCTAATTTGTTTTGTCCAGGCCTTAGACCTTGAAGGGCTGTATTGTGTCCATGATTTGATATTCAAGCATAATCTTTAGTTGCAAAACAGGGAAAAGCTATATGCATTAAGGCCTGCTTTTGGAGGAATTTTATATTAACCAATATTACGAAGGGAGGATAGCTCTCTAGGTTTGAGAGATTGTTTGTTCCTGCCAGGCTTTTGTTGATATCTTGACCTGAATATGTCTCCATAGCTAGACTCTGGAGAGCTGCACCTATATATCCTTGTTCAATGTATATCTTTGCTTAGTGTTTGTTTATATTTAGTGGAGTGTAGAGTGTATTCAGTGAAAACTAGCACCTCTCGTGTGAGGGCTGCCCAGCCCTTTGGCAACTTTCTACCATTGGTGTCCACCTGTTCCACTTAACTCATCTGTGGCTCCAAGAAACTGTAGCATGCACAGTGGCCACACCTCAGTAAACTGTTTCCGCAGATGGGCTAAACAAGGGTCTGTCTCAAAGGGGTCTCAAACTTGATGAGTTAAGGGTATATCTACTCCAAGCATGTGAAGAATTCCCTTGGTGGAATGGGTGAATGAGAACAATTTGTTCCAGCAGCCATGAAGGCAGCTGGAGCAGGTGCTGTGGAGCACTTAGAGCTTGGTTAGACATTGAACTCATCCACTGCATCTCGAGCCATCACCAGTCATCTTGACTCTGCCCTGCTACTGGACTTTGATGACTCTAGAAGAGAGAGTGAGGTCAATGACTTTGTGCAACTCTGCCTTGCTTAAATCCAGTTTGCACATGAATCAAAAGACATCACCCACACCATTTTAACATTTTTACCTATCTCAAAGTCCCATGGCGACAGGCAAATGATAAAGCAGCAGGTGTGGATACATTGGGAGCTATAATCACAGTCCTACACAGGGTCAGCCCAGACCATAGGGTCATCTTCTCACTGGCAATAGCCGAGGGATTTGCCAGCCCCCTGGGTGTTTGAGCAACCTTTTAAGGATCACACTGCTCACCTCCTGGTGTGAGGAACGGACTAGAAAAGGTGCCCTAAAAATTGTCTGCATACCTAAAACTGGACCGGTTACCAAGGTAGATGGGGATCCCACCCTATGGTTAAAACACAAAAAATGTACAAAAACTTCTGCAAAGATGATTCCACTCACCATTGGTACGTGGAATGCGCATATACCTACAGACAACACAAAAATCCAGTAGATCTGAAAAACAAACAGCTCTTGTTGTAAGAGAACTCAGCTGGTATCATATCCAAATAGCAACCCTGAGTGAAACAAGTCTGGAAAATGAAGGCCAGCTTACTGAAATTGGAGCTAGATACATGTTTTCTATGGTGGCCACAGTGAAGAGGAGTGCCATGTGAAATTGGCACAGGTTTTGCAATCAAAACTAATCTAGTCAATAAGCTTGTATGCCTACCAAAAGGAATGAACGACATGCTCATGACAGTGAGATTGCCACTTGCAGGACAATACCACATCACCATTGTCAGTGTCTATGCTCCTACCATGACGAGCCCTGATGAGGTCAAAGAAAAATTTCTTGAAGTCCTGGAGACCCTTATCATCACTGTGCCAAAAGAGGACAAGTTTACAATTCTGGGTGACTTTAATGCTAGGATAGGCTCAGAGTACCAGACATGGCAGAGAGTGCAGGGGAGTAATGGAGTTGGAAACAGCAGCAGCAATGGTCACTTACTACTGAAAACTTGTGCATCTCATGACCTCCTCATCACCAACACTCTCCTCTTTACCTAAACATAATAAAACTTTGTAAATGTACCCTTGTAGCAAACACTGGCATTTAATAGACTATGTGATTATAAGGAGAAGAGACAGATAGTATGTCAGAGTAACAAAGGCAATGTGTGGTGCAAAGTGCTGTACTGATCATAGACTTGTCTTAGCCAAGTTAAATGTTCACATTCAACAAAAGTGATAACCCCAAGGCAAAATGACTAGCAGAAGAATTAATGTCAGCAGGTTAGAGCCCTTCTCTGAATGAGAACAGTTTCTTGCTAACTTGGAGGGAAAGTTGAGCCAACACACAGTTAACAACAGTGGAGCAGAAAAGGAGTGAATAGCTTTCAGAGATTTGGTGTACAGGACTGCATTTGCTCAGCTGGGTCAGAACACATGCAAACATCAAGAATGCTTTGACAAAAATGATGGGGGAAATTCAGAAAAGCTGCTAGATGAAAAATGAGAACTCCACAGAATTTACCAGCAGGACAGTTCATTCATCCCTAAGAAGACAGCAATTAACTCCATCAAAAGTAAAGTACAAGCAAAACTTAGAGAAATATGGGATTCTTAGCTCAGTAAGAAGGCAGATGAAATGCAGATAGTAACAATTTTTATGTGGATAGTAACAATTCAAAACACATTTATTATGGGCCAAAGACCTGTGGTGCATCTCAACTACTCATTGCTAATGGAGCCACATTGATTAGTGATAAGGACATGATCCTAGACAAATGAGCTGAACACTTCCAATAGTATTCTCAACAGACCATCATCAATCAGTGCTGAAGGCACTATCTGTTTACCTCAGGTTGTAGTCAATCCTTCCCTAGCTGAATTTCCAGCTGAAAAAAAAAAAAGGTTTTGAATGCTGTTAGGCTCCTTTTGTGTGGCAAAATATCTGGTGCTAATTCTATTCCAGCTGAGATTTACAAGGTATGTTTGTGGGATCCATTGCTCATACAAAAGCTGACTGAAATTTTCTAGGTTTTTTGGCAAGAAGAGGTTATTTCCCGGGAGTTCAAGGATACCTCCATTGTCCATCTCTGGTACTTGTGCTAATTTTGGCCTAACAATTAACACCAAGAAAACACAGGTGTTCCATCAGCCAGCACCACACCATCCATATGTGGAACCATCAATTACAGGAAATGGAGAAGTTTTGTGAATTCTGTGAATAAGTTCACATACCTTGGCAGTATACTTTCTAGGGATGTACACATTGATAATGAGCTTGACATATGCATTGCCAGAGCTAGCTCAGTGTTTGGGTAACTCTGAAGGAAAGTATGGGAGAGAAGAAGTCTTATAACCTGACTACCAAACTGAAGGCCTATGGAGCTGTTGTGCTGACCTCATTGTATGCCTGTGAAACCTAGACCAGTGCCATGCCAGGAAACTGAATTGCTCCCATTTGAATTGTCTTAGGAAGATTCTGAAGATTACCTGGCAGGATAAGATACCAGACACTGAGATCCTTTTTGGACTAAGCTGCCAAGCATTTAAACTCTGCTTCAGAGAGCACAACTCCAATAGGATGGCCACATTGTTTGACGGCCAAACATATGCTTCCCCAAAAGACTATTTTATGGAGAACTCACACAGGGAAAATGCTCACATTGTGGTCAGAAAAAGTGACACAAGGACACTCTCAAGGTCTCTCTTAAGAACTTTGGAATTGTATGACATGGGAGACACTGGCACAGAACCACCCAGCATGGAGTGATTTCATCAGAGAAGATCCTGTGCTCTATGAGCAAAGCAGGAGTGAAGCAGCTTAAAAGAAATGCAAGATGTGCAGATTTAGAGAATCAACCCCAAGTGTTCACATGTACTATTTGTGCCTGACCTGTGGTAGAGCATTCTGAGCTCATATTGGTCTGATCAACCACAGTTGGACATACTGTAACTTGACTCTAACATAATGATGTCATTTTGGTCCTGATCGAGAATGAAAGACAACAACCAAATTTATATTTAGTAAGTTTTTTTTTTAAATTTACCTCATTGGTTTAATCTCTTCAGATCTGGGATTTCCATTTGGAAATTTGTGCATCAAGCACAAAACAGGCTTTTAATTTCTGAATTGTCTTGGAAATAGGGACCTGGGCCTGCCTTTTTGGGATATTCAAAGACAGAGAGTGGATGTCAAGGTTTGGCATCAGTTTCTAAGGGAAAGTACTAGTAAGAGGAAATATCTATACTTTATCAATTTTTCATTTTTAGGAATTGACAGGTTGGGTCAGCTTAGTGCTTTAGTGACATCTTCTTTCTTGATCCTTTTTCCTAATATGTTAGAATATGCAAATTCCTCAAGAATAGAAATTGTATCCTTACTGCCTAGCACAATGCCTGGTACATAGGACATGCCTAATAAATGCTTATTAATTGATTTTTGTCTAACCAGCTAAAAGTCCAATATTGTTAGGTCTACAATCAATTACTTCCTATCTATTAAGATGTAGTCATTTTTTGTGATGTTGTATTATTTGCTACAGACAACATCTTCCATTTCTCTTCTCAGATAAAGTAATCACTTGACTAAAATCCAGTTCTGATGCTTTATTGTGGCATTAAGCCTGGGTTTCTTACAGGCAATACCAGTGGCACACAAGCTTTTGCAAGGTCCTGCCAAGCTTGAAAGGCATTAGGTTTAGCCTTTTTGTCGAAGAACTAGCCTACTTGAAGGTCAGCCTACTCAAGTATGAACATGGTTGGCCCCCAGGTAGTAATTATTTTTTAGCCATAGGGAGCCATGAAATGGAACAAAAATGCAAAATTGACCTCAATCTTTTAAGGCCCCCTTCTGCTTCCACAATACCATAGAAACAGAAAAGAAAGTAGAAGACACCAAGTATCACGCTTTTAAAGACTATCCACAGATAATTAATGTAACTGTTAGTACTTTCAACATGACACCTTTATCCAAAGTCTATTATATTGATATACTACTGGCAGAATTGATCTATATAATTATTGACATTTTACTATAAATAAAATCCAAAGATGTTAAACATTTCACAACTAAATAGAAGATGAGCTGTTAGCTCCTTGGAGAGGTAAGTAAAGAGGTTGGTAGAGTTGGTTTCATAATGTTCCCAAAGGCAACAAGAAAATACTTTCATGGTATGATTATTTTGTTATCCCAACTTTAGGAGGTCATGGTGACCAAAAGCATATAGACCACCATAAAAATGATTGTAGCTTATGCATGTTATCCATTACAGAGGATAACAAATAAGTTATATGAAGAACTTGATAAAATCTAAATCAAGTCAACAATATACCTTGATATTAGGTGACTTCAGTGTGAAACCAGGAATAAAGGAAAATGTGTTTTGAAATCAAGGAACAAAATAGGGAAAAAAAGACATGTAGACTACTCAGAAATCTTATGAGGTGCAATAACCTGCTTCTGTCTATCTACTTTGTAGGCATTGGCATTTATAATTACCTATTCTAAATGTCCAGATTATTGCTTATACAAGTCAGTTGAAGTAGAGAAATGTCTTATAAAATCTCATTTTAAAACATGAATGTGTAAGTTACATCAAGTTAAACTTAATGGCAAACTATAAAAATCTTAAGTTATTTCCATGTATTATAAAAATACATCAATTTTGTGAAAATATCAAGAATTCTCCATATGTTCCCAGGCTTTCCACTTGATTTCTACTTCTTTCTCTTTCTTTTCAACCTTTTTTTTTTGGTAGGAGTTGAGGGTTTGTGATGTTTATGCTACCTTTTTTTTTTCCTATTTTTCTCTAGACCAAAGTTAAACAGCTACAAAAAGAAATAAATTCTCTTGCTGATACTCGTTCAGAGAATGATGAACTACGCAAGTTGAATAAAGCCCTGGAGACAAAATATGCTCAGGTATGATTAGTGCTTGAAAAATCAGGTAGTTGTTGTAGTATAATTATCTCTTAGCAAACTGATCTCACATTCTTCCAGAGAAATCAATGTACTAGCACCTAATGCCATTAAAAAAAATTTTGTTCTAGGCAAACTCAGAACTCACTGAAAATAAGATAAACCTACAAAAAGCAGAAGCTCAACTGAAAGAGGTATGAAAATAAATACACTGATTATTTCTAAACCTATTAAATATACCAACAAGTAGGAAGGTAAGGCTTTGGGAGTCATGTATGTTGGAAGTGTAACCTCAGTAGTCTTTGTTCTTAAGTTAAAATACAAATAGCCATTAATACAAATATATCCTTTTGGTTAAGTCATATAGCATCTTTATTGGATCCCCAGAAGAAGAGAAACTAAACACTTGTTTGACTTAGACATTTCCTTTGTCAATGCATTGAATTTACATGACCCTGGACAGAGAAAAGTAAAGAGCCCCATTAGAAGGACTGTTTCATACTAGGTCATCTATTAAATTAACACAAGGATAACATGGTCCAGATTTTTTAAATATTTAGTGGGAAAAACACCTCCAGTGATGGGTTCCCAAAGGCAAATGACAATCTTCAGTAATTACAAAAGTACTGAGACATTTCAATATACAGGGAAAAAAAATTGAACTCAAGTTGTTGCTCTGACACCATTAGCTGTGTGACTTTGGAGAAATCATTTCTTTAGATCTCAATTTCTTCAGCTGTAAAGTGGTAATCATAATATTTGTACTCTCTAAGTCACAGTTCTATTCAGTTCAACCAGTATTTTTCTTGTTTGCCAGGCATTGTGTTAAGCACTCCCATATAAAAATAAAAGTCTTTGCCCTTAAGAAGTTTACATTCTACTGTAGGGAAATAAATACATAGATAAAAGAAATATAGGGGCAGCTAAGTGGCACAGTGAATAGAGCCTAGGCCCTGGAATCAGGAGGACCTGAGTTCAATTTTGGCCTTAGATACTAGACACATTTACTAGCCGTGTGACCTTGGGCAAGTCACTTAACCCCAATTGTCTTGCCTTCCCCCCTCCAGAAAAGAGAAGTATATATAAAGGTGGCAGATCCAAGATTATAGAGTAGCAGAAAGTACAACTGAATTTGCTGCCACAGTTCCTCCAAACATAAAAAAGGTACTAGACTGAGTCCTGATAGGGAAAGACAAAAAAAAACCCAAAACAACCCAGTCATTTTTCTAGCTTATGTCAGCATAGAGAAATAGATATAAGAGTTCTGCAATGATTTGTAATGACCTATGGAACATTACAACACAGGGGAAGGCAGTACACCAAGACAAGAGGAGGTCTCAAGTCAGACACAGTTGGGCTTAAACTTGTATAGGGTTCAGAAATAGATGCAAACTTTGTCCCTTACTACCTAGTTTGAGATCACAAATCTGGGACTAAGGAGGGGATCAAACCCTAGGGGTATCATTCCAGGAGGAGGAGCAGTCACAGGCCCGAGCCTGGGTATTGAGCAAACTTTGATAAGTTCCTTATGATTTCTTTTCCATGTTTACCTTCTCATGCTTCTTGTGTTTGAATGTCAAATTTTCTATTCAGTTCCGGTTTTTTCCTCAAGAATGCTTGAAAGTCTTCCATCTCGTTGAATGACCATATTTTCCCCTGAAACATTATACTCAGTTTTGTTGGGTAGGTGCTTCTTGGTTTTAACCCTAGCTCCCTTGATCTCCAGAATATCATATTCCAGGCCTTTCAATCCCTTAATGTAGGAGGTGCTAGATCCTGGGGTTATCCTGATTGTGTTTCCATAGTATTGAGATTGGTTCTTCTTAGCAGCTTGTAATATTTTCTCCTTGATCTGGGAACTCTGGAACCTGGCTTTGACATTCCTAGGAGTTTTCTTTTTGGGATCTTTTTCAAGAGGTGATCGGTGAATTCTTTCAAGTTCTATTTTGGCCTCTGGTTCTAAAATATCAGGGCAATTTTCCTTGAGAATTTCTTGAAGAATGATTTCTAGGTTCTTTTTATGATCATGGCTTTCAGATAATCCAGTAATTTTTAAATTGTCTCTCCTGGATCTATTTTCCAGGTCAGTGGTTTTTTCAAGGAGATATTTCACATTGCCTTCTATTTTTTCATTTGTTTGGATTTAATAGTATCTTGATTTCTCATAAAATCATTTGCTTCCATTTGCTTCACTCTAATTCTGAAGGAATTATTCTCTTCAGTGAGCTTTT
>CM053582.1:275279717-275300681 GCA_028627135.1 Pseudochirops cupreus | reverse complement strand
GGAGGCGGGTGCAAAACCTCTGCCTTTTGCTTTTGCGCTCTGGAGGCCTTTCAGCCAGACTGCTTAAGACTCCTAAATTCGCAATTCCCACTGACCTAGTTCTGAACGCTGCTCGCAGCTGCCGCTAATCTGCTCACCTGAGAGGCTCCTCCTCTCCTCCCGTGCAGTCGCCCCTGGGGCACAGCCACGGCTTCAGGCCAGGGTGGTTTCGGTTTGCAGTGCTGATGTGGTTCCTTGTAGCTAAGCTGACTTTAGTGGGAAGTATCTTTGTGTGCGTTTTGGAGTTCTAGGATTGGTTTAGAGTCCTATTTTATGGTTATTTTGGGGTGGCTATGTGAGAGCTGTGATATGTTGCTGCTGCTATGCCCCCCCCCCCAGAAAAGATTGTTGTATAAAAGATAAAATATATCAATAAAAATTGTTTTAGTGAAACCATATTTAAAGGAGTTCTATTGGAAGGAAAAATAAATAAGTCAGCTAATAACCTTTTGGGGGAGAATCAAACCAGAAAAAACATTGGTCTTAAATGTGCTTTTGTGCTTAATATGGTAATAATTACTAATAACAATTACTAGTAATGACTAATAATTACTTAATTTAGTTGCTGTTCAGTCATTTTTCAGTTATATCTGACCCTCTATTACCCCATTTGGGGATTTCTTGGCAGAAATATTGGAGTGGTTTGCCATTTCCTTCTCTAGCCCATTTTACAGATGAAGAACTGAGGCAAACAGGGTTAAGTGACTTGTCCGGGGTCACACAGCTAGTAAGTGTCTGAGGCCAGGTTTGAACTCAGGAAGATGAATCCTTCTGACACCAGGACTGGTACTCTATCCAGTGTCCCACTTAGCTGCCCCTACTTAATTTATTAATAGGTGTCATACACACAGCATGTTGCCCAACCTACATAACTTTGGAATGTAGCTGAACCAGATTAAAATGTAATTGGGATCCATTTCTATTTGAGTTTGTGGCCATTGGTCTGGTTTACAAAATGAGACAAGCAGAAAACCACTGGCTTCATTATAACAGTTCCTTCCCACTTCTCTCAGCAGAGTTATCAAGCACTTATTAGGTATTCTCTGCAAGCGCTGCCCCAAGTGCTGGGGATAAAAACACAAGAGGAAGATAGTCCCTGCAATTCAGGAGTTTGCATTCCACTGAAAGGTTAACAACAGATTCACAAATAAGTAAATACAAGATATGTACAAAATTATTTCCAAGAGGGTTCACAAGTAAGATTTTAGAGGTTAGAAGGAGCTGACAGTAAGGAAAGGCAAATGAGAGAAGGGCATTGGAGATAGCCTGGCAAGGATATGGAGGTAAGGATATTCACTGTCATTTATGAGGAGGTAGCCTGGAGTTAGATTGTGGCTTTAAATGCCAACAGAGAACCACTGAAGCACTAGTGGTGGGGGTGGAAGCCAGATTGCAAAGGGTTGAGTGAGTGGGAGGTGAGAAAAAGGAGGTAGGATTCTAGGGAGCTTTTTTTCTGGGTTTTTGGCTATGAGAAGGAGGCAAGCTACAGTTTTATAGCTGGAGATAAGACAGTACTCATTGAAAAGACCCTGATGTTGGAAAAAGATTGAAGGCAAAAGGAAAAAGAGATGACAGAGGATGAAATGGATAGTGTCATGGAAGCAATGAACAGGGGCTTGAATAAACTTTGGGAGATAGTGGAGGATAGAAGGTCTTGCCATGCTATGGTTCATGGGGCCATGAAGAGTCAGACACAACTAAATAACTGAACAACAAGGTCACAGAAAATTTTTTTGAGAATGGAGGAGGGCTAAGCATATTTATAGGCAACAATAAAGGAGCCCTTGGACAAAGTCTAAAAAGAAGAGAAAGTGAGGGGTTGATCAAAGGGCAAGTTCTCAGGAAATCAGAGTGGGTTTACAACTGACTTTGGCAAAGAGAGGGCCTCTCCTGAAAATGGATCGTCTCTTTACTCCTGAATAACATAGTAGATCCTTGGAAAATGGTGCTTATCGTAAGTTAATCAATGGCATGTTATAAATACCTACTTTTCGCAATGTGGTATACTTAGAAACCATAAAGAGAGTTAAAAAGGCAATAGAAAACTCAGTTTTCTGCACTCAGTTCTCTGCCCTATAGTTTCTGATCTATATTATGCCTCATACTCATTATCTTTTCCCTTAAACTCTCTCCACTCCTAACTCCCCTATTGCTGTAGAGGACAACATAATCCAGTCCCTGAAGCTTTCAATCTAGGTGTCATCCTCAACTACCAACTATCTTCATTCTCCCATATCCAATTTGTTGCCAAAGTTTATTAATTTCACCTTTGCAACCTCTCTAAAATCATCACTGTTTTCTTCTGACACTGAAGCCCTCACTTAGTACTTCCTGCCTGGACTCTTTAATAGCCTGCTGGAGGGTCTGCCTACCTCTTCGAGAACTAAAGACGACAACCAAGTCTCTAACTGCTCCAATAGATCCTCTATTCAACCACCAAAATGATCTTCAGAAAGCACAGGTTCAACCATTTCTGCCTCCCTACTCGATAAACTCCAGTGGCTCCCTAATGCCTCCAAATATGAATACAAAATAATGTTCGTCATTCAAAGTCCTTCATTACTTAGCCTCTTCCTACCTTAGCAATCTTTTTACACCTTACTCCCTAACACAGGTACTCTTTGATCCAGTGACACTGGCCTCCTTGCTATTTGGAGAACAAGACCCTCCATCCCTAAGCTCTGGGCATTTTCTCTGAGTGCCCTGGAATGCCCTGCTTTCTCATCTCCACCTACTGGCACCCCTAGTTTCCTTCAAGTCCCAGCTAAAATCATATCTTCTATAGGAAGTCTTTCCCAGCTCCTCTTAGTTTTAATGCCTTGCCTCTTTTAATTATTTTGTACTCATCCTGTGTACAGCTTATTGTACATACTTGTTTGCTTGCTGTCTCCTGCATTAACCTGTGAGCTCCTTGAGGACATGAACTGTCCTTTGCCTCTTTTTGTATTTTAGCACTTAGCACAGGGTCTGACACATAGATGTGTAATAAGCATTTGTTGTCTGAATGACTACTGATTCATTCACTGACTATGGGAATTTAGGAATAGTATGAAATCTCTATTACTAGTTTTATAATTGGAAATTGAGGCTAATAACTGGCCCCCCCAAAAAAACTTATAAATGTCTTGGGAATCAATAAAGTAATATGTATTAAGGCTTTTAAGCAGGTGGAAACTGCTACCTAACTTGCCGATGTTATTATGTCAAGATTACTCTTTGCTATAGTCATTTTTGTTTTCTTTTTAATTTTTAGGCTTCTAAATCAGCAAAAAGTACAGCAGTTAGAAGCAGAATTGGATGAATGGCAATCCAGACTCCTTATTGTAGAAGCCCAGCACCATAGTGAGGTAGAGGCCAAGTTTTCATAGGTGATAAAATAAAACTTTCTATTTTTATGAGAAATGTTTGCACCATAGCTTTTTTTTTGAAGAATGGAAAACTGAATGAAAAAGAATTGTATAAATTTCCTTTTTACTAAAAGACGACTTTGACCAATGACAAGTTTACAAATGAGAAACAGGGTCCATGAAGTAAGTAGTACAATATCACTGTGAGACCTGGAACAAAATTCACTTTATTCTCTTTTGCTCATAACAACTTTAACGTTCTATATATGTTGTTTATTATAATTATTCTTATCCTGTGTTCTATTATTTTTTGCATTTAAATACATTTTCAAAATTCAGAACTTAAAGGATTTAGAAAAGAATTTGTAACTTCGGTCAGGACAATCTAAAATGTACACATTAGCTACATTTTCAAAGCTGTGAGGACCCTTTGTAGTCAAATTCTTTCAATTACCTCTAATAGACTCAATCTATTCACTTAAAAGGACAGCAAATTCTGGGCCGCTAGGTGGTGCAGTGAATAGAGCATGGGCCCTGGAGTCAGGAGGATCTGAGTTCAAATCCTACCTCAGACATTTAACACAAAATCACTGTGTGACCTTGGGCAAGTTACTTAAGCCCAATTGCCCTCCCCTCCCCCCTCCAAAAAGCAAAAAAAAAAAAAGACAGCAAATTCTTAGAAATCAAATATATATCCATTATAAATTTCTACATGTTGTCAACTATACTAACGTAGACTTCTGGGATCCCTGTTTGTTTTCCAACCAACCACTTCCTACTTGATAAAGTGATATGAGTATACAAAGTACATAGATGTTCCTCATACATACTTCAAGGAAATTAAAGCATAATGTTGCCCTCTTCTTTAAGGTGGAACCACTACATAAGGCACTAGCTGTGTCCAGAGAAGACAATAGGAAACTTGCTTTGAGCTTGGAACAAGCTCTGCAGACTAATAGCCAACTCCAAAAAATGCTGGACCATACTCAAGAGAAATTGGACAGCAAAGAAATTGAGCAGCAAACTTTGGAAAATTATAGGTAAGGACAATGAAGTCATCATAAAAGTAGGGAATGTCTTACAGAAGGTAAATTTGGCTCTTTTCTCTCAATAACTGATTTTCATTTCCATTCTGAGTGAGGAATAACAGTAGCCACCACCTTATTAATGATTTAAATGTAGTCATTTGAATACTGGTGGAGTAACAGCCACATAAAACTACCCAGTTTCTAGCAGTGAAATGACTCAACTGAGCACGTAGACTACTAAGTAATTGTTTTGTTCTTGATTCCTTTAGGTCACTAATAAGATTAGACTATAAAAAAGATCAAGCACCTCATGTGTCCACAGCCTAAATTAAATCAGGATGGGTCTAAAAGAAATCAGTCTATGAACCTAAAGGAAATCTGACATAAAAGAAAATACTTTGAATCCTCTTCCAATTCTGCTAGAATTTTTAAGGAAATTTTTACTTAGTAAAAATGCTAACATATACAAACAGTTTTTCCTCCCTTAATGATATGCATCATAGAGGAAAAGGTATTAGGAAGAAAGGCAGGACACAGATCAATAATAACTAGTTTTTATATATCACTTTAAAATTTGCAAAGCACTTTACATGCATTACTTTACACTCTCAGTGACCTCACCAACTTACATGAGTTTAAATATTAGCTCTAGGCAAATGGCTCTCAGATCTATGTATCCATCCCTAGTTTCTCTCATAAGCTCCAGTCTCTTATCACCAATTGGCTGGCTGTTGGACATTTCAAACGGGATATCTCATAGATATCTCAAATTCAAAATGTCCAAAACTGAATTCATTATCTTTCCCCAAAAAACTCTCCACCCTTCCAGATTTTCCAATTTCCTTCAGTCACCCAGATTCAGAACCTTAAGAGTCTTCCTTAATTCCTAACTGCCCTTCATCTCATATATAGTTGCCAAGTCTTGTCAATTTTTATCTCCACAGCATCTCTTAGATCTGTCTCCCCTCTGCTTACATGTCTACCACTGTAGTTCAAATCTTTATTTCCTATGTCCAGGGCTATCTGAATAACCTCCTAATTGGTGTTTCTGCCTCAGGTCTCTTCCCACTCCAATCTGTCCTCAATATAGCATCCAAAGTAATATTCCTAAAACACAGGTCTGGACATGCCATTCCCATGTTCAATAAACTCCAGTGGCTCCCCACTCCTTCTATGGTCAAATATAAACTTTTCTGTTTGACATTTAATGCCCTTGAAAGTCTGGTTCCAATGTGTTTCTCAAGTCTTCCTTTATGTTATTAATCCCCTTCATGAATTCTTTTGATGGACCTCAAACACAATATTTCATCTCTTATCCCCATGTCTTTGCAGTGGCTGTCCCCCATACCCAGAATATACAATTGTATGATCTTTATTATTCACAGATTTTGCTCATATTTATTTGTTATCTCAAAATCAATATTCATAGCACTCAAACTTCATTCCTGGATGTACAAAGAGTGGCAAAAAATTTGAGTTGCCAACACGCATTTCCAGTTGATGTCAAATAAGGCAATACTCTCCTTTTTTTGTTCTAGCTCTCTTACTGTTAACAAGTGTCTTTTTTGCAGTCTACTTAGTGCCACTGTCTTTGCATTTTACTACCTTTTTATTGGTGATGTCACTGTTTAAAATAGCCCTCAGCATAGTTATTTAATGCTGAAGTACTTTTTAGTGTTCCTCAGGATAAAAAAGCTGTGATGTGCCTTAATGGAGAAAATACATGTGTTAGATAAACTTCACTCAAGCATGAGTTACAGTGTTTGTGGCTGTGAGTTCAGTGTTAATGAATCTACAATACAACATATACAGAAAAGGGAAGAGGAAATTCATAGCTACTCAAGAAAATGCTAAAGTAAATGCTGGGACCTATCCTTTATTTCCCCAGTGAGCACTAGTTTAGTATTCACTCATACAGTGTTCACAGCAACTTGATAGCATATAAATACCACAAATGATGAAAATCAGCAATACTCTTCATTTCTACTTCATAGAACTGAGGAAATTGAGGGGATTAGGATAGCAAGTGATTAATTGTGGAAATTGAGTGAACCATACTGACACCATCCTTTGACTCAATTTTGGAGCTAGCTGGTTTCTATTCAATTAGTCTAATTTCTGTCATGTGAGAATACTTTATTCATTTGTAGGAATTGGGAGAAAACTTTATTGAGTTAGTTGAACCTAACCCTGCATGCCTGGGAAAGTGGACCACATCTCCCTGCTGCTTAGACACAACTTAACCAAGGATCTAGGTTGTGTTAACCAAAAACCAAAAACTCAGATCCAAAGCTTGATGCAATACGTATACATATATATATCATACATACATACATACATACATCTCAAGCAATCCATATTTCTTATCTGAAAACTAGCCCCATACTAATCAATCTCTTATTGTTTCCATGTTCCTTTGATTATTCACAGATACTTGGGGAGAGTGGTATACCTCTTTTTCTGAATTCAGATAATTACACCTGTTCACTCTCCCACTCCCAACTTGGAAAGTCCCTAATCTTTTCTCCAATTAAAAATCAGATTATTTAATGTTGTAGTGTTTCCTTTTAATTAATTGGCCTTATTTGATTGTTTTTAATGTAGAAAAATCTGGCTCCCCCTGTATTCAGGGTCTAACCCTAAGCTAAGGAAGGAACCTGGTCCCGATTTATTGGGCAATTACCATAGCAATGATGGGGAAATCTATGAAAGATGGAGACCAGTTGTCAAGTTTTGCTGAGAAATAGAAATGTAGGAGTATTTTAGATTTGTGGTAATGCAAATAAACATAACCAGCTGATCAATAATGAAAAATTGTGAAAAAGTTTTCCTTTGATGCTTATTATTTCATTTTTTAATATTTGTATTCTTTTTAATACACTTCACTTTCCTGGACAGCTCTCCAATACCTGACATCTTCCTCATTTAAATTTTCATCTTCCCTCTTATGAAACTTGTTCTGACTAGTCAAATTAAAAGTAAAAAAAATGAGGGTAGAGCATCTTAAGCTGGGGCCCTTGAACTTTTAAAAAATATTTTGATAACTAATGTATTTTATGTATTTAAAATTATCATTTTGAGAGAGCGTCTAGTGGGAACAGAATGAGGTACATATCATTCTTGTCCTGCTATTGTAGTTATATTAAGGAGCTTTCATTGATCCTATAGAGGATGAGCTGATATCCTAACATTTTTACTCAGTTATTTTATTCAACTATATACTATTCCTTAAAACACTAAATATACAATTTAGTTTCTTCCCTTATCTCTTTTAATTAGATCTATTTTTGCTTTTGCTTTATCTGAGATCAGGATTGTTACCCCTACTTTTTTTTTTAACTTCAGCTGAAGCATAATAGATTCTGCTCCTGTCCCTTCCCTTTACTCTCTGTGTGTCTCTCTGCTTCAAATATGTTTCTTGTAAACATATGTAGGATTCTGGTTTTTTATCTACTCTGCTATCTGCTTCCATTTTATAGGAGAGTTCATCCCATTTGCATTCACATTTATGATTGCTTACTGTGTATTTCTCTCCATGTTATTTTTCTTCTTGCTTGTTCTCTCTCTTTTTTCACCCTTTCTGTCCTCACCAGTGTTTTGCATGTGTTTACCATCTCTTCCCTTCTGTAAGTCCTCCCCATACCCCCAGCCTCTTATTCAATCTCTGCCCTCCACCTCCCCTGTTGGGTAAGATAGAATTCTATATTTCATTGATTGTGGATATTATTCCCTCTTTGAACCAAATCTGATGAGAGTTAAGGTTCAAGCAATGCTCTTTTGCCCATACTCCTACCTTTCACTTTATTGTAATAGGTCTTTCACACCTCGTTATGTAAAATAATTTACCTTATTCTACCTCTACCTTCCTTCTGTACCCAGTGTGTACTCCTCTTTCTCATCCTTTAATTAATTTTTATGTCATTCCCTCAAATTCACCTTCTACGCGTTCTCTCTATGTATATTCCTTCTAGCTGCACTGTTAGTGATACAATTCTTTAAAATTACAATTATCATCTTCCCATGTAGGGATGTAAACAGTTTAGCTCTATTGAATCCCTTATATTTGCCTTTTCCTTTTTACCTTTTTACACTTCTCTTGAGTCTTGATATTGGGGATCAATTTTTTTTTGTTCAATTCTGGTCTTCTCTATATGAAAACTTGAAATCCTTCTATTTCATTGAATGACTTTTTTTCCTTGAAGTATTATGCTTAATTTTGCTGGGTAGGTGATTCTTTGTTGTAGTCCTAGTTTCTTTGCTTTCTAGAATATTATGTTTTGTTTTCTCTGATCCTTTGATGTTGCAGCAGCTAATTGTTTAATCCTGAATGTGACTCCCTGATAGTTGAATTGTTTCTTTCTGGCCCTTGCAGTTTTTTCTTTAATCTAATAGTTCTGTAATTTGACTATAATGTTCCTTGGAGTTTTTATTTTGTGATCTCTTTCCTGAGGTGATCAGTGGATCCTTTCAAAGCCTATTTTGCCCTCTGGTTCCAGGATATCAGGGCAGTTTTTCTTGATAATTTCTTGAAAGATGCTATCCAGGTTCTCTTTGATTATGGCTTTCAGGTAGTTCAATGACTCTAACACTGTCTCTCTTGGATCTATTTTCCAGGTCAGTTGGTATTTCTAATGAAATATTTTACATTTTCTTCTATTTTTTCATTCTTTTAATTTTGTTTAATTCCTGATGTGTCACAGAGACATTAGCTTCCACTTGCCCATTTCTAATTTTTAAAGAATTGTTTTCCTCAGTTAGCTTTTGTACCTCCTTTTCCATTTGGCCAATTCTACTTTTTCAGCAATTTTTTTCTTTTTCAAAGCTGTTGACTCTTTTTTCATAATTCTCTTGTATCATTCTCATTTCTTTTCCCAATTTTTCTTCTAACTCCTTTATTTGATTTTTAAGCTTCTTTTTGAGTTATTCTATTAGTTCCTTCTGAACTTAAGACCAATTCCCATTTTTCTATGGGGCTTTGCCCATAGATGTTTTGACATGATTGTCTCTTCTGAATTTATGTCTTGATCTTCCCTGTTACCATGATAATTTTCTATGGCCAGATTCTTTTTTTGTTGTTGTTTTTTGCCTATCTTTTCTGGCCTTTCCCCTTACTTTTAAATTTGAGCTCTGCTTTTAGGGTGGAAGGGGCACTATCCCAAGCTTCTTGTGCCAGGGGCTACAGGGCCTGACTGTTTACCTGGTGCTACACTGATGTTGCCCTGAGGCCCATGGGCAACCCTCATGTCTGGTGCTGCACTGAGGGAATAGGGAAGGGGGTAACTGGTACTGCTAAAGGTAGTAGGGCTCTGGAAGTTAACTGGTGCTGAGCCAGGGTCTCAGTGCTGGTGTCTGGTGTGTGCTGAGGCCTGTGAAGTGGCCCTATATTAGTATCTGCCTATTTTCCTGGGACTATGCTGAAGTACATGGTGGTGACAGCTGCCTTTTCACCTCACCATGCTGGGTTGGGAAGGGGTGTCTACCCATTTGCTTAGGTACCTGTGGGGTTCCTGCATTGGTGTTTACCTGTTTCCCAGGGGCTACACTGAAGCACTTGATAATCTAGCCATTGGCAGGTGCCTATTTTCTGGAAGTATGCTGAAGCACATGGCAATTCCCAGAGCTAACATCTGCCCATTCCCCCAACTATACTGAGGCACATGAGGAGTCCTAGTGTTTGTGTTTGCCTGCTCCACCACACTGGGGCTTATAACCTCCTGCTGGTTTGCTGGAGTAGGGCTTGCTGCTTGGCTTGCTGGGATACTTCCTGTTCTGCACTCTTTTCCTTTTTTACCTGAGTGAGACAGACTTTTCCTGACAATTTTCTATATTTCTTAGGCTAAAAAGATTGTTTTACCCCATCTTTTTGCTGCTTCTGCTGTTACAATATTCATTTTGGGGTACTGTTTTATTCTTGTTTGGAGGTAAATATGAGAGAGTTATGGCGATTTCCTGTTTACTCCACCATCTTGGCTCCTGGAAGTCAAAACACTAAATATAAGAGAATAATAGCAAGTAGTAACTTTTCCCACAGCAATTTCTTTCTAAATTAAATAGAACAGGATGAGATTAATGATGATGAGGATAATGACGATGACTATGATGACAACTAACATATACATAATGTTTTTAGGCTTACAAGGTACTATACATAAATATGTTCATGTGATCTTGACAACAGCCTCCTTCATTAGGAACTACAAATGTTATTATATTGATCTTATAGATAAGGAACCTGAGGCTCCTAGATTTTAAGTTCTTCTCCCACGAAAATTCCCAGTTTAGTGACCAGCTAAAAAGAAGATGCAGGTTTCAAACCTATCATATGTCCTTGAGTTTTCTTTGAAAAAAAAAATAGGAGTACGAATACCTCAGTTCAAGAAACATTCAAGAAACCCATTATTAGTGAAAGAGTATGCCAAGTGTTAGAAAAAAATATGAAACAAAAAGATTCCTAAGGAGTTGAGGAGAATCTCAATGTGTCTCAAGGTGGAAGGTTAGAAAAATTTGAGAGAAGGGAAACAGTAGAAAAATAACTCTGTCACGTAGAGCAAAATAGTAGGTATAAGGCTCTTCCAGTTAAGGAGGAAGCTGTATTTTCTCAGAAGGAAACAATGTCTTTTCCTGAAAAGAATACAAGAATTAGGAAAAAGAGCATCTAATACAGCATCCCAAGGAAGGAGGAAAAATCATAGCACTTACATAGCACTTTAAGGTATATAAAATCTATATACATTATCTTATTTGATCCTCACAGCAACTCTGCAAAATATAATTATCCCTATTTTATAGATAAACAGAATTAGACCACTGAAGAAACTAAAAGATTAAGTGATATGTCCAGAGTCATACAGCTAGTAAATGTCTAAGGCAGAATTCAAGCTGAGGTGTTCATGACTCTAAGTCCAGTCCTTGTTCCAGTATGCCACCTAGCTAAATAATGGTAGTGACTCCAAGCTGAGGCCTCTTTTTTTATCCTAGGACCATAGATTTAGAGAGGAAAGGAGCCTTAGATACTGTTTGGTCATAGTGTTTTTAACCTTTTTATGTTATATAACCCTTTGACTGTTAGGTGAAGCCCATGGATTTCACAGAATCCTTTTCAAAGGCATGAAAAAAAAATATGGGAATATAAAGGAGACAGGTTAAAATAGTGTCATTAAAATATTTTAAAGAACAAGTTCATGGACCCCATTTTAAGAACCCTCAATATAGCCTTAACTCCTTCATTCTATAGTTGAGAAAATTGAGGCCTACCTAGAAAGTTTAACTGACTTGCTCAAAATACAAAGTCGCAAAACTGAGATTCAAACTGAGGTCCTATGATACCGAATCCATCACTCTTTCCTATGACATGTATCTAGGAGCTAAGGAAGAAGATCCTAAACTATTGTAATGTCATGCACAAGCACCTTCCCAAAAGAATGCTGCTGTGAACAGCTTTTAAAGTTCTGATTACACAGTATAGCGAACACTCAATTTATTCCATAACAAATCAAAGGAAAACATTCACAACCAATCACAATATAATATTCACAACATTACATCTTATCACAGAAAATCACAATATAGTATTCACAACAGCCTATCATTAAAATGGCCACATAGTTTTTACCAAAGTGGTCACAGTATTTTGAACAAAGAGCAAAAGAATAATCATTTGGTATCCCTAAGGAGGTTTGCCTCCTTAGTCATGCAGTCATCTCAAAATACAATAGTCTTCCACTCATGGGATAATCATAGGTTAACTTAATCAGTCACTTATCTAGCAATCAGTCACTAAGTATCATTAATCATTAAAAACAATCATTAGAAAATTACACAAACCCTCTACTCCTCAGTTTCTAGTAAACTTCAATTTCATCGAAGCATTTCAATATCCAAGGAGAGGCCTTTTCTTCATCTTGACTCAGAGTGGTCTCTCAGATTCCCTGGATCCCCTTCCATGGTCCTAACTCCTACCTGAATCCACCCAACAGTCACCTGGATTCAGAGGCAGACAGCTCACACAGGTCCTTGTCCAGTCTTCCAGGCAGTTCCTGCTATACACTGAAGTTCACAGGGTCCAGCATATCTCAAAACCTTCACAATTTCTGTTCCTGGGAATTCAAGGATCAACTAAGCCACAAACAAAGTCTTATCCTAGTCATGCTTCTTCAGTCCTCCAGCAGTTCGGCTGGCCCTAGGACCCAGAAGAATCTCAGCCTTCCAGGCAGCCTTATAAGCAGCAACTTCAGCCTTCACCAGATTCTGGTCTCATGGAAATCCTCTCTTAGTTTTCATTCAGCTTCCAGATGCTCACTGAGAGAAACTCTCTCCTCTACTAGGAGCCCGCCAGGAGAAAAAATTGTAATTCTGACTGTCTCTCTCTGGGGCTCTTCTTATATACACACAAAGAATTGGCTTCCTGTTTTAGCCAAACCCTTCCTGTTATGTAAGCAGCAGGAGACAGAATTCATACCCTCTTCCTCTTAGCCACAAAGATTTGATTAGTTACTAAGGGCTAAGTACCTGCTTACTTGACATAACAAAAAGGGGTCTTCAAATTTAAATTAATTACCATTACAACTATTAAACTGTTAATCTATTTCAGTTTCTTACATCTCATGTGGGAATATATTTTACTACTAAAAAGTACTATGTATTATTCTTTGATAAGTAATTGAAGACCTTAGGGTCATAGGTGGTTTCATCACTATAGTTGCATGAAGTATGGCAAATGTGGGAAGTAAACAGACAGTTGAGAAAAAAGGTATATAAGGATGAGATCTGGATTTCCAGACCATGGTTTAAAATAGAGAAATAATAGGCCTTTTAAAATTTTTATTATTTATTTTTAATGTTTTCTTTTTTGAATTTCAGTTTCCAAATTCTCTCCCCCTACCTTTCCCTCACCCACTGAGAAAGGCATGCAATATAATATCATTTACACATGTGAAATAATGCCAAACATATTTCCATATTAACCGTGTCATAAAAAAGCAAGGAAAATATAAAAAGTGAGAAATTATACTTCAGTTTGTACTCAAGAGTTCCATCAGTTCTGTCTTGGGTGTGGGTAGCATTTTTCATCATGAGTTCTTCAGAATTTTCTTGAATTATTATATTAATCAGAGTAGTTAAGTCTTTTACAGTTGATCATCATTACAATATTGCTGTTACTATGTACAGTGATCTCCTGGTTCTTCTCATTTCCCTCTGCATCAGTTCATATAAAGTCTTCCCAGGTTTTTCTGAAACCATCTCCCTCATCATTTCTTATACCACAATAGTATTCCATCACAATTATATACAATTTGTTCAGGTATTGCCCAGTTGATGGGAGCCACTTCAATTTCCAATCCTTTGCCACCACAGAAAGAGTTGCTATAAATATTTTACATATATATATATATGGACTAATGGTAATGAATTCAGAGGCAGACAGCTCACAAGTCCTTGTCCAGTCCTCTGGGCAGTTCCTGCTATACAGTAAAGTTCACAGGCAGTTCCTGCTACACACTGAAGTTCACAGCGTCCAGCATATCTCGAAACCTTCACAATTTCTTTTCCCGGGAACTCAAGGATCAACCAAGCCACAAACAAAAAAAGTCTTATCCCTGTCATGCTTCTTCAGTCCTCCAGTAGTTCGGCCGGAGTATATAGTAATATATATAGTAGTGGTATTTCTGAGTCAAAGATAATGCATAGTTTTATAGCCCTTTGACCATAGTTCCAAATTATTCTCCAAAATGGTTAGACCAGGTTAGAATCCTTCTAACTACCCTAATGATGATAAAGTTTTTCAGAGCTACATATATTATCTTCCCATATAGGAAGGTAAACAGTTTTAACCTTAAGTCCCTTTTGAGTTCTCTTTTACCTTTTTATGCTTCCCTTGAGTCATATTTTTGAATGCCATATTTTCTATTCAATTCTGATCTTTACATCAGTAATACTTGAAAGTCCTCTGTTTCATTAAATGTCAATTTTTTCCACTGAAGGATGATATTCAGTTTTCCTGGATAGATTGGTTATTTTTTATTGTGATCCAAGCTTCTTTACCTTCTCAAATATCATGTTTAAAGCCCTCTTCTCCTTTAACATGGAAGCTACTAAATTTTATGTGATGTCGACTGTGGCTCGATGATATTTGATTTTTCTTTCTGACTACCTGGAAGCTCTGGAATTTATAATATTCCTAGGAGTTTTCACTTTGGGATGGCTTTCAGGGAGTAATCAGTGAATTCTTTCAATTTCTATTTTACCTTTTGGTTCTAGGAAAATAGGAAAATTTCCCTTGATAATTTCTTGAAATATGATATCTAGGCTCTTTCTTTGGTCATGGCTTTCAGGTAGTCTGATAGTTCTTAAATGAAATCTCTTTAATCTATTTCCCAGGTCATTTGTTTTTCCAGTGAGATATTTCATGTTTTCTTCTGTTTCTTCAGTCTTTTGACTTTGTTTTATTGTTTCTTGATTTCTCATGGAAGCATTAGCTTCTGTTTGCCCAATTCTAATTTTTATGGAATTATTTTCTTCAGTGACATTTTGTATATCTTTTTCAATTTGCCCAATTCTTATTTCTCAGTTCTTTTCTTCAGTGAATTTTTGTATCTCCTTTTCCATTTGGGTTATTCCATTTTTAAAGTTTTTTTCCTCATTGAAATTTTGTGTCTCTTTTACTATTAGTCCAATTCTATTTTTTTAAGGTATTTTATTCTTTGAGGATTTGCTTGTAGCTGTTTTTACATTGTTGTCTTAGTTTGTGTTTGGTGTGAGTTTGCATTTGGTCTTTCCTGCTATTTTAGTAGAGAGCAGTATTATCAGGGAATTATCATCAGGAAGAACAGGCCCAGCGTCAGAGACAAAGAGCAGTTTTCCCTCAGGGAGTCAGTCCTGGGAGCTTGAGATGCTCTGGTTCTTTCTGCATGTTGTCTTTCTCATATGTGTTTGTTGACCACATTTTTTTCTTTTACTGATCACATATGAAATTTAGGGAAAGCATAACCCTGTGAAAGGAGGGGAGTTTTCTTTATTTATATTCCTATATGTTGTAATGAAAATACTTTTGCTTTTAACAAAAGAAACATAATAGATAAAAAGGAGGGTCAGGCACTATGCTAATTAGATATTCAGATGAAGAAATAAAAAATTTGAAGACATCAAGCATAATAGGAAGCATTTGGGTGAAGATCACTGAAGGGAAAGACAGAAGCAATATTTTTGGAATGCACTATAGTACACCTGGTCAAAAGGAAGACGTTAACATGAGAAACTTCAGAAACTGGACATGAAGACATAATATAGCAGTCATGGGATATTTTAAGAGACATCCAGGCTGCCTACCCAGGATTCTGCTAGAGTTCTTTCTGCTAGGAACAGAACAGCCAATAAATTCTTCAAATCTCTGCGATGTGACAAGAGAAACTGTTGTCCTGGACCTGATTCTTACCAACAAAGAGAAACTGGTTCCTAAGGTAAAAATGACCACACCATCTTAAAATTCATGGTAGAAAAGGAAAGAAAAACCAAGTATAGTCCCCTTTGCAGTCTTGAGGGAAATGGATTTCAAATGATAGATAAAAGGATAGGTATGATCTCAAGCTTAATATTCAAGAGAGGAAGTCATCCTAGAAGAAATGGAAAACTTCTAAGAATTAAGTTTCAAGAGAAAAGTGGAAATTATTTTGATGAAGAAAAGGAGGAGTTGCCGAAAGAAACCGATGTAAATGTACAATGAACATCAGCAACCTTGCATTTTTCAAAGACATCTATAGGAGATTAGACAAGAAAAAGATGGAGCAAAATGAAGGGTGAATTTTTTTTTAAAGCATAGCATTATCATATTAAAGTAATATGAAGAGTGTTGAAGTTAATAATGAGCTGAATCTGACTACTAGTGCTAAAGACAATAAAAGGTGTTTTTAAAGAAACTACTTTAAAGTGGAGGCAGAACCAGGAGTGCAGACAAAAGGCAGGAACTCACCAGAACTCTCAAATTCCCTCCAAACAGCTTTAATATAACACCTCAAATCAAATTCTGGAGTGGCAGAACCAACAAAAGGTTGAGATGAAACAATTTTCCAGTCCAAGACAACTTAGGAGGTAGGCTGGAAAGGTCTCTGCCACCAGGGTGGTGGTCAGACTTGGAGTGCAGTCCAGCATAAGCCAAGCTCCAGAAAGCCAGCAATAGGCCTTGGAAGTAGCTATTTCAGTGGCAGCAGCAGGTTCTGGAGTTCTTAGCCAATGAATAGTAAGGGGGTTAGAAAATGAGATTACAGGTGTCCCTTTGCTGGCACTGGTACCCAGTAGCATTGCTCATACAAAGTTCCTGAATCACAGTTGCAGGGCAAGGAGGACCACTAACACACTAGCATTTGTGGCCACATGGGAGCAGGTATCCTGGTCACAGTTCCAAGGTAGAGAAGAGTATTTGTAGTCACTTACAGAATAGAGCACAAGCCAGTAGAGTAATGATCACACCTCTCCTTAGATTGTACCACCTTGGAAGAACTGAAAAGTTACAGATCCCCAAGACTAGCTCTGAAAACATGAAAAACCTAAAGTTTGGAACAGTGTTCTCTCCACCCCAGGGTCAGAACGCACCTTTAACATAAAGTTAAAAGTTATTAAATTAGACTGGGAAAATTAGCAAATAAGAACAAAAGAACAAGATCATAGAAAGTTACTGTGGTGACAGGGAAGTTAAAGACACAAATTCAGAAGAAGACAACTAAGTCATTTACATTTACATGCAAAGCCTCAGAGGAAAATATGAATTGGACAATGAAACCAAAATGAATTTTTGGAAGAGCTCAAAAAGAATTTTCAAAATCAAATAAGAGAAATAGAGGAAAAACTTTGTAACAAAATGAAAATGCTGCAAGAAAATTATGAAAAGAGAGTCAGCTGTTTAGTAAAAGAGGCACAAAAAATACTGAAGAAAATAACACCTTGAAAAAGAGAATTTGACAAATGGTAAAGGAAGTAAAAAATTCAATGAAGAAAGAACTCCCTAGGGGAAAAAAAAGAATTGGGGAAATGGGAAAAGATGTACAAAATGTCACCAAAGAAAATAATTCCACAAAAATTAAAATTGGGGAAATGGAAGCTAATGACTCCATGAGACATCAAGAAACAATAAACTAGACTCAAAAGACTGAAGAAAACATGAAATATCTTATTGAAAAAACAACTAACCTGGAAAATAGATCAAGGAGAGATCAATTAAGAATCATCAGACTACCTGAAATCCATGACCAAAAGAGCCTAGACATCACAGTTCAGTAAATTATCAAGGAAAATTTTCCTGTTATCTTACAACCAAAAGGCAAAATAGAAATTGAAAGAATTTACTGATCACCTCCTGAAAGCCATCCCAAAGTGAAAACTCCTAGGAATGTTATAGCCAAATTTCAGAACTTCAAGATGAAGGAGAAAATATTGAAAGAGGCCAGAAAGAATTCAAGTATCATGGAGCCACTGTCAGGATAACAGAAAATTTGGCATCTTCTACATTAAGGGATCATAGGGCTGGGGATATGATAATCTTGAAGACAAAGGAGCTAGCATCATAGCCAAAAATAACCTATGGAGGAAAATTGAGTGTAATTCTTCAACGGAAAAATTTGATATATAATGAAATAGAGAACTTTCAAGTATTCCTGATGAAAAGATCAGAGATGAATAGAAATCTGATTTTTAAATAATAAGACTCAAAGATAAAAATGTAAACATGAAAGAGAAATCATATAAGGGATTCAATAAGGTTTAGCTTTACATTTCTATACGGGAAGATGACACTTGTAATTCCCAAGAACTTTATCATTATTAGGGCAGTTAGAAGGAGTATACATAGACAGACGGCATATGTATGAGTTCACTACAATGGGATGATTTCCAAACAAATACAATTAAGGGGCAAAAAAAAAAAAAGAGATCCATTGGGAAAAGGGGGAAGGGAGAGGTTAAATGGAGAAAATTATCTCCCATAAAAGAGGTATGAAAGGAAGAGCTTTTACAATGGAGGGGAAAATGGATGATGGCGGACAGTGCTTGAACCTTACTCTCATTAAAATTGTCTGGAAAAGGGAATAACATATAAACTTAATTGGGTATAGAAATCTATCCTAACCTACAGGCAAGTAGGAGGAAAAGGAGAAGGGAGCGGGGGTGCTGATAGAAAGGAGGGGGATAAAGAAAGACAGTGGTCAGAAGCAAAGCAGACATTTGAGGAAGGCAGGATAAAGAGAGAGAGAGAGAAAAAAAGATAAAAGGGGAAAATAGGATGGAGGAAAATACACAGATAGTAATCATAATTCTGAATGTGAATGGGATGAACTCACTCATAAAATGGAAGCAGGTAGCAGAATAAATTTCAAAACCAGAATCCAACAGTATTTGGGTTTTTAAAATCATCATCATCATTTATTTGTTTGTTTTTAATTTTCAAAATTTATTTTCACAAGATTTTGAGTTCCAAATTTTCTCCCCATCTCTCCCCTCACCCCCCACCCTGAGATGGCATACGTTCAGATTAACTCTTCCCCCAGACTGCTCTCCCTTCCATCCCTCCCATTATCCCATTCCCTTCTATTTTCCTGTAGGGCAAAATAGATTTCTTTACCCCACTACCTGTATATCTTATTTCCCAGTTGCATGTAAAAACAATTTTTAACATTTGTTTTTAAAACTTTGAGTTCCCGAATTCTCCCCCTTCTTCCTACCCTACTCACCCTCATTGAGAAGACAGGCAGTTGAAAATAGGTTATACATGTGTTGTTATGAAAACACTTCCATAACAGTTATGTTATGAAAGACTAATTGTATTTCCTCCATCCTATCCCTCCCCTCACTTATACTGTTTTCTCCTTTGACCCTGTCCCTTTCCAAAAGTGTTTGCTTCTGCCTACCACCTCCCCCAATCTGTGCTCCTTTCTATCATTCCCCCTCTCCTCTTATGCCCTTCCTCCTTACTTTTCTGTAGGATAAGATACCCATTTGACTGTGTATGTTATTCCCTCCTTAAACCAAATCCAATAACAGTAAGGTTCACTCATTCCATTTCACCTCCTCCTTCTTCCCCTCCATTGTAACAGTTATTTCTTGCCTCTTTTATGTGAGGTAATTTACCCCCATTCTATCCCTCTCTTTCTCATTCTCCCAATATATTCCTCTCTCACCCCTTAAGTTTATTTTTTTAGATATCATCCCTTCATATTCAATTCACCCTGTGCCATCTGTCTATCTATCTATCTGTCTATCTATATTTCCTTCAACTACCCTAATACTAAGAAAGGTCTCATGAGTTACAAATATCATCTTTCCATGTAGGAATGTGAACAGTTCAACTTTAATAAGTCTGTTACAGTTTCTCTTTCCTGTTTACCTTTTCATGCTTCTCCTGATTCTTGTATTTAAAAGTCAAATTTTCTATTCAGCTCTTGTCTGAAAGTCCTCTGTTTCACTGAATAACCATTTTCCCCTGAAGTATTATACTCAGTTTTGCTGGGTTTTAATCCTAGGTCCTCTGATCTCCAGAATAATATATTTGAAGCCCTTCGATTCCTTAATGTAGAAGCTGCTAGATCTTGTGTTATCCTGATTGTATTTCGATAATACTCAAATTGTTTCTTTCTGACTGCTTGAAATATTGTCTCCTTGACCTGGGAACTCTGGAATTTGGCTACAATATTCCTAGGAGTTCTCCTTTTGGGATCTCTTTCAAGAGGCAATCAATGAATTCTTTCCATTTCTATTTTACCCTGTGGGTCTAGAATATCTGGGGAGTTTTCCTTTATAATTTCTTAAAAGATGATGACCAATAATTTTAAAATTCTCTCTCCTGGATCTATTTTCCAGGTCAGTGGTTTTTCCAATGAGACATTTCACACTGTCTTCTATTTTTTTTAATTTTTCATTTTTTCATTCTTTTCAATCTGTTTTATAATGTCTTGATTCTTATAAAGTCATTAGCTTCCATTTACTGCATTCTTTTTTTTCTTTTCTACTTAAAGTTTACATCATTCATTTCCACGAGATTTTGAGTTAGATTTTCTCCCCATCTTTCCCCTACCCACCACCTCAAAACAGCTATCCCAGTGTATCCCTCTCCCCCAATCTATTCTCTCCTATGTCTTCCCCCCTGACCCCTCTGACGTTTCGGTAGGGCAGGATGGAACTCCCAACCACAATGCCTGTGTATCTCAAGTTCCCGTTGGATGCAGTTAATAATAATAATAATAATAATAATAATAATAATAATAATTGTGTCTGTGTGTGTGTATATATATATATATGTATATATATATATATATATATATATATATATATTAAACATTTGATTATAGAACTTTAGATTCTAGATTCTTTCTCTTCTTCCCTCGTCACCCACCCCCACTGGACGGAAAGGCAATCAAATACAGGCTGAACATGTGAGATGACGTAGAACCTCTCCACAGTGAGCCCATTGTGAGAGTCTGATAAAATGTCCATTCCTCCTATCCTGTCCCCCCCAACCACTCTCCACCTTGTCCCTGTCCCTCTAAAGAAATGTGAACCTTCATCAGCCC
>CM053582.1:275227208-275279217 GCA_028627135.1 Pseudochirops cupreus | reverse complement strand
ATTATTATTTACATGCAACTGGGAAATAAGATGTACAGGCACTGGGGTAGGCAGATCCATCTTGCCCTACCAGAAAGTCAGAGGGGCAATGGGTGAGGATATAGGGGACAGCAGATTGGAGGAGGGGATATACAATGGGATCGCTGTTTTGGGGTGGTGGGTAGGGGAAAGATGGGAAGAAAATTAGTAACTCAAAATGTCATGGAAATGAATGATGTAAACTAAGAATAAAATAAACAAAAGTTAAAAAAAAAAAACACTAGAAAGTATAGGAATAAATGGAGTCTTCCTTAAAATAATAAGCAGCATCTATCTAAAACCAACAGCAGGTATTATATGTAATGGGGATAAGCTAGAAGCATTTCTAGTAAGATTGGGGGTGAAACAAGGCTGTCCACTATCACTCCTCCTATTAAATCTGGTGCTAGAAATGTTAGCAGTAGCAATAAGAGAAGAAAAAGAAATTGAAGGAATCAAATTAGGCAAAGAAGAGACTAAGTTTTCACTCTTTGCAGATGATATGATGATGTACTTAGAGAATCCTAGAGAATCAAGTAAAAAACTACTTGAGATAATAAATAAATTTGGCAAAGTTGCAGGATATAAAATAAACCCACAAGTCCTTGGCGTTCGTATTTATCTCTAACGAAATCCAACAGCAAGAAATAGAAAGAGAAATCCCATTTAAAATTACTGTAGACATTATAAAATATTTGGGAATCTAACTGCTAAAACAAACCCAGGACTTATATAAACACAATTACAAAACACTTTTCACACAAATAAAGTCAGATCTAATTAACTGGAAAAACATCAATTGCTCATGGCTGGGTCAAGCTAATATAATAAAAATGACAATTTTACCTAAATTAAATTACATATTTAGTGCCATACCAATCCATCTACCAAAAAATTACTTTGTAGAGCTACAAAAAATAGTAGCAAAATTCAATTGGGAGAACAATAAGCCCAGAATGTTAAGGCAATTAATGAAAAGAAATGCTAGGGAGGGTGGCCCAGCCATACCAGATTTTAATCTGTATTATAAAGCAGCAGTCATCAAAACTACTTGGTACTGGCTGAGGAATAGAGTAGTGGATCAATGGAATAGATTAGGTGCATGAGACTCAGAAGCCAATGACTATAGTAATTTACTATTTGATAAACCCAAAGACCCCAGTTTTGGGGATAAGAACTCACTATTTGACTAAAACTTCTGGGGAAACTAGAACATAGTATGGCAGAAATTGGGCATAGACCAATGTCTAACACCGTACACCAAAATAAAGTCAAAATGGGCACATGATCTAGGTATAAAGGCTGATACTGTAAGCCATCTGGTAGAGCAAGGGATAGTTTACCTGTCAGATCTGTGGAGAGGGGAAGACTTCATGATGAAACGAGTTAGAGAGCATTATAAAATGCAAAATGGATAATTTTGATTACATTAAATTGAAAAGCTTCTATATAAATAAAGCCAATGTTACCAAGATTAAGAGGGAAGTGGTAAATTGGAAAAGAACTTTTACAATCAATGTCTCTGATAAATTTCTAAAATACACAAAGAATTGAGTCGAATCTGTAAGAATACAAGCTACTCCCCAGTTGATAAATGGTCAAAGGATATGAACAGGCAGTTCTCAGAAGATGAAATTAAAGATATCTATAAGCACGTTCAAAAATGTTCTAAATCACTATTGGTTCGAAAAATGCAAATCAAAACAATTCTGACGTACCACATCTCACCAGCCAGATTGGCTAAGATGACAAAACAGGAAAATGACAAATGCTGGAGAGGATGTGGAAAAATTGGAACACTGCATTGTTGGTGGAGTTGTGAACTGATTCAGCCATTCTGGAGAGCAATCTGGAACTATGCCCAAAGGGCTATAAATAAGTGTATACCCTTTGACCCAGGTAATACCACTTCTAGGGTTATATCCCAAAGAGATCAGAGAAGTGGGAGGAGGACCTGTATGTACAAAAATATTTATAGCAGCTCTTTTTGTGTTGGCAAAGAATTGGAAATCAAGGGGATGCCCATCAATTGGGGAATGGCTGAGCAAGTTGTGGTATATGAATGTAATGGAATACTACTGTGCTATAAGAAATGAGGGGCAGATGGACTTCATAATAACCTGGAAAGACTTATATAAACTGATGCTGAGCCAGAAGAGCAGAACCAGGAGAAATCTGCACACGATCACAGACACAATGTATGTGTGACGACTAACTTCAATAGAGGGGGCTCCTCTCAAGAATGTAACATTATAAGACAACTCCAAAAGACTCATGATCGAAAGAGGTAGTCCACATCCAGAGAAAGAGATGCAGAGTCTGAATGGAGTTTGAAACAAACTACTTGCTCTTTTTCTTTTCCTTGTTTTGTTTTATTTCCTCTTTCCCACTGATCATTCTATCAATTATAATCCTTCTTTACAACCTGACTAATGATTAATGTGAAGATATTTGTAGATCCTATATTTGAGGGCATGCTGCCATGCTGGGCAGGGGGGCAGGGGAAAGGAGGGGAGGAAAATTTGAAATTCAAGGGACTGTGGAACTGAATATTGTAAACTAAAAGCAAATAAATCAATTAATAAAAAAAAGAATATTGATGTAAATATTTTCAATAAAATAGTATCAAAGAGATTACAGCAATATAACAAAAAGATCATGCACTATGACCAGGTGGGATTTATGCCAGGAATGCAGGCCTGTTCAGTATTAGGAAAACTATCGGCATAATTGACCATATCAATAACAAAAACAACAATCATATGATTATCTCAATAGATGCAGAAGAAGCTTTTGGTAAAATTCAACACTCATTGCTATTAAAAACTCTAGAAATCATAAGAATAAATGAAGCTTTCCTTAAAATAATAAGTAGTATCTACCCCAAACCATCAATAACCATTATCTGTAATGGGGATAAGCTAGAAGCCTTTACAGTGAGATCAGGGGTCAGACAAGGATGTCCATCATCACCACTGTTATTCAATGTTGTGCTAGAAATGTTGGTGTTAGTAAAAAAAGAAGAAAGAAAACTTGAAGGAATTAGAATAGGCATTGAGGAAACAAAATTATCAAGTTTTGCCGATGATATAATAGTATACTTAAAAAATCCTAGTGAATCAACTAAAAGTCTATTTGAAATAATTTACAACTTCAGTAAAATTACAGGATATAAAATAAACCCACATAATTATTAGCATTTCTATATATTACAAAGAAAGTTCAGCAAGAAGAGATAGAAAGAGAGAAATTCCATTTAAAATAAACACAGACGATATAAAACACTTGGTCTACCTGCCAAAACAAACCCAGAACTATGAACACTGTTACAAAACACTTGTCACATAAAGTGAGATCTAAACAATTAGAGAAATATTAATTGCTCATGGTAGGTTGAGTCAATATAATTAAAACGACAGTCCTACCTAAATTAATTTACTTATTCAGTGGCATACCAATCAAACTACCATTTATAAACCTAGAAAAAAAAGACAATTTATCAGGAAGAAAAATAGTTTAAGAATATTAAGAGAATCAATGAAAAAAATATAAAGGAAGGTGGCCTAGCAGTACTAGATCTCAGACTATCTGGTACTCACGAAACAACAGAATAATGGAGCAATGGAATAGATTAGGTACACAATACATAGCATAGTAAAGAGTCATGGTAATCTAATGTTTGATAAATGCAAAGATCCAAACTTTTGAGACAAGAACTCAATGACAAAAATTGTTGGGAAAACTGGAAAAGCAGTTAGAAGCTAGGTATAGATCAACATCTCACCCTGTATACCAAGATAAGGTCAAAATGGGCACGTGATTTAGGCATAACAGGTGATATATCAATATCAAATTGAAGAAGCATGGGATATTTTACTTGTCATATCTATGGATAAGGGAAGAATTTATAACCAAAGAAGAGCTAGAGAGCATTTGTTGTTGTTCATTTGTTCAATTGTTTCTGACTCTTCATGACCCCATTGACCATACATAGCATGCCAGGCCCTTCTATCCTCCACTTTTGAGTCCTGTCTCCTCCTTATGTGACCAAACTATTTAAGCCTTACCTTCAGTATTTGTCCTTCCAATAAGTGGTCTGAATTAATTTCTTTAAGTATTGACTGATTTATCTCCTTGCTGTTCAAGGAGCTCTCAATATTCTCTAGCACCACAATTTGAAAGCATCAATAGCATCAATTCTATAGTGCTCAGCTTTCCTTGTAGTCCAACTCTTATAGCCAAACATTGCTACTGAAACAACCATAGTTTTGATCATTTGGACCTTTGTCAACAAAGTGATGTCTGCTTTTGCTATCTAGATTTGCCATAGCTTTACTTCCAAAGAGCAAGCATCTTTTAATTTCATGATTACATTCACCATCTGCAATGATCTTTGATACTACTTCCATTTTTTCTCCTTATGTTTGTCATGGAGTGATGAGACCAATTGCCATGATCTCACTTTTTTTAATGTTATGCTTCAGTCCAGCTTTTACACTCTCTTCTTTCACCTTCATTAAGAAGCTTCTTAAAATTCTTCACTTTCTGCCTTCAGAGTGGTATCATCTGCATATCTGAGATTGTTGTTCTTTTTCCCAGCAACCTTAATTCTGGCTTTTATTTTGTCCAACTTCACATTTTACATGATATATATTCTGCATATGAGTTAATAGCTTTGTTGTACTCATTTCCCAATCTTAAACCAGTCTTCCATGTTCCATTCTAACTTTTGCTTCTCAACCTACATACCAGGTTCTTTGGGAGACAAGTAAGATGATCTGGTCTCTTTGAGGACTTGCCACATTTGTTGTGATTCACATGGTCAAAGGCTTTAGTGTAGTCAATGAAGCAAAAGTAGATGGGTTTTTTTTCTGGAATTTCCTTGCTTTCTCCATAATCCAGTGAATGTTGGAAGTTTCCAGTTTCTCTGCTGCTTTGAAAACCAACCTGTAATTCTGGTAATTCATATATCGCTGAAGCCTAGCTTGCAGAATCTTAAGCAGAACCTGCTGGTGTGTAAAATGAGTGCAATTGTTTGGTAATTTGACTATTCCTTGGCATTGCCTTTCACTAAGATTGGGACATAAACTGATCTTTTGCAATCCAGTGGACAGTGCTGAGTTCACAGGATGTAAAATGGAAAATTTTGGTTACATTGAATTAAAATTGGAAAAAAAAACAAACAGTATAGCCAATATTAGAAGGAAAGCAGGAAATTGGGGGGAGGAATTTTTTTTTCCAAGTTTCTCTGATAAAGGATTCATTTCTGAAACATATATAGAGAACTGAATCAAATTTATAAGAATATATTTCATTTCCCAATTGATAAGTGGTTGAAGGATAAAAACAGGCAGTTTTCAGAAGAAGTCGAAGCTATCAATAATCACATGAAAAAATGCTCTAAATCACCATTGATTAAAGAAATGCTAATTAGGGGCGGCTAGGTGACACAGTCATTAATTAGAACACCAGCCCTGAAGTCAGAAGGACTTGAGTTCAAATGTGGCCTCAGACACTTAACACTAGCTGTGTGACCTTGGGCAAGTCACTTAATCCCAATCGCCCTGCCTTCCTCCCTCCAAAAACAGCAAAAGAAAGAAAAAAGGCTAATAAAAACAACTCTGAGGTACTACCTCACACCTATGAGATTGGCAAATATGACAGAAAATTTAAATGACAAATGTTGAAGAGAATATGGAAAAATTGGGACACCAGTGCACTGTTGATGGAATTGTGAACTGATCCATCCATTCTGGAGAACAATTTGGAACTATGCCCAAAAGGCTATTTAGTTGCACATAGTCTTTGAACGAGCATTATCACTTGTTCCTTCTTTTTTTTTGGAGGGGGGAAGGTAAGGCAACTGGGATTAAGTGACTTGTCCAAGGTCACACAGCTAGTAAGCGTGTCAAGAGTCTGAGGCTAGATTTGAGTTCAGGTCCTCCTGATTCCAGGGCCAGTGCTCTATCTTGTCTGTATCCCAAAGAGATCAAAGAAAAAGGAAAAGGACCTATTTATACAAAAAAATATTTACAGCAGCTCTTTTTGTGGCAGCAAAGAATTGGAAATTTAAGGGATTCCCATCAATTCGGAAATGGCTGAACAAGTTATGGTATATGATTGTGATGGAATACTATTGTGCTATAAGAAATGAAGATCAGGATACTCTCAGAAAACCTGGGAAGACTTATATGAACTGATGAAAAGTGAAGTGAGCAGAATCAGTACACAGTAACAGCAATATTGTAAAGATGATCAACTGTGAATGATTTAATTATTCTTTGAAATATAATGATACAAGACTCCAAAGGTCCTATGATGAAAAATACTATTTACCTCCAGAAAAAGAACTGACAAAGTGTGAATGAAGATTGAAGATTTTTATTTCTTGGAGTTTTTTTCTTTTTTTCTTCTGCAATATGGCTAATATGGAATATGTTTTGCATGACTGTGCATGTATAATCTATAGTAAATTTCCTCCTTCTTGAGGAGGAGGTAGGGATGGGAGAGAAGGAGAGAATATGGAATTCAAAATGTTTAAAATAATGTTAAAAATAGTTTTTACACGTGATTGAGAAAAATTAAATTTAAAAAAGCTATTTGGGGCACATAAGGAATGTCAAAGAAGAGAAAGGATCATGTTCTTAATAGCTGGGACAATAACAAACAACTGTGAAGAAACAGAATCATTGGGCTCTTTTTTTTGCTTGTCTTTTTGGACAAGGGAGAACAATCTATTGCCTGGCAGATTATAACAACAACAAAAAAAGAAATGGTTAACAGGAAATAGAAATCCAAGATGAGTGAGATGGTAAGAGAACATCTAAATGCCCTTAATGATTTCAAGCCAACAGGCCCACACACACTATAAGTCCCTGTCCGTGATCTTTGAGGGACTTGAGAGTATGAGAAGTGCCACAGCACTGGAGAAGAACAAAATTTAACTTTTCAAAAATGGAAGAGAGAAGATAATATAGACTTATAGACTGGCGAGCTTGAGTGTAATTCTTCCTAAATTTCTTCAGTATTTTTAAAGGAATCCACGAGTGATTTAGTTTGTTTGAGGGAACAGTTGGTAATTGGGAAGCAGTGATCATTAGAAGGCAGCATGGCTTCATGAAGAACAGGACATGGCAAAAGAACCTAATTTTTCTTCCCAGCTTTGCCTTTGGTTTTATGGATTTTGACACCATGCCTCAGAGCTTGGGGTCTCCCCATACTGGAATATCCATCAACCCCTGTGACCTGCTGCTTGAACAAGCTTCCACCATGCTGTCCCCCTCTTGCATTGGTAAGGTTCTCCCACAGCTTCCATTTTAAGAAGACACCCAAGCTGGACAACTTTCATTTCCCTGTCTGCTTTGCTTCTGACCTCCACATCATGCCCTTGTAGAGGTACCTTATCTCCTTAGCACCCCCACCCCCCTGCTCATCAGCTCCCCCATTAAGGTCTGAACTTCTGTCTTTCTGTTTTCTTGCATTTATATCTCCAGCACTTAGCACAATGACTGGTATATAGTAAGTGCATAATAAATGCTTGCCTTGAGAAAGCTGTTACAATGGAGGGAAAGAACAGGGAGGTAAAAGGGAATGGGTCAACCTTACTCTCACTGGATTTGGCTTAAGGAGGGAATAACATACCCGCTCAACTAGGTATCTGACCCTACAAGAAAGGAGGGGTGGATGATAGAAGGGGACACAGATTGGGGGAGGGGTTAGTCATAAGGAAACACTTTTGAAAAGGAACAGGGTCAAAGGAGAAAATAGAATAAATGGGGGGCGGGATAGGGCAGAGAGAAATATAGTTAGTCTTTCACAATATGGCCATTATGGAAGTGCTTTGCATAACTACACATATATAACCTATATTGAATTGCTTGTCTTCTCAGTAAGAAGGGAGAAAATCTGGAACTCAAAGTTTTAAAAGCAAATGTTAAAAAATTGTTTTTACATGCAACTGGGAAATGAGATATACAGGCAGTGGGGTACAGAAATCCATCTTGCCCTATAAGAAAGTAAGGGAGAAGGGGCTAAGGGGTGATTCAGGGGGATATAAGAGAGGGCAGACTGGGGGAAGGGGAAGGGGCAAGTATGCTTGCCATCTTGGGGTGGGGGTAAGAGAGAGATAGGGAGAAAATGTGGAACTCAAATTCTTGTGGAAATGAATGTTAAAAACTAAAAATAAATAAATCCTAAATTTAAAAATAAATAAGTAAAGTGCCTTTCCTTTTATGATAGGATCATTAGATTAGTAAATCAAAAGAATGCTTTAGGCATAGTAGTATACCTAAATTTCAGCATATCATTTGACAAAGTCTCTCATGGTATCCTTGTGGTCAATATAGCTAAGAAATAATATAGTTAGATGGACTCAGAACTGATTACATTATTTTCCCCAGAAAATTCATTAATAGATTAATATACATTTGCAAAAAGGTCTCTCTAATGGAGTGACCCAATGATCTATGCTTAACCTTGTGTTATTCAACATTTTTCATCCATGATATAAATTAAGATATAAATGACATGTTTGTCAAATTTCCAGATAATACAAAGCTTTTAGATGATAGAAACAACCCTCAAATATCTGGACAACTAGAATAATGGGTTGAATCTATAAGATTACATTTAATAAGTATAAATGTAAAATCTCATACTTGGGTTCATAAAATCAACTTCAGAAGTATAAAACTGGGGAAACATGTCTAGACAATAGTTCATCTGGAAAAAAATCTGAAATTTTTTTAATGTACTTTAATTTAAATTCAATATAATAAGCTGTAATAGAGAGAGACAAAAACAGGGAATAGAATTTTAGCATTCATTAAAAAGGTACAGTTCTAATAGTTCTCAAGGGAAAAAAATACAAGTTATCATCAGCCATTTAAAAAAATATGTTCCAAATCACTAATAAGAAAAATGCAAATTAAAACAACTCTAAGATTCCCAAGATGACAAATAAAGAAGGTGACAATTGTTGGGAGGACTAACGAAGAACAAGCAAATTAATGAACTGTTAGTGGAGATAATCAACTATCTAGTCAATGCATTTCCAGTCTAGAAAACACTTGAACTATACCCAAAAAGTTGTCAAATTATAACTTTAGTCTGGTGATAAAAGTATTAGACGTATACCCTAAAGAGATCAAAGGAAAAAGAGAAGGCCCTGTATGTACAAAAATATTTGTAGAGGTACTTTTTTTGTAGCCAAAAGCTTAAAAGTATCATCACTTGGGGAATGGTTGAAAAAATTGTGGTATGTAGATTTAATGACATATTACTGTGCCATAAGATGTGTACGGTGATGTTTGTGTTTAATTTTTCTGGTTCAGGATTTTTAAATTTTTAAAAAGAGTCATTTTTCATAGAATGTTGTAATTTTGTGTACATCTCTGGGTACCATTCTTTAGGAATTACACCCTAGAGTGCATGAAGAAGAAGGTGACCAAGACCATGCCACATGCAGAACAGTAAAAGGCACGGTAGTTAGAATGGAAAAGATAAAGTCTTAGGGGAAACATGGTAGCTGTCTTCTAGTATTTGGAAGGTGGTAAAGATGGGGAAAAAGAATTAGGCTGCTTGACCCCAGAGGGCAAAAGTAGAGGTAGTGATTGGAAGTTGCTACAAAGAAGACTTATGCATGACACAAGAAAAAACTTTGTAAAAGATAAAAAGTGAAATGAAAGTCTTTAGAAGCAGTAATCTCCCTTTCACTTGTTTTCAAGCAAAGACTGGATGGCCACTTGTTAGGAACACTGTAGAGGAGATTCTTCTTCAGACATCAATTGAACTAGATGGCCTTTGAATTTTATTCCAGCCCTAAAAATATTTGGCTTAAAAGATAATGTAGAATTTCAGGAATTAGTAAATAAGGGAGCTATTTTAGGGCAGTCATCTATTTAAGTTTGCTCTGATGAGAAGTAGAGACACATATTAAAAGACAAAAAGGAAGAGAAAAAGATTAGAGGAGAAAGGAAAGAGGAAAAAGCAAAGAGAAATAAGATTTGGAATGTCACATACTTATAGCCATAGGGATGAGAAGAAAGACCACTGAAAGGCAAAATGTATCAATGAAGAGCATTTGGTAGGAATATTTATAGGAAAAAGGTAAAATCCCAATGATCTTTACTTAGTAGGTGTCCCTCAGGGATCTGTAATGGGCCCTCTTCTCGGTCCATACTACTTCGCTTGATCTCATTAGCTTCCCTGGATTTAATTACCATCTCTGTGCTGATGATTCACAGACCTACCAATAGCACCTTCAGACTCTCTGCTGACCTCCAGTCTTGTATATCCAACTACCTTTTAGTTGGGTATCTAGTAGACATCTTAAATATGTCTCAATATGTCCTAGAGTCTGTGATAGAGAAGTAGAGGAAATCCTGGCAGAGTATGACATTCACACTAGATTTTGGTAAAGCAGATTTCAAAGTGATCAAAGGAAATATAGGTAAGATAACAGTGGACTAAGATGATACAGGGGAAGTTAGCCCAAGAGACAGAAAACATGCTCAAGGATGAAAATCCAAAAACAATCCCTTCTAATGAGAAGTAAAAATGGGATGTAAGACGCAGATGATTTAAAAGATGATTTCTAAGAGCATAAAACATGGTTCTGCAAAAATAAGCGTCCAGAGTGCTGAAGCTAAGATGAACTGAGTTTTGAGCTACAATGAGGGGAAAAAAGGATTAAAGAGGAGATAGGAGTGTAAGAATCTGAGGTAACAGACAAAAAAAGAAAGAAAGTGGGACCACTTGATGCTTACTTTGCTTCTGTTTTCTCTGCTGAGGAGAAGGTTGGCTTCTGCACTAGAAAGATAGAAAAGAAGTTACTAACAGAGAGTCAATGCCCAGGATAAGTCAGGAGATAGCAAGAGAACATCTTGATGAATTCAGGTCACCTATTCCAGACAGACTCTATTGTTGAGGGGGGCCAACTCCCCCCTCCCAATTTAATCTGTTGCCAAGGAGTGTTGATTTCACCTTTACAACATCTCTCAAATACACCCCTTCTTTCCTCTGACACTGCTGCTACTCTAGAACAGGCCCTCCACACTTTACCCTTTAATGTAAAAAGTTGCTAGTAGGTCTGCCTACCTCAAGTCTCTCCTCCATTCTTCATTCTCCCCTTCCTCTAGTCATCCACTAAAGTGATTTCCTAAAGTGAAGGTCTGGTCAAGTCATACACACCCCACTCAATAAACTCAAGTGGCTCAAAATATGACCTCTAGGATCAAATACAAAATATCCTCTGTCATTTAGAGCCCTTCCTAACCTAACCCCCTCCTATCTTCCAGTCTTCTTGCCTTTAACAGATTCACTTTAGATATGTCATTTGGAAGAGAGACTAGACATGTTCTTCTCGGGCCAAAGGGCAGAGGAATAGGGAGAAGTTTCAGAGAATCTGAATCTAATGTAAGGAGAAAATTCCTAACAATTGAAGAATCATGAACTAGAATAGGCTGCCTCAGAAAGACTAGGGTTCCATTACTAGAGACTTTCAAGGTGAGGCTACATGGCCACCAGAGATTCCTCAGTGGGATGGGGTAAATGACCTCTGAGATTCTAATTCTGAGATTCTTTGATTCTGTATTTGTCTTAGAGTTAGAATTCTGTTCCCATAATCTTTCTAAAAGTAAGTATTCACTTTTATATGAAGTTTCCTTTAACAAACTTAACTAAGATTAATTTCTAAAAATGATTCATAATCCTTCCTCCCCTCAAAATAAATAGGGAACAGGTAGCTGAGGAATCCAAAATGCAAGCTGAGATGAATGCTGAACGTATAGATTCTTTGAGAAAACAGTTTCAGTCTGAGAGAGAGACTGCCAGGAAAGCTGCACAACGGGAAACAACTGAGGTAAGATGTAAGATTATGAAAAACTATTGTCTCTCTGTATGTATGTTTCTTTCCCTCTCTCTCTGCCTCCCTCCCCATGAATCTCTCAGAAAGAGACTGACTGAAGAGTTTTGAGACTAGTGGTTTCTTCAGCTTTTTCAGTCTCCTTTTCTAGGCAGACCAGATGCGGTTAGGCAAACTCACTTTCTTCATAAGATGGTAGTAGGTACTACACTAAAGAAAACAAGTGATATGCCTAATGCCCCTAATAAAGAACTACCAATGTGCAAACATTTTTCCTATTCCATTGGTTATCAAGCATGATAAGGAAACTTCCTCTTTACATATATGAAATTACCTTTCTAATCTGTTTAATTAAACTGGCATTTGTCAAGCACTTGCTTTATGTGCAACAGTTTTCCCCTTCCCACTCCAGCCACTCAGTGGTTTTAGGTTCTGTAGTCTACCTTCACCAATTTGGTCCAGAGTAATTGTTACATTTTACTTTTTTGGTCATAAGTCAAGCAGTTTTTTAAGGCTGCTGAGGGCAAAACCCTTTTGAAATATCTAGTTGTCTTTTTGTGTGAAAGTTGACATAGTAAATTTTGATTAAATACTTACTGATTAATTGAATACATCAAAGGGAATTCTTAAAAAGCAAAGTAACTAGGGATCGAGTCTAAGGGACTTGCTTAGAAAAGTAATAAAGTAATGAAAAGATTCCAAGTAAAGTAAATGCTTCTATTTGCCACTGTGCTAAATGCATTAATCCAAAATTATTATAGTACTCCCCAGTTAGATCCACAACAACTAAAAATAGATTGGCCTGAGAAGCCATAAAGAAAGACAAAATAAAAAATGCCAGTTGTCTGAATTATGACATGCAGCTAGATGGGCAGCCCTTTGAATTACTCCAACTTCATATTTGTGTGTGTGTGTGTGTGTGTGTGTGTGTGTGTGTGTGTGTGTGTTGGGCAGAATTGCATATGAGCTGGGCCAAGAATTAAATAGGAGGAAGCAGATGGATTGGATTGTGTTTGGAAAATTGCATAGAGATTCTGGCAATGCTATATGACTGCAAATCACAAGCTATCACACTTTCACAAGAATGAACATTTTGAGATACCCAAAGGACAATGGAAAGATTCGTGGTGGGCATAACTAGACATGCTATATTAATGCTAGTATTAGCTTCAGATATTATATTGTCACCTAGTACAGTGCTTTTTCAATGATGAAATTTTAGGCAAGAAACTGAAGAATGTAGGAGCACAAGTTGTGTTTTCCTCATTGTTGGAGAGAATACAGAAAAGAAAAAATAATTTGGGAAGTGAACAGCTGGCTAAGAAGGCAGTATCTCAGAAAAGGATTTGGACTTATGGACAATGGCTTAAAATATAGAAATAACAGATTCCAAGCCAGAGATAGCATATACCTAACAAGGGCTGGTAAGATTATATTTGCTAGGTGCTTTCCAAATCCATTTAAAAAGACTTTAAACTAAAAAGGATAGGGAAAAGGACAAGACTGCTTACATACATCCCCCAAAGTAGATACTGTAAAGTAGTCACAATGAAGGAAGAAGAAAAGCAGTTGAAATACCAAAGTTCACAGGAGATAAAATGCCAAAAAATTACCATTAGTAAAACCAGTGGTTTCAAATATTTGCAGAGAGATGCTCAAAATTGAGGAAACACATAAAGACTAGAGGTCCTAGTAAATTTGACCTCATATATCACTGAAACTTGATGTGATGTAACCCATGATTGGACAGTACTGAATGGAGATATATTATTCAAAAGAAATAGGATAGATGAAAGAGGAAGGAGTAATATTATAAAGAAAGTATACTGAGGTGAAGGAATCAAGGGACCAAAGGAGAAAGGCTTAATTGAGAATCTTTGGCTTAAGATCAATAAAAGGAAAAACAGAAGTGATGTTGTCATTGGATTACCTATAATGAAAGAAGAAATAGGTTCACTTTGAAAAACATCACAAACTTGACATAGAGGTATGATATGGTGCTAATAGGGGATTTCAGGTATCCAGACATCTTCCAGAGCACTCCCTCCCTCTCTCTCTTCCCGCCCTCCTCTCTCTGACAAAAGCAGAGCAGATAACTTCTTGATCTGCTGTAATGATAATTTAATTCCTTCAAAAGGAAGAGGGACCAACAAGGGGAAATTCAACCCTGGATCTGATTCTCATTGTTGGGGTAGAAGTGACCATTCCTTCCCAGAATCGGTGACAGAGAAGTAGAGGAAATCCTGGCATAGTATGACATTCACACTAGATTTTGATAAAGCAGATTTCTAAGTGATCAAAGGAAATATAAGTAAGATAATAGTGGACAAAAATGATACAGGGGAAGTTAGCCCAAGAGGCAGAGAACATGCTCAAGGATGAAAATCCAAAAACAATCCCTTCTAATGAGAAGTAAAAATGAGATGTATGAAGAGACAGATGATTTTAAAGATGACTTCTAAAAGCATAAAACATGGTCCTGTAAAAATAAGTGTCCAGAGTGCTGAAGCTAAGAATGAACTGAGTTTTAAGCAACAATGAGGGGAAAAAAGGATCAAAGAGGAGATAGCAGTGTAGGAATCTATGGTAACAGACAAAAAAAAAAAGAAAGTGGAACCACTTGATACTTACTTTGCTTCTGTTTTCTCTGCTGAGGAGGATGTCTTCTGCACTAGAAATGATAGAAAAGAAGTTACTAACAGAGAGTCAATGCCCAAGATAAGTCAGGAGATAGTAAGAGAACATCTTGATGAATTCAGGTCACCTATTCCAGACAGACTCTATTGTTGAGGGGGGCCAACCTCTCCCCCCCAAAAAAAACTGGTTGATGATTGAGCCTTTATCAGAGATATTTGAAAGATCCTGGAAATCAGAAGAGATACCACAAAATTGGAGAAAGGAAAACTCTGATTTTCAGGAAAATAAAACAGTTCACAAACTATTGGCCAGTGATCTTGTCTTTACTTCCAGGGAAAATTCTACAATGAATTATTAAAGAGATGATTAATAACTTGAAAGTGATGTAATGATTGCACATTGGCAGGGCCTCATTAAAAACAGGTCATTCCAGATTAAACACATTTTCTTTGTTTTCCACTAACTTAGATGAAGAAAATGCTACGCATACAGTTAGATTTTAGTAAAACTTTTGATAAAATATTATATATTCTTCTTGAGAAGATGGATAAATATAGGTCACAATGATGCAATTAAATATAGTTAGAACAGGCTGGAAGACTAGACTCTAAGAGTGATTGCAAATTAACAAGTGTCATCACGCCAGGAGGTCTTCATTGGAATACCCCAGAAATCTGTGCTTGGCTCTGTACTGCCTAAAATTTTTATAAATGATTTGACCAAAGGCATAGGTGACATGCTCTTCAAATTGCCAGATAACAGCTAACCTACTGATATATTCAAGATCCAAAAGATTTTGATAGACTAGAGCACTGTACTAAATCTAGTAAGTTAAAATTCATCAGGGATAAATGAAAAGTCTTACACTTGTGTACAAAATATCAACTTCTTAGAATAACATGAGGAAGGCATGGTAGGCCAACAGTTCTGATAAAAAGATCTCAAGGATTTAGTGAACTACAACTCAATATGAGTTAGCAATGTGATGTGGCAGCCAAAAAAAGGAAACCAAAAAAATGTTATATCTTGGTCTTCAAGGCATAGTTTTTATAAATAGGGAGAAAATAGTTTCCACTGTATTCTGCCCTGATCAGGCCTTATCTGGAGGTCATGTACAATTCTAGTTGCTGCAATTTAAGATGGACATAAGCTAAAGAATGTTCAGAAGAGTGCAGTCAGGCTGGGGAAAGACTGTGAGTCTATGTTATATGAGCATCAGCTCAGCATGTTTAACCTGGGAAAGATTTGGGGGAAATTGATGGGGGGAGGGAGAGTAATAATAGCTGTCTTCAAGTATTTGAAGAACTGTCATTTGGAGGAGTGTTTAAACTTCTTCTGTTGGACTCTAGAAGGAAGGAGCAATGGGAAAAAGTTGTAAGTGGTCAATTTCATCTGAGGGTCAGAAAATCTTTCTATTACAAACATCCGAAAGAGGAACTGGCTGCCATTAAAACACAAATCATCAGCATTTCTGTATTACTAGCAATATTCAGCAGGAAGTGACAGAAAGAGAAATTTCATTTAAAATAACTAAAATACTTGAGAGTCTATCTGCCAATACACACACCGGAACTATATGAACATAATTACAGAAACTTCTACACAAAAACAGACCTAAACCATTGGAAAAATAGTCATTGCTCATGGGTAGACTGAGTCAATATGATAAAAATGACAATACTACCTAAACTAATTTAGTGATACAGTGATACACCCATCAAACTCCCAAGGGATTACTTTATAGAGCTATAAAAATAGTAACAAAATTGGTCTAGAGGAATAAAAGGTCTAGAATATCAAAGGAATTAGTGAAAAAAGAAAATGGAGGAGGCCTTAGCAATACCAGATCTCAAGCTATACTACAAAGCCACAATCATCAAAACAGTTGGATACTAAGTACCTAGTGATACTACTACTATTTCTATACCACAAAAATAGAAACCAAAAAAAGGAGAAAGGACTTATTTGTACAAAAAATATTTATAGCAGCTCTTTTTGTGGTGGCAAAGAATTGGAAACTGAAAGGGTGCTCATCAATTGGAGAGTGGCTGAACCAATTTTATGTGAAAAGTGAGGAAGCAGTTTTTATACTGTAAGAAATTATGAAGGGGGATAGTTTCAGAAAAAAACCTGGGAAGACTTGCACGAACTGATAGAAAATAAAGTGAACATAACTAGAAGAACAATTTATACAATAACAATAATATTGCAAAGATGAACAACTTTGAAAGACTTAGGGATTATATTCAATGCAGTGACCTACTACAATTCCCAAGGCCTAATGCTGTCCACCTCCAGATACAGAACTGATTAACTCTGTGCAAATTTAAGCATATTTTCTTTTCTTTTCTTGGACATGACTAATGTAGAAATTTGTTTTGCTTAACTATACATATTTGTGATGGGTTTTATCTTTTCTGCCTCCTCGATGGTAAGGAAAAGAGAGTTGGAAGGGAGACAATTTAGAACTGAAAATAAAATTGAATTTAAAAAAAATGACATGCTTAGTTTCCCTTCCTTAAAAGTCTTTCAAGCAAGGTCAGATGACCACTTGTCAGGTTTGTTATAATGGGGATTCTATTCACATATGGGTTGGACCAGATGGCCTTTGAAATTCCTTCTAACTCTCAAATTCTATTATTCTGCTATGCTGAGTTCCATTGAGCACAATGATGGCTGGGGCACAATAAGTGGCACAAAAGTTATGAAAGTAATGTTTAAATAGAAGAGGATATATAGGCTGATTATATATTGAGGGAAGAAGATAGCAAACAAATAGTCCAAGGACCCACTGGTGCCAATAGAATATTTTAAAATCTAAAATCCAATATGTTGAGATTCTATATGGAATATTTATGTCTAAACATGGACAAGAATCACACAGGATGAAAATGTGTTATGATATAAAACTTTGGATGGGATATCAATATTATTGAGATCACAGATTCATTGAAATAAAATCTGATAAATAATATGTAGGCTGGAGAGGAATGAAGAAAAGCTGTAGGTAGAGAAACTAATGAAGTATTGAATTATCTAACCATGAAGTTAAATGGGATCTGGATTAGAGAGTTGACATAATGAAGGGTCAATTTAGACATTTCAGTAGAAGAATCATCCAAACTGATGGCCAAAATGAATTTATACAACAAAAGAGGAGGAAGAATCAAAGAAGACTAATTTCAGGGTTTTGAACCTTAGGAGGCAAAGGGAAGAAAAATGGAAATAGGTCTGATGTTATTTTTTCAGTTTAATGTATTTTTTACTAGATCAAAAATATCGCTATCTTTTTTGTTTTATATGCCCTCCCCTGAAATTTTTGGGAAATCTCGGAGTATGGTTCATGTCTCATTTTCCACAAGGGCAAATAGCTCTACTAGTTCTCAGTTTAACAAATGCATTTAGCATGCACAGGTATCAAATATTCTCTCCTTAGAAAATACAAAAACGTATCAATATAATTCTCCTTTTCCTATAATGTTTACTTCCCACTAATGTCTTAAAGTCCTCAAGGTACAGAATGTTACCCTATGTTTTGGACACTCCTAAGAAGGAATATGAATTTGATGTTGCCAGTGGGGCTACCCTTTTATTTTTCTGTGAGTTCTATTTTCCGTAAGAAGCCCCTCAGACTAACAGCAGTACCTTCTGGTTTGGATTACCCTCCAAATAGAAAAACATGGTGTGACTGGACAGATAACATTCTAGCATTCCAATGCATTCCATTCTCACCCCCACAGAGAAACTTATACAGACATCCAACTTTATTCTTCTACTCTGAAGGCTTGAACTCACCCTGGAAAGGAACTGCACCTGGGAATGCTAGACAAATAATCTCTTTCCCATCAGACCTGCACAATCTAACTAATAGTATTAGCAGGGCAAAATTCAATCCGCTTTTCTATATCCTGGCTTTACTTCTTTCTACACCAGAGGCCATGTATGCTATTCTTAAGTTCTCCTTCTTTCAGTAGAAGGTCATATGCCCAAACTTTTGAACTTGGAATCCTATTAACAAGGTAACCCAAGAAATATTCCATCTCTCATTAAAAGGTTAGATTCTGGGATACTGCTGCTGAGGAAACCACCCTTCTCTTATTAGAAGGTCATTCTGAGCTATCAGTCTTGGGGATTTTCAGGTGGAAACCTCCCAGGATCTCTCACCACTTGACCACACAGTTCCCTCCTCCATAATTGTCTTGTGGTTGGGCAGTTACTCCATTGCCATTTCAAGTCCTGGGCTAGGAATTTTACATTGTCCAAGAACTCTCTTTTAGGTTATGCAAGTGAGCACTCCTAACAGTTGTGTTCTTTTGCCCAGAGGCTGTTTTCAGAGGTTCCACTTTTGGTACTAATGTGATCATTTTTCAAAAAGAATAGGCTGAAAGTGCTTATAAACTCCATTTCATTGGTCAGTGCAAGCCCCAAAACAGTGGGCCCAACCAGTTCATCTTTTGGATGACTCCAGCAGTGAAACCCATTCTCCAAGAGATAGAAAGGGGCATATCCATACTCTCCATGAAGTGCAGTTCAAAGTCCCAAAGGTTTCCACCCTCTAAGTTCACCAGGTTGTTTATCACCAGAAACTCCTTTGATCAGTCCCCTCCTACATTAGATAATCTTAAGTTTTGACATGATGGTGAGACATCTAAGTGGTGATATCCTTTAGATGTTGATATAGAACTGAAACTCTGGTGTAAGGGTTGGGGAGTAATTGTCTCTATTATGCCATGCAATATATGGTTGCCATGTATTTCTTTGTTCAACAAGGGGAAAAGGTTTGAGAATTTGTATAAGCCAACAGAAACCTTCGATAGAAGTAGTAGAGTTAGAAAAAAAATATTCATGACAAGGAGAAATTAAAATGCTAGAAGACTTGAATCACCCAAGGTTTCCACAATGCCCAGAATTCAAAGATAAATGTTATAGAGTACTCTGAACCACAGGACATTGTCTTAAGACCATTTTAAACATTGTTGGTGCTGGACCATGAGAATGTCTTTTCAAACTATAAACCACAACCGAATCGTTTTTAGAACTTCACCTCTAGAAGATTTTTGAGTTAGACTCTTGGCTAATTTCTGGGGGTCAGGGTAAATGCTTCAGTACTCCAGTGATCTATGGTCATACTTCTTCTACCAACATAGATTATACAACCCCCATACATTTTAGTAGACAGCCTTCCCAAGTCTCTATGGTTTAAAAACTCATCACTCAGTAGTCAATGCAAGTGATGACTCTCTTGTAGTCACTAGACTCATTCTTAGAGCCTTTTTAGCTTGGCATAAGATTTCTTAGATCTTGTGCTCTTCTGATAGAGCCTTTAACCATCAGGAGAAATCTCCATACCTTAATAAGGCATCCAATTCTCCTGCTAAAAAGATATAAGAGAAAGAAAAGACAGTGAAGTTACTGATATAAACTTATGTAACTGAAATGGAAGGTGAAAATATTCTCATGGTTTTATCTGTCCCCTACAGCTGAGGAAAGCTCTTGATGATGCCAACTTCAGATCAGTGGAAGTGTCCCGGGCCAACAGAGAGCTGCGGCAGAAAGTGACAGAACTAGAAAAAACCTTAGCCAGTTTCAAGGAAAAATTAAAGAACCAGAGGGCCCAGATCAAGCACCATTTGTCTTCCAAGGCTCAAAATATCCAGAATACAGAGAGAATGAAGGTTGTATGAAGGCCCTCAAGGAATTATCTTAAGATCCTCTGTTAACACTGTCCCCTGGACAGAAATATAAGCAATTGATGCCAGGAGAAGAAATTTTCAGAGTATTTAATAGCTTGTGGTAGCCTTGGGCAATACTAGCAACAGCTGGTAAATGGGATGGTTGCCCTGAAGCAAGTCAATAAACATTTAGTAAGTGCCTACTATGTGCCAGGCATTGTGCTAAGCACTGGGGATACAAAGAGAAGCGTAAGGTAGTCCCTATGCTCAAAAAACTCATGATCTAATGGGGGAGACAAAACATAAAATGAAACTGAAAAGTAGGAGGGTATAGGAGAGAGGTTACTCAGCAACAGAGCATGATGAAGTCCTGCAGCAGGGGTGGGAAATGATCTGAGGAGGTAAGAGTTTCAGAGGTGATTTCATCTTGAAGAACAATGACTTTCTGGAGACCATGAAGCCCAGGAAAGCTACCAGGTGAAAAAAAGGGGAGAATTCCCTGGGTGCCCTCTACATAGAGGAGTATCAGGGAGAAGTTACCAAATGTCCTCCCCTACCACCTGCTCCAACCAGAGGGAAGGAGGAGCCCCAGGGATGAGGTGCTGAAGAGGTATGAGTTTCAGAGTTGATTTCATCTTGCTGAATGATGAATTTCTGGAGACCTTGAAGCCCAAGAAAGCATCCAGGTGGGAAATGATGAAGAAAATTCCCTGACTGGTCTCCTTAAATGGTGAAGGATCGAGGAGGAGCTCCCAAATGTCTACCTTCCACCTTCTCCAACTAGAAGGAAGGAGGGCCCCAGGGGCAGGTGATGCTGAGGAGGGGTGAATTTCAGAGTTGATTTCATCTTTCAGAATGAGAAGTTTCAGGGCAACTAGGTGGTATAGTGAATAGAGCACCAGCCCTGGAGTCAGGAGGACCTGAGTTCAAATCCGGCCTCAGACACTTGACACACTTACTAGCCATGTGACTTTCGGCAAGTCACAACTCCAAATACCCTCCAAAAAGCAAAAAAAAAAAAAAAAGAATGATGAGTTTCTGGAAATGATGAAGTCTAGGAAAGCACCTGGGAGAGAAATGATGAGGATTTCCTAGATGTCCTCTTTAAATGGTGGAGGATCTGGGACAAGTTCTCCAATGTCTACCCTCCATCCTCTCCAATCAGAGGGAGGAATTCTAGGGGTAGGGGGTGCCGAGAAATTGTTTCAGAATTAAATTCATCTTACATAATGATGACTTTCTGGATACTGTAAAGTCCAGAAAAGCAAGAGGGTAAGAAATGAACAGTTTCCTTCTCCCTCACCCCCCAGCAGTAAATATTAATGTGAAGATATGTGGTAAAAATGAGATATGTACGGGCCACTGAACCATTCCTTCTCACATTGATAGGACTGGAGCTTGTTCTTCAGTGCCAGTAGACTAGATGTGAAGAAAAGCCCACTCATACTTTATGGTTTTATACATCCTACTGGCAGATGGGGCAATCAGATTATTTACATTATTCCTCATTTGTTTTCAGCAAATAGAAACAGAATTGAGGCAAGTGGAGCTAATTAAGGATCAATATCAGAAAAAGAATTATGAACAGGTAGATATATTTTACTAACTTTGTGTTTATTCTGGACTACAAAAGTCTCACACTTGCTCATTTAAATCTTTTGTGTGTATGCCTTTCCAGTCATTGAGTATCCAGGAATTTGTGGCTGAAGTGACCAACCTACAGCGGGAAATGAAGATGTTAGCAAAGAGCCAACATGATTTATCATCACGAAACAAGCAACAAGAAGTACGACTAGAGGCAGAACGAAAAATTAGGCTAGGGTTGGAGAGTCGGTGCCAGGTAAAGAGCTTCTGTTTAGGCCAGAGGCTGAGTTATCCATGATCACATGCTGAAGCCCAGCATAATAGCTGATGTACTTGAATATAGTGGAAAACCCTTAGTTTACCCTTATATACAGAAATATAAAATTTGGGCCTACCCCTACTAGTACCTGGGAGGGTATTAAAGCATTGACTAAAAAAAAATAGCACTTATAAGTTTATTAGAATAAAACCCACATTCTTAAAATGTAGTTGACTACATATGTCTTCAAAAATATTTGAGATCTTCTTTTTCAGGATCTTCTTACTTCTTAATATCTACACTGTAGAAAGTATTGCTATACTAGTAATATCAGTCAGCAAGCCCAGGGCTAGAATTGTTCTGAGTGCTAGGGAAACAAAGTCAGCCAATTAAACAAACCTGGCTCTCAAGGAACTTACATTCTATTGGGGGAATCAATATGTACCTTTATAAATATATCTAGAATAAATACACACAAAGTTAATGTAAGGTAGTTATGGAGGGAAGATCTTGAGAACATCAAGAAAGACTTACGTATTTAGCTAAATATTTCCCAATTACATGTAAAAAAAAATTAACATTCATTTTTAAAAATTTTGAGTGCCAAATTTTCTCCCTCCATCCATTCTTCCCCTTTCTCTGAGAAGGCAAGCAATTTGATACTTCTTACACAAAGAAAGGCTTTAGGTAAAAGGTAGAGCATGTTCTGTATCTTTTTCTAAAATAATATTTTCCCCAATTACATGTAAAAAACCAATTTTAACATTCTTTTTTTAAATTTTGATTTGCAAATTCTTTTTTCCTTTTTCCCTGCTCTTCCCCCTCCCCGTGACAGTAAGCAATCTGGTACAGGTCACACATGTGCAAAAATGTAAAACATGTTTCCATATTAGTCATATAGTAGAAAAAAACTTAAACCAAAAAAAAAAAAGAAAGAAAGAAAGTTAAAAATAGTATGCTTCGGTCTACATGCACACTCTGTCAGTTCTTTCTCTGAAGGCAGATAGTATCTTTCATCATGAATTCTTTGGGATTGTCTTGGATCATTGTATTGCTGAGAATAGCTAAGTTGTTCACAGTTGATCATCATACAATATTGCTGTCACTGGGTACGATGTTCTCCTCCACTCTCCATCAGCTTATGTAAATCTTTCCAGGTTTTTCTGAAATCATGAGCATGGTTTGCATCATGAAAGAAGTGAGGGATTTGGTGAGGCAGAGGTGAAAAAGGAGTGCATTCCAGGGATGCAGCCAATACAAAAACATAAAGATGGGAAATGGAATGATGTGTAAGAAACAAAGGGGAGTTCAGTTTGGTTCTAACATAGAATGTAGGAAAGGAATACCATAATCAGGCTGAAAAAAATGGATTGGAATCAAGTTATGAAAGAAGAGCTTTACAATCCAAACAGAGGATCTTACGTTTTATCCTAGAGATAATAGTGCAATGAGACAGTTAATATTTATTAAGTACCTACCATGTACCAGTAAGGGCAGTCATGAAGACCTGAGTTCAAATTCTGTGTCAAACACCTAACAGCTGTGTGACCCTGGAAAAGTCACTTAACCCTATTTGTCTCAGTTTCCTCATCTGTAAAATGAGCTGAAGAAGGAAATGGCAATCTGTTCCTTTATCCTTGCCAAGAAAAATAGTCAAAGCCAAGCAAAAGTTACAAAGAGTCTTCCACAACTGAAATGAGTCAACAACAACAACATGTACCAGTCACTGTGCTAAGCACTAGGGATACAAAGCTGGGCATGAGGCAGTCCCTGCCTTCAAGGAGCTCATAATCTAATGGGGAAGACCTACTCTCAAGGGGTTTACAGTGTAATGGCAAAGACACATAAACACTTTTCTACAAACAAACTATAAACAGAATAAATTGGAAATAATCAACAGAAAGAAAGTACTGGAATTAAGGATTGGGAAAGGCTTCTTGTAGAGGGCAGGATTTTAGGTTGGACTCAAAAGAAGCCAGGGAAACTAGGAGACAGAAATGAGAAGGGAGAGAATTCTGGGCTAGGGGAGAGCTAGAAAAAATTCCCAGAGCCAAAAGATGAAGTATCTTGTGTGAGGAATAATAAGGAGGCTAGTGTCACTAGACAGTAAAATAGATGAGGTGGGTATGGTATATGCATTGGAAAGTTGATAAAGAGTGGGAGGTAATGAAGGACTTTGGATGTCAAATAGAGAATTTTGCATTTATCCTGGAGGTGATAGGGAGCCACTGTCGTTTATTGAGTAGAAGTGTGACCTGGTTTAGGAAGACCATTTTGACAGCTGAGTAGAGGATGGACTTGTAGCAGAGAGCTCAACCAACATCCTTTTGTAGTAAGCCATCTGTGAAGTGATGAGTGCCAGTACTAAGGTGGTATCAGTGTCAGAGAAGGGCATGAATATAAGAAATGTCACAAAGGTACAATGGACAGGCCCTGGCAACAGATTGAATATGGAAGGTGAGAAAAAGTGAGTGTTGAGGATAACACCTAAGTTGGGATCCTGAATGACTGGAATTATAGTAGTCCACTGGAGAGTAATAGGGAAGTTAGAAAGAGGAGAGGATATGTGAGGAAAGATAACAAATTCTGCTTTAGACAGATTGAATTTAAGATGTCTACTGGACATTCACTTCTAGATATCTCATAGGTGGAGATGTGAGTCTAGAGGTCAGCAGAGAAGTTAAGGCTGGGTAGAAATTTGAGAATCATCAACACAGAGGAGGTAAATGAATACACTGGAACTGATGAAGACACAAAGTAAAGTAGAAGGAGAAGAAGAAAGGACATAGCATAGAGCCTCAGGAGATATCCATGGCTATGGACAGGTGGGTGTGACCTGGTAAAAAAATCCAGCAAGGGAGACTGAGAAAGTCTCAGGGAGACTGGTCTGATGGTAGGAGGAGAGTTAGGATTGAATAGGATCACAAAAACATTAAAGAGAGGAGCAAGGAAAAGAGGACAGTTGCCAAAGGCTGCAAAGAGGTTAAGAATCACAGGTATTTGAGAAAATGCCTTTGGATTTGGTTATTAAGGGAGAATTAGTAATTTTAGAGAGAGCAGTTTTGAATGATGCAGTCAGAAACTAGGCAGTAAACAGTTAAAAAGAGAGTAAGACTGTGGGAAGGTGCCTTCTTCCTTTCCAATTCAAGGAAGGTATCAGGTATAAGCCAGGATTGGGGCTTAGAAATACATCCAGGAATTATGGAGGAAGAAACAGTCAAATGTAATGCAGTTCCTCTTACAGGTATGTTGTTGGCAGTACTACAAGTTATTTGCCTTCCATAGAGCTCCCTGGCCAACCAGACCTCATAAAGCTCACAGATTGGGATACAAGACTAAACAAGGCTATGTCATGTATCAGATTTGTGTTCACCATGGTAGGTGAAAGCATCCAGTTTCCCAGGGTGCAGTCTGTGGTAAAACTGTGCATCATGGGGTCAATCAGCTGAAGTTTGCCAGGAGCCTTCAGAGTGTTGGATGCTACTGTGGGGCCCTAACAGTTTTGGACTCCTTGTTGTCCTTCGTTCTTGAAGAGGACCAAAATGACATCACTATGCAAAAGTCAAGTTTCAGTGCCTCCAACTGTGGCTGATCAGACCAACAGAAACTCAGAATGCTCTGCCACAGACTGGCACAAATAGTCCATGTGAGCATTCTGGGTGGATTCTCTAAATTTGCACATCCTTTCCCTTGAGAAGTTTCAATTCTACCTTGCTCACTGAGCACAGCACCCTCTCTGATGTGGGCTCACCATGCTGAGCTGTCCTGTGCCAGTGTCTTCCATGTCCCACAATCAATACCAAAGTTCTTAAGAGAGACCTTGAGAGTGTCCCTCCATTGCTCCTTCTGACCACCATATGAATGCTTGTCCTGGTTGAGTTTTCCATAAAATAGTCTTTTTGGCAAGGTTATGTTTTGCTTTTGAACAACATGGCCGGCCCATCAAAGTTGTGCTCTCTGAAGTAGAGTTTGAATGCTTGGCAGTCGAGCTCAAGAAAGGACCTCAGTATCTGGTATCTTATCCTGCCAGGTGATCTTCATAATCTTCCTAAGATAATTCAAATGGAAGTGATTCAATTTCCTGGCGTGGTATCCTGTCCAGGTTTCACAGGCATACAACAATGAGGTCAGCACAATGACTCGGTAGACCTTCAGTTTGGTAATCAGTCTAATGCCTGTTCTCTTCCACACTTTCCTTCAGAGGCTCTGAAACACCAAGCTAGGTCTGGCAATGTGTGCATCAACCTCATTATCGATGTGTACATCCCTGGAAAGTACACTACCAAGGTAAGTGAACTTATCCACAGCATTCAGAGCTTCTCCATTTGCTAGTTCCACATATGTATGGTATGGTGGTGGCTGATGGAGCACCTGTGTTTTCTTGATGTTAATTGTTAGGCCAAAATTAGCACAAGGAGCAGAGAATTGATCCATACTTTGTTGTATCTCACCTTCAGAGGCTTCATTGAGTGCACATCCATCTGCAGAGAATTGTGCACCATCACTCCCGCCACTTTTGTCTTAGCTTGTAGCCTTTTCAAGTTGAAAAGGTAGAGAGCATGTTCTGTATCTTTTTCTAAAATAATCTACCATGCTGCTTGAAGAAGGTCCAATATCTTCCAACTGTACTGTTACTTCTAATGCACATTAATTTGTAAACTTGTTGTTCAGATGTTTCAGTCTCTGACTTTTCATGATCCCATTTGGGGTTTTCTTGGCAAAGATCCTGGAGCAATTTGTCATTTCCTCCTCCAGCTCATTTACAGATGAAAAAACTGAGGCTAACAAGGTTAAGTGACTTGCCTAAGGTCACACAACTAGTAAATATCTGAGATCAGATTTGAATTCAGTAAGATGAGTCTTCCTGACACCAGATCCAGTGCTCTATCCAGTGTGCACCTAGCTATAAACTTACCACTTAGTAAACCAGAATTATGACCAAAAAAAAAGAGCGAGAGAAGCTGAGGTACCTATTGTAGACAATCTTCTCAAGTTTATTCAGTAGGGGGCATACATGGTCAATTCTGTCCTTACGGAAAATCAGTCATGTTGGCTACATTGTATAGGATGACTTAGAGTGAAAGTGGAGAGACCTGAGCTTTCTCAGGAGGCAATTGCAGCAGTCCAAACAAGAGATGACGAAGGCCTGAAATAAAGGGTAGATGCATGAGTATAGAGGAGGTCTGTGTCACAGATGTTGTGGAGGTAAAAAGAACACTTGGCAACTGATTGGGTGGAGCAAAGGAGAATGAAGAGCTGAGTTTGACACCAGAGTTATGAACCTAGAGGACTCCAAGAATAGCAGGGACATCACTTTAAATAGGAAAGTTTCAGTACAAGAGTGTATTTTGAAGAAAAGATAATGATTTCTATTTGAGATATTCAAAAGGGTTGGCTACCTTTTGTCTTCTGAAGAATTACTTCCCTTGTCTGTCTTTTTTCACAACATGACTAATATGGTAATATGTTTTGGATGATTGAACATGTATAACCTATAATAAATTGCTGTCTCAGGGAGGAGGAGAATGAGGGAGGGCAAGAGAAAATTTGGAAACCAAAACATTTTAAACAAATGTTAAAAATTGTCTTTTACATGTAACTGGAGGGAAAACAAAATATTATTTTAAAAAAGAAATTTCTTTAAAAAATTACCTCCCTTATTATGCCCAAAGGGCTGTAAAACTATGCAGAGTCTTTTACCCAGCAATATCACTACTAGGCCTGGATCCCAAAAAGATCAAAGGAAAAGGACCTATATGTACAAAATTACTTATGGTAGCTCTTTTTGTAATGGCAAAGAACTGGAAATTGAGGGGAGGAATGGTTGAACAAGTTGTAGTATATGACTGTGATAGAATATTGTTGTGCTCTAAAAAGACGAAGAGTGTGATGGTTTCAGAAAAACCTGGAAAGACTTAAATGAACTGATGAAAAGTGAAGTGAGCAGAACCAAGAGAACACTGTACACAGTAATACCAATAATTTATGATGATCAACTGTGAATGACTTAGCTATTCTCAGCAATACAATGATCAAAGATAATTTAAAAGGACTTAGGATGAAAAATTCTGTCCATCTCCAGAGGAAGAACTGATGGAGTCTGAATGCAAATATTTTTACTTTATTTTTCTTTTTTTTTAATCTGTGTTTTCTTTTGTAACATGGCTAATATGGAAATATGTTTTGAATGGCTGCACATGTGTAATCTATAGCAAATTGTTTGCCTTCTCAGGGAGAGGTGAGAAGAGGGAGGAAGGGAGAGAATTTGGAACTCTTTTTTAAAAATATCAAAAAAAAATTTAACATGTAATTGGAAAAAATAAAATACAAAAATTTTCACTTAAAAAAAGAATTACCTCCTTCAGTCTATCTGTCAAGACATACCCAGAGATCATGTGAACACAATTACAAAATACTTTTCAAAGAAATAAAGATCTAAACAATGGGAGAAATATTTATTGCTAATGGGCAGCCTGAGCCAATATAACACAAACAACAATTTTACCTAAGTTAACTTACTTATTCAGTACCATACCAATCAAACAAGCAAAAATTATTTTATAGAGCTAGAAAAAAATATTATCTCGAAGAACAAAAGGTCAAGAATATCAAGGAAATGGAATCAATGAAAAAAAACAAGAAGAAAGGCAGCCTAGCAGTCCCAAATTTCAAACTATGTTGCAAAGCGGTAATCATGCAAACAATCTGGTGCTGGCTAAGAAATAGAATGGTAGATCAATGAAATAGATTAGGCACAGGATACACAGTAGGAAATTACAATAGTCATCTAGCAATTGATAAACTCAAAAACTGAGCTTTTAGAGTAAGAACTCAACATTTGATAAAAAAATTACTGGGAAAACTAGAAAGCAGTTTGGCAGAAAATAGGTATAGACTAACATCTCACACTGTATACCAAGATAAGGTCAAAATGGATAAGTGATTTAGACATAAAGGTTGATATCATAAGCAAATTAGGGGAGTATGGAATATTTTATCTGTTAGATCTATGGATAAAGGAAGAGTTTATGACCAAATATAGATATAGAGTATCACAGGATATAGAATGGATAATTCTGATTACATAAAATTAAAAATCTTTTGCACACTGTGGCAGCTAAGTGGCACACTGAATAGAGCACCAGCCCTGGAGTCAGGAAGACCTGAGTTCAAATCCAGCTTCAGACACTTAACACTTATTAGCCATATGACCTTAGGCAAGTCACTTAACCCCAATTGCTGTGCCTTCCCCCCTCCAAAAAAAGCTTTAAAAAAGTCTTTTGCACAAATAAAACTAATACAATCAAAATTAGAAGGAAAACAGAAAAGTGGGGGAAATTTTTACAAGCTTCTCTGATAAAGGCCTCATTGCTCTTACACATGGGGAACTGAGCCAAATTTTTTTTAAAATGAGTCATCTCCCAGTTGATAAATGGTCAAAGAATATGAATAGGCAGTTTTCAGAAGAAGAAATCCAACCTATCAATAGTCACATTAAAAAAAATGTTCTGTATCATTATCAATTAGAGAAATGTACATTTTTAAAACTCTGAGATCCTGCTTAACACCTATCAGGTAGACTAACATGGCAGAAAAGGAAAATGAAAAATGCTTGAGAGTGTGTGGAAAAATCGGTACACAAATGCACTGTTGGTGGTGTTCTGAACTGGACTAACCATTCTGGAGAGTAATTTTGAACAACGCCCAAAGGGCTATAAAACTCTGCATACTCTTTGACTTGGCATTACTGGTACTAGGTCTCTATCCCAAAGAGATCAAAGAGAAAGAAAAAGGACCCATTTGTATAAAACACACACACACATATACACACATTTATAGTAGCTCTTTTTGTGGTAGCAAAGAATTGGACATTGAGGGAATATCCTTCAATTGGAAAATGGCTTGACAAGTTGTGGTATATGATTGTGATGAAATGCTACTGTGCTATAAGAAATGATGAGCAAGATCATTTCAGGAAAACCTGGGAAGACTTTTATGAATGGATGCAAAATGAAGTGAGCAGAACCAGGAGAACGTTGTACACAGTAACAGCAACATTGTAAGAATAATCAACTGTGAAAGCCTTAGCTACAGTAATGAAAACAAGGACTTATGATGAAAAATGCTATTCACCTCCAGAGAAAGAATTGATGAATGTAGATTGAGGCATACTTTTTAAACTCTATTTTTATTGTTTTATTTTGTGTTTTCTTTTGCAATACGGCTAAAATAAAAATATGTTTTGCATGACTTCACATGTATAATTGATATCAAACTGATTGCCTTCTCAAGGAAGTGTAGAGGTGGGAGGAAGCGAGAGAATTTCACCTCAAAATTTTCAAAAATGATTATTAAAAATCACATATAATTGGAAAACATTTAATGAAATAACTAAAAAGAATTTTTAAAAAAGAACTACCTCCCCCCAACTCTGGGAGACTCAACTTTTACCTTTTTTCTCTTGGTAGCCAGCAGAGATCATGTAAATGAGGACAGAGTCAGCCAGACTGAAGCTTTCACAGTTCCTCCCCTTACTGCTTCCTTCTCACTGACGGCCTATCCTTTCACATTTTTACTATCTGCCTGTTTGCTGTCAGAGCTACAGAAATGGCATTAAAAAAAAAAAGATCTCTGAATCACTTTCCTCTGCAGGAAATGGAAGAAACAATCAGACACCTAAGAAAATGTAAAGAGGTAACAGAACATAAACTGAAGGAAGCCAGCGTGGAATCGGAACAGGTAAGCCAGAAGCCTGGACATAAAAGGCAAGTACAGGAGTTTTAGTCTCTTTCTTTAGTAAAATGACTTTAACCATTAGCAGATTTTTCTGTCCCAAATATTTTTTAGTTTAGCAAGACCCTACACCTTGATTAACATATCATTATGTAAAAATAATTAGCCTCAAGTACCTACCACAGAATGGGTAATTCTAAAATTAGTGAAGACATTATTTGTTGATAGGCATTATAGAAGACAGACAACTCTAGTTTAAAACAATGTAATTATTTGTTGACAATGTAATTAGTGAATTTGTTCATTGGTCTTCTAACGCTGATGTTTTATCTTAAAATATGTCCTTAATAGTAAGTCCTTAAACCTATCAGACATCATTTTGAATGTTACTTGGATATAGTAGTCTTGACTTATTTGTTTACTTAGGAGAAGGAAGGAAACATCCTGTTTCTTTATCCTTACTCCTTTAAAGGCAAGCAGTGTGACTGCAGTATATCAAGATTCAAAGAGGAAAATCTATCCTTTTAGTTCTTTGCAAAAGAGGGCCAACTACCAAGCAGTTGTAAGTTGATCTTGTGCAAACAGAGCAGCCAGCAGTGACACCTTTCTTTGATCTAGAGCATTGGGAGAGCCTGTCCTGGGGCGGAGCCAAGATGGCGGCGTAGGAGCAGCAAAGTATCGCAGCTCCCACATAGCCACTTCAAAATACCCATAAAATATGACTCTAAACAAATTCTAGAACTCTAAAACGCACACAAATATACTTTCCGCTAAAGGCAGCTCGGCTAGGAGGCACCATCTCAGGCTGGAAGCCTAAATCAGCCCAGCCGGGAGAGCCTGTTCTCAAAGCCATTTTGTAGGCAGTGGCTATTTATAGGTTGCCCACTTAATGTTGATAATTTGGAAATTTATCAAATTGGAAAAGTATAAATATCATAGATTTAGAACTAAAAGATCCCTTAGAGGTCGTCAAATCTAGCTTGCTTGTTTTACAGGTGAAGAAACTGATACAGAGATAAGTAATTTGCCCAGGGGAACCTAACCAAGTATCTGAGGCAGGATCTGAACTCTAACTCTAAGACCTGTCCTGCCTTTTATCTGAAAAGGCAGCCCTAGATTGTGACTCTATTTCCAGTCTCTTCCAGGACCTTCAGGGCTGGCTTTAGAATTAGGAAGACATGAGTTCGAGCTCTCCCTCTAGTCCATGGGAGCTGTGTGGCAGTGGGCGAGTTATCTGTGCTGAGCAGCCCTCTACGATTGTAGTTTGAAACTAGTTGCCCATCTGTGTCAGGCAATGGTTTTCCACACTGACAGTTCCTTATACTGATGAAATCACAGGTTTGGACAAAAAAAACTGAGAAGGCAACAAGAAGTAACACATTAGAAAGAGGCTAGCAGCATAAGACAGCTTGCAACCTTCATCGGAGGTTATCATATCCCATAAATCAACTGTTGTGCAAGAAAAGGCACTTGAGTTCAGAATTTTACCCATCCTACCCAAATGTACACATTGTGTCAGACTAATACATTGCTACATTTATGGCTGTTCCTCTTTTCTGACTCCCAGTCATTCACATTCTTAGATCACAGCCAACCTAGAAGAAGCACAACGCTGGTTCAAGTGCAAGTTTGATGGCCTCCAGCTGGAACTTAGCAGGAACCGGTTACAGCGGCTTCCTCAGGAAGCAAGTTGGAAGGAAGACATAACTTTTGTGGTATGGACATCTTAATTCTCATATTAGATCATTTTAAAATAACTAATTACTAAAGGTGTTTCTTTATCTTTACTTCTGTAAAGCCAAACATGAGCAGCTTTCCAGAGGACTGCTGCTGTGAACAGCTTTAAGGTTCCAAGGCGCTAAGTACTTCTTTGCTTGCCATTACAACTTCCCATACCCCAATCCATGGACCCTTTAAACAATGAGAAAAGTGGATTCAAACTGCTGACGTAGGTTTTTTCTTTCTCAAAAATAATACAAATTCATATTCCTATTTTTTTTCTGAAACTTACCTAAAACTGATACTGATGGTTTAGTAGGACATACAATAAGGGCAAACTCCGGGACCCTTCTTTCACAAAATTAGTTTTTTCTCTGTAGTGTGTGCCATATAACATTCATTCTGTGTTTGCTCTCTAACAGGATGGGAATTCGAGGTATGCTACGGTACCTGCTCAGTCCGCCTTGTACCGCTGGGAGACCAAGCAGCAGCTTAGGTGCATGTCCAAGAAGTACCAGTCAGAGATGGACAGGAAATGATCACCACCACTAATAAAAGAGCACCTAAAATTGCTACTACAGCTCCATAATCATGTGAGCCTCAGGATTTTGACTGACTTGAATTCCTTGATGCTAGCTGAAGATTTTGCTTCAAGATTATCCTTTTAGGGACTATTTTCTATCAAGAAGGGAAAAAAACTAAGCGCAAGCAAATTCCCACCCTCCACATAAAATTTATATTTATTAGTTGTATTATAGGAAATGCTATATGATACTTTAATATATTTCTAATTATTAAAATAATTTTTAATAAAATAAGATATTTCTGATTGGAATCTCCATTAAAAATGCTTATAGAACACCAAATTCGATGGCTACTTTTTTTTCAACTTAGAGTCTAACCCTCTAATATCCTATAAGCAATTCATGAAACAAGACTGTCACTATAGAACTATAAGGGGAAGGAATTGGCTCCCTATTTTGGAAGTAAATATGTTAATTTTCATATGTCTCCCTATTAGTCCTACATGAAGATGCACCTAATATGCTGAGAACTTTTACCTACATCTCTTGATACTGTATTAGATATCAGTAGAGTTCATTCATCCTCACTTTTACCATATAACCAGTTCATATCCTTTCATGGTAATATCCTCCTCCGGAAATATTCTTCTGACAATGTCCTTCTCTGATAATATACTTTATTCCACTTTTCCTTGCAATTTTTTCTGGTCATACGTTATAGCCTAGTCACACCTACCATGCACTTCAGTCATGGTCTTTTAGGTGGACAACAACTCTTAATTCCTCAGTGACTGATATTCTATCATTCTCAGCCATATAGCATTACCAGAAGAGTTTGAATATTAAAAAGATGAGACTTTGCTTCAGGAAGAATCTTGGGATCATTAAGAAAACTGTGCAGTATCCAAAAGACAATACAATGCACTCTCCTGTACCTATTCAGCTTTTGTCCAAAATAGATGTACTGATAAGCCAGATCTATAGGTTCATCTGTCCAACTAAATGGCATAGTCTAGTCAACATTCTTCATCCACTTGGTTTTTCTTAAGTGGAAAAACTAAACCAAACAACAGTTATTATGGATCTCATTGAGAAGGTTTGGTTATGTTTTAGGGCTTAATGCAGTGAGCGCATTGTCATCCACAGACATGGGGGACCTCACTGTACATGGGTGAAGTATATAGGAAATTCCCTGGGTATTCTCAATGACAATGTCAAAAATCTTTGCTGGGCATAGGATCTCCCTCTTTCATGCCTCATTTGACATAAATAGAGAGCATTCAAATAAGACTATCTCTCATTACATCCTTCAAAGAATTTAATTTACCATTTACATGGGACCCCCTTATTGGAGGAGAGCCTTTTAAGGTGACATTTTTCTCTACTGAAGACAATGCTTTTTTACAATCCATAAACAATAAGCAGAATGAGATCTTGAATCCTTTGCATGTTTCAGTCATGTGTGTATTGTATTATAATGATGTCTCAAGCAAAATATCATTTACAAGAACCCGGCTGTCTCATTCTTATACCTTGGTTAGCGATGTTCTAGAGGTGTGTGTAGATTATTCTCATAAAGATTTTACATGTAAAACTCAAATGATTCTGTGATCTTATCAATGAGAATAGTGGCTCCAGCTATGCAAATCACCATCCAACACTGTCTTTCAGAACTGTAGTTTGTGCCTGGCTTCTCATATTTCACCATGGGAGATCCACTTATATATAAGGGGAATCTTCCTCTAATTTTCACAACACTGAAACAATTAGCTTCAGTTCTCTCTCATTCTCTTTACATGAACTAACCATTTTTTAAAGCAAACAGTTCTTTGATGACATCTTTTATACCCTTTATCCTTTTTAATTGTTTGTAACATGTTATAGTATGCTCACACCTACCATCCATCTCATCCATCTCTCCATTACCTTTTGTGTTATCCTCAACTTCAGTTCCTTAGAGTCCGTAACATTCCATGACTCATAGCCATTAATCAATAAAAGTTTTAAAAGTGCCTACTATGTGCCATTATTTGGTGGAAGAATATTAGTATTAAAAAGATGAGCTTTGTTTTAGGAAGAAGCTTGGGTCATTAAAAAAAAGCTTTGCTGTTTTCTCAAAAGCAGTCTATAGGTTGCTTTCCTCCTCTTCAATTGTGGGCCCAACTCACTCACTATCCATTTGCAGTTTCTGTACAAGACAGGCAGGCAGACAGATAGGTAGACAGATAGATAGACAGACAGACATTGATAGATGATAGAGATAACATGATAGATGGATGGGTGGACGGACAGATAGATTTAGATAAATGATAGACATAGATTGATAGATGACAGATGATGGATAGATGATTAGAGTTGACAGATAAATTAAATTTGATAAGACAGACTCTCCATGGATTATCAATCCAACCACAGTTAGGACAAAAGGCATTCCTCATCTACTTGGATTCCCTTTATGGAAAGCTGGACTCTGAGAGGAGAGCTTTTGCTTCATCTTGCCCCAGACCCAAGCCTCCACACCACTTCTAGGCCATCTCTACATCCCTGTTGCCTACTCCCGCTTACTTGGTTCTCTGCTAAATCCTCCAGTACATGTTTTTCCATTCATTGCTTCTTGCTCTTTAATTGCTTCAGCTATTAGAGTAGCTAACACTACTCATAATCTTTAACCACCTTTTTCTGTAACATTTTACAACTTACAACTAAGGCAATTTTGTTTCATCTGTCACAAGTGTTTGTTGGCTGAGGAGATTTCTAGGCTAGAGGTTCCCTTAGTGTCTCAGTAATTTTTTTTTATCTCATCCTTATCCTATCATCATTCCTATCTTGCTAAATCCCAACTCTGTAGTGCTTCTACCATGTCTTCCACTACTTCAATTTGTGTGTGTCTGAGTAGACCTGGAGGAAGGCACAAAACTGCTGGCTGGGTCCACTACAAATGTAATCTAATTTCTACTGGTTCCTTATTGCAGGAAGGCAATTCTTCTCCCTAGTTGGTTGATTGCCCCACTCACTGCAGTGGATGTTCCTAATCACCTTATCTCTCATACTTCCTATGCTAACTTTCTCAGCTAAGGACCATGCCTCATACTTCACTGGAGATTGAGGTCATTTCACAAGAGCTGTGGCGTCTTGTCTTACATTGCCTGACCTCATCTATCTTCTGTCTACTCTCTCTCTCTCTCTCTCCCTCCCTCCCTCTCCATTATCTGCCCAATTTATTGACTTCTTATCTGATGGCTATAAACATATCAAGATTTTTCCAATTCTTGAAAAATCCTCACATGATCCTACCATCCCTGTCATGTCATGTGTATTTCCTTCCCTTTTCAGCTAAATGCCTTGAAAAAAATCCATCTATCTTTACTTCCTACTCTGTCCTATATCTGCATTCTAGTACTCAACCTCATCATTCAACTGAAATTGCTCTCTTCAGCTACCAATAATTTCTCAATTGCCTTATCCAATGGCCTTTTTTTTTTTATCACCTTTATGCATTTGATGCTGTTGATCACCTCCCTTTCCTGGATACAATCTCTTCTCTGTGTTTTTCTCACACTGCTCTCTTGGTTCTTTCACTTGTATTACCACTCTTCAGTCTCTTTTGCTAGAACTTTAGCCATGTCATAGTCACTAACTGGGGTAACCCTTTAAGTCTCCATCTTGAACCCTTTTCTCTTCCCTCTCTATATTACCTTCACTTGGCAGCCTCATCAGCTTCCATGGGTTTTCAGTTGTCACCTCCAGGCACACGATTCACAAATATATATAAATAGCCCCAATGTTAACTACTAAGTTCCAGTCCTACATTACCAACTGCTTATTGGACGTTTTGAAATGGATGCCCCATAGACAAAATCTTAAATTCATCATATCCCAAAAAAGTCCTCTTTTTTTGTCTTTCCCCACAAACCTTCTCCACACATGTTCTCTATGTGTGCCCCTTCATGCATGTACTGTCACAGATATTCCTTACATGTATGTTTTTCCATATGCATGCCCTTACCATGTATTATGTACATGTGTCTATTCTTCCCACTGGTGGAGTCATTACGAGCAAAATATTGTTCGCTACTTTTTGTATCGCCATTTAATTAATTCTCTGGTTACTATTAAAGGTAAGCACATCAATGGGGGCTCACAATCTGTGGTTTTAGTGGTTTGTTCATTTGCCAAGAGGAAATTAAAAATATTTTATGAAAGCTTAGGCATCTCATCTTCCAGTACTCTCTATAATCAAACCACCATAAAAAATAATTGCAATTTATGTACTATCACCTATTTAGACAATAAGGAAATGTAAAAATTCTGTGTACTTAAAAAATTGTCGAAAAATGCCAACATCTGTTTTGTTATTGACAATTCCGTTGCAAAAGTATGCACTGAAAAATAGAAGAAAAAAAAAACATTTGTTGGAAGATGCAGTTTGGGACCAAGAAATGAAAAAGGCCACAATTTTGTAACTGACCCAGTGGACAAGAAGACATGGAAGGGTTGTGATCTCTATTAAAGAATCACAGAAATTAAGAATTGGAGGAGAAATTAGCAGATATCTAATCCAACCCATCCATGAAGGAAATCACACTCTAATATGTCTAACTAGTGATTATCTAGCCTTTGCTTGAAGACCTCCAAGGAGAGGTGAATATACTGCCTCTTGAGGCAACTCATTCCACTTTTTGACAGCTCTAATGATTAGGAAAATTTTCCTGACATTCAGCTTGTTTGTTTTTTGGGTTTTTTTGCAACTTTCTCACATTGTTCCTGGTTCTTCCTCCTGGCACCAAACAGAACTAATCTAACCTCTCTCCCATATGACAACTTTTCAAATACTCAAACACAGATATCATGTCCTGTTGTGTCTTCTCTAGTTCTTTCAACTCATACTCATTTATTGTGAACCTTCCTTTTGGGCAGTTTCCAGCTTTTATCAATGTGCCTCTTAAACCATACTGTGTAGAATATAATATAGCCGAAGTCAGTCAAGAACAGAGTACAGTGGGTCTATTAACTACCTTTTGATGGCAGCCCAAGATTATAATAGTCTTTTTTGGCAGCTGCACCACACTACTGACTCACTGAACTTTCAGTTCACTAATCTACCCAGATCCTTTTCCAAACTTCTGTCTATACATACCTCCTCCATCTTGTATTTATGGAGTTGATTTTTAGTGTCAAAGTACAAGACTTTATTTCTATTAAATTTCATCTTACTAGATTCAGCCCAGTGCTCTAACCCTTCAACATCCTTTTGGGTCCTATCTTTGTCATCTAGTATGTTAGATATATCTCCCATTTTTGTGTAATCTACAAATTTGGTAAGCATATCTATTCTTTTTATTCAATGTAGTGATAAAAATGTTTAACAGCATAGAGCCAAGTACCCTCTTGATAAAATATTGGATCCACAAAAATATAAAATTTGTTTCTCAATGGAAATTAATTTTCAAGACATTCTGACTATTCATTACAAATACATTGTCTACAATGCTGGGGGTCCAATCAAGCTCTCTTTAAGGAGATGATTTTTGTTTTTCCAAATAAGGAGATAAAATCAATACTTTCTTCTTATCTCTAGCTGATAAGCCAGCTATAGAAGTGGAGGAATCATTCTGAAAGCAAATGTCACAGAATCACAGCTAACCACCTGTCCACCCAAACATACTAAAGTATTTGAACATAAATGTTGTAAGAAAAAAAAAGACTACCTTCGGAGAGAGAAACAGGAGAAGAGAGGAAGAGAGGGAGAACAAAAACAAGAGAGGAGGGAAAGAGAGGGAGGGACGGAGGGAAAGGGAAAGAGATTGAGACTTATTTATGGCTATGTTTAGATGATTCACACTTCTCTTATGGGGTATTCATGCCCACTAAAAAATAAGAAGAAATGAGGTAACAAACAGGTTTCAAGGGAAGAAAGAAATAATTTCCATTTAAGAGTTAATTACAGTGGCCCAGACTCTTGAGGATGAGCTACCATGACTTTATTTACAACAACGCTGAACTGTTCCCCTATAGTTTAGGAATCCTATTTCTTTGTAACCTATACCTGCTTACCCGGGCTGTATGAGCAAAAAGCAAGTAAAATTCTTAGTGCATGATAATTTATTGACTGCAGTAGTTTTTTTTAACATTTGATATATTTATTGGGATACTACTACAATATAATTCATTTGAACCAGTCAGTATTTCTGTTTTGACTGGGAAGTAGGCAAGCAATAGTATGATAGTCCTGGTATGTCAGATTGCTCCTTGCATGCTAATGGAGGAGCAGGAGTGGGGGGAGGGGAGAAGCACAAATTACTGAGCAGAATAGGGGATGTAAGTGGTGAATATTGAGAAGCCTATTTTTTTTTTAAATTTCAGATTAAATAAAAACATTCTTCAAGCCAAATAATTTTTAAAAACTTTGCCAGGTAATGGTGCACCCTGTACTAGGAAAACAGGCTAGCTCACATATGTCAAAGTCTATGGGTCTTTACTGCCATCCACTGCATGTTTAAATTATTGCATAAGGACTCCCTATTGAAATTACCCATAAAAAAAATCGACCAAATGATACTTGAGGACTATGTGACCAGCGCTAGGATAGGTATTTCAAAGCACAAAAGGTATCTGGGTATAAATTCCTATCTATAAGAGGCTTATAAGCTAGCCACACACAAAGGCAATTATTGAACCAGGTAGGATTTCATATAGCAAGAGAAGAACTCTCATCTTATCTGGAGGTTATTTTTATGTAATCTTGCCATCCAGTTGATGTTTCATGTTATTTGTTATTTTGATGAGTAAATCATTTGCGTCTTTTATCCAAGCCATTGATAAAATATTAAATTGATAAAAATATTAAACCACACAAAGTCAAGCATAAGATCCATGGAGCACTTTTCTGGAGACTTCTCATCAAACTGACATAACCATTAAACACTAATACAAGCAGTTAAAAATCCATCTCATCCACAAGAGTAACAAGAGAAATTTTGTCAAATGATTTCCTAAAAGCAAATCAAACTGCCTCTACAGCATATCCCAAAATATACTGATTTAGCAACTTGGACTTTCCATAGTCCATAAATCAAACTTATAAAATATTCAAGGGTCATAGAAAAAAATAATAATAAAAAATAAAAACAAAAGGTCCAGAATATCAAGGTAATTAATGAAAAGAAATGGAAGGTAAGGTGGCCTAGCCATACCAGATCTAAAACTGTATTATAAAGCAGCAATCATCAAAACTACTTGGTACTGGTAGGTACCCAGCATAGAGTATAAGAAGTCACTATCTGACAAAATCTGCTGGGAAAACTAGAAAATAGTATTGTAGAAACTAGGCATAGACCAACATCTTATACCACATACCAAGATAAGGTCAAAACGGATACATGACTTAGACATTAAGGGTGATACTATAAGCGAATTAGGGGACTGAGGAATAGTGTACCTGTCAGATCAATGGAAAAGGGAAGAATTTATGACCAAACAAGAATTAGAGAATATTATGAAATGCAAAATGGATAATTTTGATTACATTTAATTAAACATTTTTGCACAAAGTCAATGCAACCAAGATTAGAAGGGAAGCAGAAAACTGGGAAACAATTTGTATAGCCAGCGTCTCTGATAAAGACCTCATTTCTAAAATATATAGAGAACTGTGTCCAACTTATAACAATAAAAGTCATTCCCCAATTGATAAATGGTCAAAGGATATGAACAGGCAGTTTTCACATGAAGAAATTAAAGCTATGTATAGTCATATGAAAAATGCTCTAAATCACTATCGATTAGAGAAACGCAAATTAAAACAACTTAGAGGTATTACACCACATGTATCAGATTGGTTAACCTGACAAAACAGGAAAACAATAAATGTTGGAGATGTGGGGAAATTGGAACATTAAAGCATTTTTGGTGGAGTTACAAACTGATCCAACCACTCTGGAGAGCAATTTGGAACTACGTCAAAGGGCTATAAAACTGTGCATACCTTTTGATCCAGTAATACCACTACTAAGTCTGTATCCCAAAGAGATCAAAGAAAAGGGAAAAGGACCCACATGTACAAAAATATGTATAGCAGCTCTTCTGGTGGTGACAAAGAGTTGGAAATTGAGGGGATGCCCATCAATTGGGGAATGGCTGAACAAGTTTTGATATATGAATGTGATGGAATAATATTGCTTCATGAGAAATGATGATCAGGTGGATTTCAGAAAAACCTGGAAAGTCTTACATGAACTGATGCCAAGTGAAGTGAGCAGAACCAGGAGAACATTGTACACAGTACCAGTAACAATGTTGCTTTGACCATCTTTGATAGATTTAACTCTTCTCAGCAATACCAATGATCTAAGACAATTTCAAATGACTCATGATGGAAAATGTTATCCACATCCAGAGAAAAAACTACGGAGTCTGAATGCAGATTGAAGCATACTATTTTCTCTTTTTTTCTTTCTCGTGGTTCCCTTTTCTTGTGATTCTTCTTTTACAACATGACTAATGTAGAAATATGTTTAATATGATTGTACATGTATAGCCTATATCAGATGGCATGCCATCTTGGGGAGCAGGGAGTAGAGGGAGGGGGGATATTTTAGAACTCAAAATCTTATAAAAGTGAGTGTTAAAAACTAAAAATAAATAAATATCTTTAAAAAAATATTCAAGGATCATAATTTCTGTGCAAAAGTTTCTTTAACTTAGTCTGCATAGTTAAATATATTTTGGAATACCTACTATGTGCAAGACCCTGACGTAGGTGCTATGACGGATCTGAAGAAGACATGACTTCTACCAAAGCTGTGTCTAGGGCACAAGAACACAGGACAGTCACCTTGGGAACTGTATTTAGAGGCAGTGGGATTGGGAGGGCGTAGGTATTGAGTCCACCCTAAGTTACTGGGACAGAAGCTGAGATTAGGGGGGCCTAGAGAAGATACAAAGTATATATAATAAAAGCAGGGCTAGACACACCCTCATAAAGTCCAATATGCATATGAAAACCCAGTTAGGTCATATGGTCAGCAAACTGGTGGAAGAACACCTCTTTTTAAAGAAGTATGCACCAAAGCTATGGTAATTAAAACTAAATCTACAAAATAATGCTTAAGCAAAGTAAAAAGTTTCAGAGAATATTATCAAAGAACTGAAGTACACCAAGGTACCACTAAATCTCCCTACCCTTAGGCTAACCTGAAGACCACATACAACTGATTAAAGCAAGTTCACAAACTATGTTTCAGGGTCTTACAGAGGCACCCAGTTTAGTGCCCACACCCTTCCCTCCACCCCACCCTCACACAGAGTTGTAACTGAATTTGAATTTCTACACATTCCACAAGAGGCCAAAAAAGATTGATCCTGACTGACCAGCTACATGAAAGAAAAGCGCTACAATTGGGAATTGTGGGGGTAGTGAAAGACCTGGAAGCACTGAAATGGATAAAGGGAAAAGGGCTTCTATGTACCAAGCACAGTACCAGAAACCTAGTTGAGGTCAGGCTTGTCCCTGTGGTGCTTGTTCTGCGCAAAGAACTATTAGGCTTCTGGGACTCCTCCAACTAAGGGAGAAGGCATTTGGGCAGCAGAATAGGTATTGACCACAGTAACAGAAGGGGAGGGAGAGAAGATACTAGAATACAAGAAGAAAGTGGAAAGTTCAAGAGAACAAACCTACCTTCCCTAGGGAGTGGAATAGACAGACTGCTTCCAGTCTCTCCCCTCCAATTCATCCTCCATTCAGCCACCAAAGTGATTTTCCCAGAGTGCAGGCTCCACCCTGTCACCTCCCTACTCTGAACTCCAGAGACTCTCCGTCATTTCCAGGATCGAATGCAAAATCCTAGGGCATTCAAAGTCTTTCTTAAATTAGCCCTCGCCTACCTTTCCAGTCTTCTTACACTTTCTTCCCTCGACTGAACTCTTTCATCCAATGACACTGGCCTCCTTGCTGTTCCAGGAACAAGACATTCCATCTTTTGGCTCCTGCTGTCCCTCCTACCTGGAAGGTTCTCCCTCTTCATCTTCTCCTATGCCCTTCCTCGGCTTCCTGATTTAAGTCCCACCTTCTACAGGAAACCCATTCCAATCCCTTTAGATTGTAAACTCCCTGAGGGCAGGGTCTTTTTATTAATTGTATCCCCAGTGCTTAACACAGTGCACCATGCATAGTAATGTCTGGGAGGAATGAAAACTTCTCAGCCAGTTTTGGATTATTAACTTCCCTCTTCCTTCTCCATTGCTGCTGTCAATCAGCCTCTGTGGGCCCCTCCTCCCAGCCAGTGGGAGTCAGGGACAGCCTGAGCTCGCTCCCTCAACCAATGGGAGTGAGGGACAATGGGGGAAATATGACCCTGCTGTGTTACGGTATAAAAACTTTGTTCCCCAACACCTTGGTGTCTCTCTTCCATGAAGAGTCAAGGTGAAGGCTGCCTTCTTCTCCTGGGGAAGAGAATAAACTCCTGTTCTTATCATAAGAGATCTCTCTGGGTTTTTTTTTTATTAAATTATGGATGGGTTTTTTTTTTATCCCAAACAGTAAGCATTTAATAAATGTTTATTGGATTGGATTGACAGACTGACTGAAAATCAAAAGGAAAAATTACTAGAAAAAAGTTTAAAGTCCATAACATATTTGTCAAATTTTTTACTATGAAGGAAAACGAAACCTCCAATTGAAAAAGAGACTGAAGATTCCCCAGAGATCATGGAACAATAGCAAGAAACTTGAAAGTAAGTCAAAAGACAAATAAAATCTTTAAAAGAAGATACTGGGTCAGAAATCAGAGATAGCAAAGCAAAGATGATAAAGACAAAACAGAGTAGATAACTTAGAAGATATAATGGAAAACCTTACAAAGCAATAGAGGTTCTGAAAGAGATGACAGATTTGGATCTAAAAAATAAATGAGAGAAAATCTGTTGTCAAAAGATAAGCAAAAGACAACCTTGAAAGAACACATGAATCCTAGATAGGCTAGACCACCTGACATTGAAGATAGAATACAGAGATAATCTGAATATTTTTCTCGAATTATTACCCAGACAAGGAGAAAAAAAGGGGAAAAAATAGGACACAAATAGCAAAATTTAATAATCCAAGAAAACTACCCAGAACTTTTGAATATTTACCACAAAATACTGATTAAACCTATAGATCTCCAGAAAAAAAAATCCTGTTTGAAATTCCTTTAATGCCAAACAATAAATTCTGCAAGCAGTAAATTGAAAGGCCATCAGCTATAGAAGAATATCAATTTGAATAGCCCTGGATTACTCCACAACCATGAGAAATCAGAGAAAAGGACGGAATAGGATATTCCAAAAAGCAAAGCTCAAGATACAACCCCAAATGGCATATCCTGAAAAGTTGAGCCTAATTATCATTGAAAAAATATGGAACTTCAATAAAAGAGGCATTTGAGTCATTTCAACAAAACAATTCAAAGATCAATAGAACATTTGAGCTGCTGATAACAAGACAGGAAAATAAAGTACTTATCGGGAAAGAGCTAAGCAATGAAATCAACCATATATTTCTAGGCTACCATAAAAAGAAAATAAATTGTATTGAAGGATTAAAAAAGAACAAAGAGGGATTTAAAAGGAACAGAGACTAAATAATGACAAAGTAACAATATGATCATTCTCATCAACCTTTATTAACTACTTATTGTGTGTTAGGCATTGTAAAGCACTGGGGATACAGAGAAAAGTAAAAGGCGCTCTCTGCCCTTTAGGAGCTCATAATGCCAGGCAGGGTTGTATTGGTAAATGTTAAACTAGATCTTTCACGGAAAAAAAGTATCATGACTCACTTTTAACTTTTATCTGCATTATTAACGTTTTCTCCATCACTTTCTTAAATCTAGACAACCAAAAAACAATAAATCAAACCCTGGTTTGTAGCTATTGCTAATTTCCTAGTTCTAAAATGCTCACGCTAAAAATTGAACAATTAGCTTTCATGAGCTGGTACAGGCTGGTTCCAGCTTACTACTGGGGCCAGCAATAGGGTAGTAGGAGAACAAAGATCTAGGCAGGATATATTGGCTTTAGGAGGATCATGATAAGGTCATGCACGAAGACCAGGTCTCAAGTCTCAGGATATAGACTGTCTCCCAACATATATCACTTCTTCCTTCATAAATAGCTACTGTGAGGAGACACAAGAGAAAGCACTTGAACTGAGTTGTAGGAAAAATGTTATAACTGTTTTTTATTTGGCCTTAGAAATAAATTATTTCCATTGTGAAGGATTCTAATTTTATAAAGTTATTAATGGGGAGAAGTTTCAGTTGACATAAATTGGGGTTTCAGCCAATAGTCTGGGAAGTGAGACATGCACATGAGATAAACTGCTATCTCGTGGAAGAAAAATTTAACTCTACTATGGAAAATCTCATTCCACTCCATAAGCATATTTTTATAGTTTCATGAAAGAGCAGAATTTTCAGTAGAAAAAATCTTTGGCTCTGGAGTCAGACTTGTGTTCAAATCTTGCCTCTAACATTTACTTCTTCTTCCTGGCCTTGTGCAAGTCACTTAATTCCCCTGGACCTAGATTTCTTTAACTGTAAAATAAGTGGGTTGGACTAGAGGGTGTGTGCTGTCTCTTCCAACTCTAGATCTATAACTCTATGAACTTGTTATCAACATTTACTACTAGTAACATTAAATATCTATAAAGTGCTTTGCAAACCTTAAAGTACAATTATCGGAGTATTTAAAAAGTGTTCCATTCATAATAAATGATGGAGGGAATTCTCCAACTCCAAAATCACTGCCTGGCTTTCTGGAGAACTGTAAAGCCAAATCTGAATCTGCATAAATGCTCTACATGACTCAGTACAAAGGAGCCTCTTCTCATGGAAGAATGCTGTAGATAAGGCAGCAAGACAGCCAAGCCTTTTTCATGTTTCTAACAACAGTTGCAAGAGAGCTATATTAAACAGCTTTGCCTTTTTTTTAAAAATTCCACTCTACCACAGTTTAAGACATATGAAAGTTCTAGACAATTTTGCAAGCAAAGCTCTAGGGCTCATCTTAGCTCTTATACTTTGTTTTCCTGAAATGTTTTACTAACATAAGAAAACACAGAAGAAAGGGGAAAAAGATGGAATGGGTAAAAGCTACATAGGAAATAAGATCATTAACAGAATAAGGCTCTGAGTTAAAATAACAAATGGCCAGTGTTTAGGTATCTTCCCTTTTCTATTCTAGAAGGAAAAGACAGAAATTAGTGTGACATTTGTGACAGATCACAGCCGCTTCATGTTCAAATAACATAAAGGACCAATGAGCAGGGAACACATCAGATGCTTTATAAAGGTAGAACATATTATTACATAGTAACAGCCTTGTATCAATGCTATAAATATCAGATGTTTCTTTGGAGTTTTTCAACATTTAGTGAAGACATAGCAGCACATAGAAGACACAGAAAGAAACTAATTCTTACTATACTAACTATAATTATACTATCTACATAGTATAGTATAGTATATCTATGTATGCTATATTTCCCTAAATGAACAGCAGACTTAAAAAAACACTTAAAAATGAACTAAACATTTTTTTACAAAAAATAGTTTTATTAAATTTCAGTGGACACATTGTTTTCCCAAAATATGACACATTTATTCAGTAAACAAAAGTCCTGCTTCTAAACTAGAAAAGTTAAGTGCATATCAGTAAAGATTGGTAAGATTTCCAGGAAGTAATATTTAAGATCACAAGTCATATCAGTATTTTTGTCTTTTCATTTAATCTTCTGCATTATCCAAGAATATATTTTGATGTCTCTAACCTTAAGCAGTTTAACAGCTTCCTCAATCATCACAGTGACCTCGAAATAGCACCTTGATGTTCTTCCTCAAAGCCACAACAAGCAAAGAAGCTGTGATTCCCCCTTTTCCCAGTACAGGATTTTTTGGACTGGTCCAGTCTCTGCCAGAGTGGTATCTATCTCACAGAAATAGTCATAACCTTGATAACAGAGTTAACAAGATGTCAATGGGCAGCATAAATGTGAAAAATTCAATTAAACTGGGAAAATTAAAAAAAACCTATTGGATTAATTTTGCACTGAGAGACTAAAGCACCTGGCTGTTTTTGTCTTATGGACATAGTCTTTCCTTAGCCAGGGAATATTGATTTATTGAACATATGTGAAAATCTGGCTTCTCCAAGAGTCAAAGCAGAAAAGCTGAAACAAAAAGTACCAAGAAACAGTTGCCTGGACAACAATCACAATATATAATGTGGTGTAATACAGACATGTTTAAAAATACATTGGTAGCTTCTCAAGTCCTTCATTAAGAGAATATGTTTAGAAACATTGTCTTTGAATAGCACCTCAGAAGTTAACAAGGAACAAGGAAAAAATAGCAGACTGGAATACAAAGTACTGGTTCAATATCTAATACTGCCCAGAATAGGCTGAGAAATGCTTTGTCATGGTTTACTAAAGGATGGATAAAGTCTGTCCCGAAAAGAAGTTTAAAAATCTGGGATGTATACAGGAATCCACAGGGAAACACAGAAAGTTACATTCCAAACAGCATTATCAGACATTTTAAAACATATATACACTTGTACTTGTTTATAATAAAAAGAACACTTCCTAATGTTAAATAATAATTTCCTTAAGGGTGACCAAATCATCTGTCCTGAGTCATAAAGCACAATGAAGGTTCATAGCAGTTGCATAAAAACTCCATTTCTTGCCAAGATAACTTAAATAGTTCCATAGGTATACAACAGCTTTCGAGCCATTCCCATATTTCCACTGCTTTGATAAATCAGTGACAAGTTGTATGCGATATCTCTTCGCAAATCTAACTGGTCACTTTCAATACCCTGGGACAAAAAAGGGAAGAAACACAGAAAACCCGTTATATTTGGTACTGCCTGGAAGAACAACATAACAGAAAATGAAGTTTCAGAAAGTAACTTCTTTAAATTAGCTAGTAAAAGTCAGGCCATCAGTAAAAAAAAAATTATTTAGCAATTTGAAAGTTTCTATCAGTAAATCAAAAGGGGATCATTTCCCCTAAACTTTAAATGTTTGTATCATCAAACAGAATTTTTAATAGTATTCAAGCTACCAAAGGCCTCTAGGATCTTGTACAGACAACACACACTTCCACTAAGGACCTGTGGTACACACTACGTATTTGTGAATTTTGACTATCACTGAACATCGCCTGCAAAGGTTCAAGAATAGTCTGGATCACTATTTCAGGAAAATGTCTATTTCAACCAAAGATCACTGTCTCTAATCCCATATAAAAAGGTCTTACTATCCTAAGTATTATAAAATTATTATAAAATCAATGTTTTTTTCTCCATCATAATTTTATCAAATGTTTAATAAGACATTCCATAGTCCTTATAAGATAACTCTTTACCAGAAATTGCTACTTGCAACTCACTATCCATTTCTTAGGATACAAGCACCAATATTTCTACCCTGGGAAAATGTAAAAGATTAGTTCTCTCAACAGCAACTTTCTTAAAAAAACTATTATACTTCACTAAAGTTATACATATCAAAAGACTGTTTTTGTCTAATAAATGGGAATCTTGATATTTTGTTGATTCTTTCCAAGAAGCACATGGTGTTAGTTGGAAAGAGAATTGGCTCAGATGTGGTTTCCAAATCACAGCTTTGCCCCTTCCTAGGGTGTAACAGACACTGGGCAAGATAGCTCACTTCTCAGGGATCCAAGCTTGTGAAATGTAAAACAAAGTGGTCAAAGCTCTCTGATCTCATGGTAGTATCTGTCTGAAGTTTTGGTTCATCTGTCTACCACACACAATGATTGAAAACCTTTGCCAATCTAAAAACAAGTTTCTGTCTACTGAATATAAAATCTTTGTAGCAAAGAATCAAAGAGGTAGGATGTATCTGAATGGAAGACTTAACCCAGTTCACCTCTAAACAGTTTAAAGATCCTATTTCTTCTCTCTTAAGATATTTTAGAAAAAAACAATGTGTGAAAAATTACTCTCCAAATCACAAACTACTATCCAACTAAATAACTCAGTAACTGAATGCAACAGGATAGAATTATTGTTTATGCTTTGAATTCTACCTAATATACAGGCACCGAGCTGAAGTGGAAAATACCTATATGGCTCTCTATGGAGATCAAAAATGTATTATTACCCAGAAGCAATATTTTCCCTGTCAATGTTTTATCTTCAAAGTAAGAGTTGATTTGCAAGTATAAGAAATAAAATTCTAAATTTTTCAGACTCCTAATATTTGCAAAAAGGAAGAAAAAAAAAACCAATTCTCTTCAAAATGAATAAAGATTCCATATGCAATTAGGCTGGATGTCCACCAGCTACTCCTGTGACTACTACATTACCACATCATAAGTTCAAAATCTGTATGTTCCTGTACCTCCCAGTATACTAGATTTCTAAGACATATATTTAAAATTTATTTCTCAATAAACCTACCTAACCTAGGCAGCACTTTTTAAACTGTGGTTCACAATACGAGGGTCTCAAAAAATTTGGTAAAAGTAAAAAGTAAAAGGTTTCCGAAAGCGCAACGACCAAAAATTAATTAAAAATCAAATACATAACGAATATGAGGTTTTTCTGGCAGTCCTTGCCCATTTTGCATCACATAACTTCGGTTGTGAACACAAAGCATGCTCACAGGCCATGCAATGCCAACGAATGCTGCCAAAACCTGAAGTAGAAAAAGTTTGAGAAGCCCTGACCTAGAGAACCATTTCAATCATATAAGCTATAATTTTTTTATACTGACTGTGCCATAAAATTTGGCTCACTAAATTCCTCTTAAAAAAAAAGGCAACTGGATATTCAGTTTTGAAATGAAAACTACAGCAATACCTCTAGGACAAGAGGAGGGAGCTCGAGGGCCTTTTGGTAATAATGGATTGCAATATGCATCAGCCCCAGTTGGTGAAGGCCACGTCCCAGATTATAAAATGATTCCTGGCAAGGTCCACGGAGACTTAGGTACCGGTTAAGAAAGGAAAATCCCTGCAAAAGATAAGTAACATTTAATATTTTTTAAAAAGTCAAGTGCCCTCCAAAATGATTCCAATTGATAAGATTTAACTGTTTGCAATGAAATCATGAAATTAAGAGTCCAATGCCACAATCAAGCCTCCAAGCTCCATGAACATATGGTCTATGGCTTCAAATTAGCTTGCTAAATGCCAATAATGGGGTCCTTGGGTGCCTGTGCTCGGACCCCAATTCCAAGACCATATTTCCTCCTGGCCTCAAAACGCTATCCCTGGCAGCTTCTCCCCAGCCCAAGGACACTATATGCCTAGCAATTACACATGAGTGGGCCCCAGCAAAACACTTACCTCTCTCCCTGGTATAGTAACAAACTGCACCTGTAGGAATTATTAGTTTGAAGTGCCTTTGTAACGGCTCATAAAGATATTTGGTACCCACTGGACTATCTATACCAACTCCCTACCTCATTACATGCATCCTGGACTCCTCATTACGTGTATCCAAGACTTAAGACATATATATATATATATATATGTATACTCCCTACATCTATCTTGTCAAACAAGATGTTGAATGGTGGCAGACTGGGAAATCCTCAGTTAGACCTAGGTAACTTAGTGACATAGCAGACCTAAAAACTACACCTCTCTGTGCCTATTCCCTCATCCTCCCTATCCCGTGGGCCTTTCCTGGTGAACTCTGGGTAAAATGCCTGCACAGGAGATAAAAAAAAGTGTATGTTCCTTTAAGAACTGACTCCTTAACCACTCCCTAATCCTGCCCTGAATCACCTAATTAGCATACTTGGCACATGTTTTACCATAGTTTTTCCTTATATACACTTTAACTGTACCATCTAAGATCACAGGTTCTTTAAGAACTTTTGCCCGCTAAATATTATAAAAATAAACTTTTGCCAACTTGACTTAAAGATTGCTTCAGTTTGTGAATTCTTTGGAGAGGACCCTGTCCTGTACTTCAGTCCTTCAGGGGTCCCTAAAGCCATATCACCAAGGCTGAGACAAACCTTTTTAATTGTGATACATGCCTAGAAACTTGGTAAGGACACATACTGACAAAAGAGGAAAGGCTTTTACACCCTTAGAAAAAAACTCATTAGAGCACACGCAACTTTCTGGTGGAAACAGGTCCCATTTGGCAAATTAAGTCTACGGACCCCTTCTCATACTTCCTATGAAGAGCTTCTCAGAGTGATTTCCCTATAAAAGCAGATTCTTTGGTAGAAGGTACTAACCCATTTTCTCAATGATGTATGCAACAAAACCATTTACATCTTCCACAAATAAATTTTTTTGGAAGGGGAAAGGCAGGGCAATTGGGGTTAAATGACTTGCCCAAGGTCACAGGGCAAGTTTTTTGTGTTAAGTGTCTGAGGTCACATTTGAATTCAGGTCCTCCTGACTCCAGGGCCAGTGCTCTAGTCACTGCACGACCTAGCTGCCTCTGTTAATTTTTTTTAGTTCACCCTCCATATTTATTCTTTACATAAAAAGCTAAAAATTTTAAAGAAGCAACTAATCGGGGGCGGAGCCAAGATGGCAGCGTAGCAGCAGCAACATATCGCAGATCCCACCCCAAAATACCCATAAAATAGGACTCTAAACCAACCCTAGAACTCCAAAACGCACACAAAGATACTTCCCACTAAAGTCAGCTCGGCTACAAGAAACCATATCAGCACTGTGAACCGAAACCAGCCTGAAGCCGTGGCTGCGCCCCGGGGGCGGCTGGACGGGAGGAGAGGAGGAGCTTCAGGTGAGCGGATTAGCAGCAGCTGCGAGTGGGAATTGTGAAAGGGGGAGATAAGCAGTCGGGCCAGAAGGCCTCCAGAGCGGAAAAGCTAAAGGCAGAGGTTTTGCACCCGCCTCTGCGTTGCAGCTTCCTGCCCACGGCCTGCAGGCAGCAGGGGGACTGAGCGACTGTTCTCAGGCCAGAGCTCTCGCATTGAGTGGCCTGGACGGATCGC
>CM053582.1:275192940-275226708 GCA_028627135.1 Pseudochirops cupreus | reverse complement strand
GGGCGGGAAGCTGCAACACGGAGGCGGGTGCAAAACCTCTGCCTTTAGCTTTTCCGCTCTGGAGGCCTTCTGGCCCGACTGCTTATCTCCCCCTTTCACAAATCCCACTCACAGCTGCTGCTAATCCGCTCACCTGAGAGGCTCCTCAGCTCTTCCAGTCCAGCAGCCCCCGGGGCACAGCCGCGGCTTCAGGCCAGGCTGGTTTCCGTACGCAGTGCTGATATGGTTCCTCTTAGCCGAGCTGACTTTAGTGGGAAGTATCTTTGTGTGCGTTTTGGAGTTCCAGGATTGGTTTAGAGTCCTATTCTATGGGTATTTTGGAGTGGCTATGTGAGAGCTGCGATATGTTGCTGCTGCTACGCCGCCATCTTGGCTCCGCCCCCAAGGTCTGTCAATTCTAAATCCTATGATTCTTCCAGTGAACAAAAGTCTATTTTATAAGGCAGCTCATTTTATTTTTTGCAGGGGGGAAGGCAGGACAATTGGGGTTAAGTGACTCACCCAAGGTCACACGGGTAGTTTTGTGTTAAGTGTCTGAGGCCAGATCTGAACCCAGGTCCTCCTGACTCCAGGGCTGGTGTACCACTCACTGCACCACCCAGCTACCTCCCTCATTTTATTTTTAAACAGCTCTAATTACCATGAAGTTCTTTCATTACCACTGTCACAGCTCTACCTGAACTTGGACTCTTCCTGCTATGTGGCCATGATCTCCTTACTGCTAACAGTACACCATATCTAACCAGTCCCAGCCCCAGTACATTGTATTCTAGCCATCTTCCTGTCCTGCCATACCCCACCTCTTCTCTACCTCTAACTCTGAAAACCAGGAATTAAATCAACACTATCATTCCCGGAAAGGGCATGTCTTCTCTAGCAGATTGATATCTCTATCATTCCCACTCTCTCACTTACCTTCAAAAATCTCTTTACCTACTGCCTACAAATAGCTCAAAAACTCTCACTTGGTCCACCCATCCCCACAAGCTATTGTCCCATATCTCTAAGGTGCCTCCAATTCCTTCCTCTTATTCTCTTCGCTCTTTTAAGTCAGGTTTTCAACATCATCATTCAACCAAAACTACTCTCTCCAAAATGACCAATTTTCTCTTAATTGCCAAATCTACTGGCCTTTTCTCAATACTCATCCTTTTTGACCTACCTGAAGCCTCTAACACTTTCAGATTACCAGCTTTTCCTTGATACTCTTTGTTCTCTCTAGGTATCCATGACCCTATTCTATCCTGGTCCTCCTCCTGACTGTTCTTTTTCTGGATCTTCATAAAGGTCGTACCTACTAACTGTAAGTGTCTCCCAGAGCTTTATCCTAGGCCTTCTCTTCTCCTTCTGTATCAATTCACTTGTTGATCTCATTAGCTCCTATGAAATTATCATGTCTATACCAATGATATCTAGCTCTAACCATCAAGACTCATGTGTCCACTTGCCTATTAGATATCTCAAAGCGGATGTACTATAGATATATTAAACTCAACATGTTCAAAACTGAACTCATTATCTTTTCCCTCAAATTCTCCCCCTTCCAAGCTTCCCTATTCATTACAAAGACACCCTGCCCTTCCCCCCTCCACTTATGTAGGTTCTCAACCTGGGAGTCAGCCTCAAATATTCACTCTCTCTCACCGAACCATATCCAATCTGCTGCCAAGGGCCATCAACTCTCCTTTCACATCTCTGGCTTACATTCCTTTTTTTCCTCCAATACTACTAACCCCCAAGGCAAGTCCTTATAGGCTCACACTTGGGCTATTACAATACCTTTATTCTAGCTCCCTTTGTCTCAGTTTTCTCCCCACTCTAGTTTATTCTCCACTAGCTGTCCAAACACACACTTCTACTGAATTAACTCCAATGGCTCCCCTATCACCTCTAGGATCAAATATAAAATTCTCTCTTTGGCATTTAAAGCCCTTCACAACCTGGCCCTATCTACTTTTCCAATCTTCTTACACCTTACTCACCCCCAGGTATTGATCCAGTGACAATACCCTCCTTTGTTGTACTTGGCACACGACACTCCATTTGACTGCATTTTCCTGGGCTGTTCCTCATGCCTGGAATTCTCTCCCTTCTCATCTCTGCCTCCTGGCTACCTTGGCTTCCTTTAAGTCCCAGCTAAAATCTCCCCATTTATAAGAAGGATTTCCTGATCTCTTTTAATTCTAGGGTCTTTACTGTCTTAAATTTATCCTGTATATAGCTTGTTTACACAGCTGTCTTCAACTCGTCTCCCCTATTAGACTGTGAACTCTTTGAGAACAAGGACTACTCTTTACCTTTTTTTGCATCCCCAGTACTTTTGCACAGTACCTTCCAGGTAGCAGGCACTTAATAAATGCTCACTGACTGACTCAGTCCACTCCCCATCTCTGTGACTTCTTAGATGAAACCTCCCCTCACTGGTCACTAATCCCTTACATGTGTTGTCTTTCCACATTAAAGCATAAGCTCCTTGAGTGTAAGGGCTATCTTTTGACAACTTGTATCCCCAGCTTGGCAGAGTTAGTACTCTGCCAAGTACTAACTGGCATTAGTACTCTCATTCATTCATTCTACTGAGTCAAAATCTGCTTCCCTGTACTTTCCATCCATTGGTTTCAATAACTTACTTTTAAAAGCATTGCTAACATGGTAAGCAAGGTATCCACATATCCATACATTTTGCCTTGTGAGTACAGCAATGTGGAACGATGGAGTAGTAACTTCAGTTCCTAAATAAATACAAAAATGATAAGTGGTTTGATGACCATTCATTTGCATATAAAGCAAATCAGTTTTAAAACTTTAATTTAAAATGTCTGTTTCATAAATTGTGACCTTTAAGAACTGACTCAAGTCTCACATCGTATAGGATCTCCCCACTACCAATGACTTCCTTCTGAGATCACCTTCCACAAACATTGTATGTGTCCTGTATATAATGGTGGTTTCTGTGGTATTCCCCCATTAGAATAACTAATAAATCATAATAAAAGTTCTGGCATATGTTTTCATTGAGATATAATTGGAGACAAATAGGTGAAATCTAAGTTTAATTTCACTTTCCAAGAACACACTAAATTTAAAGAAACTTTTGAATTTAAATTTATTGCCTTATTTTTATGTGGATATAAACTATATTCTCAAATGTCCTACTCCAATGCCTCATTACGGCATGGAAGTAAACCGGGTTGTCAAAAGGTAATGCCGTAGGAATGCAAAACCTGTCAGGACTAACAATCATTTGGAAAAGCTTTGATTAGAATCTTAGCAATAAACTATGTATCTATATCATAAATGGATCAACTCTCTACAATTCTCTTACCAACACTGGTTTTCAAATTAATGATGATTCAAGTAAGTGACACACTTAAAGGAATATTCATAAAATTTGAAAGGTCAGGAAATTTCATGGTTATGGGAAAAGAGCCCAAAGAGAAGTTCATTCCTTTGTATTTGAAAATCACTCTATAATTTAACATTTATTTTGTCTATTCTACTTTTTTCATGTCTCTACCTCCTATTCCAGCTTTCAGTAGTAATAAGAAAGCACACATCTTACCACTGAGGTTAATTCGGTTCTTGCCATTCTTTTAAAAATTACCTATATTTCTTCTTATACTAATCCAGGAAAAAAAAGTGTTCCTATCAGCTAGAAAAATTCTAACACTGATAATTTTCAGAGAAAAGAGTGAAATTCAGAGAGGCTCATAACCAGATAAGCGATAACTTCTTTTTTTTGCTACAAATCATGCATCAGTCTATTAGAGTGTGAAGAAATTAGTGGATATTGATACCAATCATTTGTAGTATACCTTAGTATAAATTATGTATGTTTCACTTATATTTTATCTTAGCTACAAATCACATTATTATTTAGCTTAAAATGTATGGAGGATCAGGGACTGGAAAGGGAAAAAAAGGATGAACACCAGGTAATGTAGTAAAAGGAAATAATTCAGAAAGTATGATGCACATCTGACCTGCTGTGCAGCATTTGCATCTTGTGCCAGAGTATCTGGATCATACATTGGTTCCAGGGCCTCCAGAGCTTTTTCTGGACGACCCAGCTGCTGTTGAAGAGTGGAGAGGGAAATTCTTGCATCCAAATGTAATGGAGCCAGGTCAACCACTTTGCCATAGCTTTCTGCAGCACGTTCCATATAACCTAAGGCCTTTAGACATTCTATGGAAATATAAAAAACAAAGATAAAACAGAAAAGACTATAATTTTACATACTGAAACATAAAACTTTAACAGTTCTCAGTACTATTAACAATATAGATTCCCCAATCTACCCCCAACCCAAAAAGTTACATTCATCAAAGAAAACTAGTTTTCTGTTAAAAAAATTTTTTAATTAAGTACAAAAATTAGGAAAGAAATTTCAACACTGTAAAAAATTTAATTTAGTTAATTATGATATAGTCATAAAAAACCAATATAGTACATACATGATCAAAATATTTAAATGATTTGGAATGAATAGTCAAAGAATGGATATAACTATGCCTCAAACTGGGTAGAATGATAACAAATTACTCAACTATTATTTTGCATCAATTTTCTCTACCAAGGATCATGACCTTTAGGCCAGAAATGACAGAACCAAAAAAAAAAGGCTAAATTCAAGATGAATGAAGAATAAAATGATAAAATAGCACCAAAGAATCCTAAATGAGTTCAGGTGACTAGGTAAAAATGCACTATTTTCTGTGTGTCTGTGTGTGTGTGCTCATGTGTGCACGGAGCACGCATCGACAGGCCAGTGATCTTGACTTCCATCCCAGGAAAAATTTTACAACATATAACATGGATGATTAGTGAACAACTAGGAAAGGAGGCAGGGTCACAAAAAGCTAGGGCAGCCTAGTTTAATCATATTAAATCCTGTCATACTAATCTCAATTTATCTTTTATCACGGTTACTAAACTTTTAAGTTGGAGGAATGCCACAGGTATTAAATGCAGAACTGATCATTGTCATTTCCCTACTCAGTGATTCCAAAGGTTCCCTACTGCCTCTAACTCCTCTATTTGGCATTAAAGCCCTTCACAACCTGGCTAGAACCTACTTTTCTAGCCTTTTAAAACCTTACCTCCCCTCTAAAATGGCCTCCTAGCTATTATTCACACATGACACTCTATCCATTTTTCTGTCTTGTGCTGGCTATGCCCCATGCCTGTATGAATTTCCTTCTCACTTCCACTTCTTCAAAACCTTAAGTTCCTTCAAGATTAATTTTAAGCCTCATCATCTACATAAAGCTTTGAGTGATCCACCCAGTGATTACTATCCTTCCCATCAAAACTAACAAGAGTATATATTTATACATGTATACAGTTTCCCCCAACAGAACATAAGTACCTTGAGGGTAGAATTTTTGTCTTTATGTTCCCAGTAACTGGCATAATGCCTAGAATACAGTAGGCATTTAAAAAGTCTTTGATGACTGACTGACAGCATCACCTCCAATGTCTGTCCATCCTGTACAACGCTAACCCTGGTTATAGCAAAGTATACGACAAAGATGTTCATATTATCCTTGTGGATAAGACGGAAAGATGAAAGAAAGACTGGTGATATAATTCAGAGCTGAATGATCAGAGAGATTCAAAAGATAGTCATAGATGGTTGATGTCAACTTATAACAAGGTCTCTAGTGAAGGTACATGGACCTATGCTGTTCAATACACATTAATCAAATTCAGAGATGGTATGAAACTGAGAGGAATAATAAACATACTGCATAAGAGTAATTATCAAAAAAAATCTCAACTGGCAACAATTGGTCAAATTTAACAAAATGAAATATATGAAGTAGACATTCAAGTTACGGATTTCACAGCCTCCAAAGTCCCTTCCAACTCTATATCAATGATGTCAAGTTCCAATTATTGGAACTTACTGGCTGTATGACCTTGGGAAAGTTACAACCTGAGTTTAGTTTCTTCATCTGTAAAACAGAAGTAATACTAACTTTATTTATCTTGTGGGTTTGTGAGGATAAAATGAAATAATGTATGCAAAAATACTTTTAAAATATACAGCACCAAACAAATGTAAAGTATTAGTCATTCCTTAAATTAAATTTCATAGAAAAATTTATTTTTAGAGTAATAAATCTATAAATTTGTTCAGTCATTTTTTCAGTCACATCTGACTTTTCATGACTCCATCTGGGATTTTCTTGGCAAAGATACTAGAGTAATTTGCCATTTCCTTCTCTAAATAAATCTGTAAAGACTCAAATATATAGAGATATGTATTTCCCCAGATACTTGTAAATAATGATCTAAATTATATTAGGTAATTCCATGTCCCCCCAAGAGGTAAAGTGGAAACAGCTCTGAATTTGGAGCCAGAGGCTCTGAGTTTAAATCCTAGTTCTGTATTTAGTACCTAAGTGCCCCTGGACACCTGCTTAACCTCTCTAGGCCTCAATATCATCTGTAAAACAAGCAGACTGGACCAGACGAGTAGATGCCCCTTAGAGCCTTAATCAATGACCCAATAAAAGATAGGATAAAGGTGAATACATTAACCTTTTTAAGCAAAAATGTTTTAGTAAATTATTTTTCTAGCGTACTAGTAAGTTCCAGCCTGTGACTGTTGAAAATTGAAGAAATAAATTTGTTCTTCATATTAAAGCAACTTACATTAATGTCGTGCTGAAAGCTACAAGGTTCCTAGAGTTGGTTTTTTAAATATCAGCATTTTAAATATTTATTAGCATCTTCAAAGGGAGCTGCTCCCAAAATGTAAAACTATCTCAAGATTTTTACCTGCATGCCGGAGCCAGACTACTGCTAAGTTATATCTTTCTGAGCAGACTAATGCAGTGAGGAGAGGAAGTGCAGAATTATATTCTCCAACATCAAGAAAAGCTTCGGCAACATCAAGGTACAAGTCTCCCATATCTTCCGGATTTTGTTCCACTAGTGTGGTCAGAAGCGACTGTCATCACACAAAACAAGGGATTCAGTTCCTCATTCAGAGGAAAAATATAAATTTATATAAATGTATATTTCAGTTTAACTCAAAAACCAATGTGATCAAGAAAGACATGAATGGGAATAATCAATATGAGTTTCCAAATTTAACTGGAGGAAGGTCACAGAGTGGGTCTCATTGGTTCAGTCTAGAGAAATGAACTAGTGAACTGTACCTTATGGAAGATAAAGAATACATAAATAGCATTTAACCAGGAATAAAGAATTTTGTTTCAACATATACTCATAGAAAACCCAAGTGTCTTCTAAAAGATCTAATTTCTAAGTTTGTTCTCATTTTTAAAAAGAAAAAAGTAATTAGCTGAATTTCAAGAAGAAATTATAAGGATTTGGGTGGAAATCATAATAGTCATAATAAATATCCTGGGCTCTAAAGAATGTGAATAATCTAGATCCAAGTTACAATTTCTTACACTGGGGTAAACTGATGGTAACTTTTCCAAAAATAAGCTACTTTAGGGCAACTCTTTTTACTTACATCAAGTGGATCAAGGATATTAAGGTGAACCAAGCACACCATCAATTTAACAGTGATATCAATTGGTACGCCTTCAGGTATAGTGCAAGTAACCTTTTCTTCAGCTGTGGAAAAAAAAAAGAATTTATACAAAATAATTTGTCATCTCCATATATAGCCTTTATACAAAGTAAAGCAATGAAAAAAAAAACAAAAAAAACAAAGTAAAGCAATGGTTTCTAAACTTTTTTCATCATACACACCTATTAGTAAGGTTTCTGAGCACAACCCTCTATATGTGTATATTTATAAATTATATAGACTACTGTGAAAGACAATGAAGAGTTGAAAATTACACCAAGATTCTGACCCTGGATGCCTGGAAGGATAGTGGTATCCTAGACAGCAAAAGGAAAATTGGGAAGAAGAGAAGAAAAGAGAGAAAAGATAATGTAATAATATCTACAGTAAAGATCATGACCTCTCCATGACTACTTGAAACTCAATGTTTCACCCCAAATGAAAATGGGGAGCAGTCCCTGCTCTGGAGCACAGAGGCTGCCCTCTGAGGCCCTGTCCCAGCCACAAAGGAGAAGAAAAAGAGAAAGGGTCATTGGAGACAGGGTCATTTTTCCACTAGCCTCTATGTAGTAGCTGCAGTGGGTGCCAAGTGGCAGTAAAATGCCAAATTTAGAAGTGAGGTAAAGCTTACAGCCCTGCACATGCAAGGGACCTGAAAGAGTGTTAAGAGAGTAACAGTAGGGAGGCTGTATTTGAAATAAATTCCACAATTGGCTACTGTGTGAAGGACTGAATATGATTCATCTTTCCTCCCTCTGACTGAGTGATCATATCCTCCTTGGAGTCAAGTCACAACCCCCATATTAAAGAACATTAGATTAAAGCACAACATTAATGATGCCAAAATCCTGGGTATATCTCTGTAATGACTAGCTAATCACAGCCGTATCTTACAAATGCTAAAAGTTTATATCTTCTTTATCTTCATCTCAAGTAACAATTAATTATTCTTTAGTATCCACACGTTAACATCCTAAAAACCTTCAAGAACATTCCATCTCTAGATTAAAAAAAAACAACTTAATTTGGCTTTATAATTCACAGAGGTTGGTTCAGTGTTTAATATAAAGAGACTTTACTTGAATTTGAAAAATATCTTACATTTTATAGTAAATAAATCTCAATTTTATTAAAAAGTATAGTTTTCTCAGTTCACAGAAACATTAGGGACAGGAAAAACCCCAAAATGCAACTTGGAAATAATGCAGTAAATTTGTTTCAGAAAGCAAGTCATAGGATGATGCTGCAAGAGTGAACTTGACCTAAAACTGCACTCAGACAAAGCTTAAAACCAAGCTAATCAAGATCTCAAAACCATGAGACTATAACTAATTATCAATCATTTTTATTGCCTTTATTTGTTCTTATTATCTTAGACCTTTAATCTTGTCATTAAGAGGAAAAGTAATGTCACTATTTATTATCATTCAGATATTACATGTAAAGTCATAAGATCAGAGAGTTGGAAGGAACCTGAGAGGTTTTATCATTATGACTGTCCAGTCCTATACCAAAAATCTATTTTCATGTCATTGTAAACAGGTCAATACTACTTTGATGATATCCATATAGTCATCAAAATTCAAAACCTCATTTTTGTCTCTTTCTTCTCTCTCTCCTCCCATATCCAATGAGATGCCAAGTCTTATTAATCCCACCTTCACAACATCTCTGATGTCCATCCCCTTCTCTGTACTTAAGCCATATCCAAATTAATTCAGACCCTTATTACTTATCACCTAGACTACTATAAAAGCCTCCAGATTCTTGGCTTCTAGTTCCTAACCCATCACCCACACAAGCTGTCAATATAATCTTCCTGAAGGACAAGTATGACCATTATCACTTCCCTACCTAAGAACTTCTGGCAGTACCCTACTGTCATAGGATCAAATATCAATTAATCACTTTCGTATTTAAAACCAACTTAAGTCTATTACTGTTCTTGAACTCAGCATTCTACCTCTACCACTGAGAAACCTTAGCTATTTCAAGACTCAGATCATGGGTCATATCAATGGGAAGCCTTTCCTTAACCTCCTGAATGTCAGTCCATTTCTCCCCCTTCTCAAATTGTTATGTATATGTTTATCCGTTTACATGTCGTATTCCCTTTATAAGTAAACAGTAGCTGTTTTTAACTTTTTTCCTTGTATCCCTAGAACTTGGTGCAGTGTCCAGTATATAGTAGACAGGCTTTTAGATTGGACAGGATGGATATGAGGCCCCTTCCCAATTATGGCTGTCCTCTGCACTCTTTCAGGCACTACAATGTCTATTCTAAAATGTGGTAGCTGAGAACTGAACACTAAGTACAGATGTGGTCTCTCACATGGTACAGCACAATACTATATGTTTATTATCTCCTTATTCTTGGACACTCTTAATGAAGAATAAGTTTGCATTAGCTTACTTGACTTCCACATCACTTTGGTGACTCATACCAAGCCTATAATCCACTAAAACTCTTATGTCTTTTTCATATCATCACTACCCTTTATAATCCCTACCAATCCAAATAAACACTGGTTATAAAAAAACCAAAAAATTTCACTCAATTGATACTTATCTCTCTCCAAGTTATGCCCTAATTGCAAATCTGATGGTCTTTTCTCAATTCCCATCCATCTCAACCTATCTGTTGCATTTCTTTAAGTGCTGACTATCCTTTGCTCATAGATACTATTTCCTCTCTGTTTTCCTAACACTGAGCCCTCCTGGTTCCCCTATGTACTTTACTGCTCCTTCTCAGTCTCCTTTGCTGGCTCAGCAACCGTAGCATATCCCCTAACTGTGAATGTTCTCCTGGGTCATCTTCTCTCCCTACACCCTCTCACTGGTGATCTCATCAGCTCCCATAGGTTTAATCATAATCTCTATGCAGAGTATTCATAGATCTATAGTAACCAATTTAGCTCTCCTCTGTACTTCAGTCCCACATCACAACTTGCTTATTAAGCATTTCAAACTAGAAGTCCTGGAGACACCTCAAATTCTAATGTTCAAAACTGAATCCATTGCCTGTCCTCACAAACGTATCCCTCTCCTAAGCTTTCCTATTTTTATCAAACATAATTCCATTCTTCCAATCTTTCAGGTCTGTAACACTGGTGCTATCTTTGAATTTTCACTTTATTCATATATTAAATCAGTAGCCAAATCTTGTTTCTACTGCAACATTTTTTTTGCAACTGGCCCATTCCCTCTACTCATATAGTTCCTCTTCATTCCTCATCTGGACTATTGGAATGGCTTCATAACTGGGTTACTTGTACCAAATCTCTCCCCACCCCAATCTATCCTCCACAGAATTGCTGAAATTTTTCCTTAAGCAGATCCAATCATGTCACTCCTCTAATCAATAAACTTAAGTAGCTCCCTACTGCCTCTAGGATAAAGTAAAAATTCCTGTTTGGCTTTTAAAAACCTAAGCTATTTTTCCAAACTTGTTGTATGTTACTCTGGGCAGCTAAATAGAGTTCTAGGCCTAGAGTCAGGAAGATCTGAATTCAAAACTGGCCTCGCTTACTTGCTATGTGACCTTAAGTGAGTCATTTACCCTCCATTTGCCTCAGTTTCCTCAACAGTAAAATGGAAAGGACAATAGCACCTACCTCCCCAGGTTGTTGTGAGGATCAAATAAAATAATATTTGTAAAGCACTTAGTACAGGATCTACTGGAATATAGTAGTACTCAATAAGCACTTATTCCCTTCCATATTTTCCCTTTCCCTTGCTCCACAATCCAATCAAATTGGCCTTCATTACATTTATCATACATGATACTCATTTCCTGTCTCCATGCTTCAGTACTGGCCAACCCCATGTGTAGAAAACACTCCCACTTGCCTCCACGTTCATAGAATCTCTCTTCCTTCAAGATGCAGCTCAGTGATCACTGTTCTACAGAAAGTCTTTCCTGTTCCCACAACTGCTGGTGACATTTTTCCCTACTACATATATTTTCGATTTATTCTTTATATACTTATAAATGCAAGTTTTTTTTCAAGCTCCTTAAGAGACTGTTTCTTTTTTTTTTGGATTTGTAGTCCAAATACCTAGGACAATGCCTACCATAAAAGATAGATGCTGACTAACTGATGTCATGCTGATGTCCCTTCCCAAGATCATCTGTTGATCTTCAATTATTTTTAAATGCAGCCCATGATTTAAAATTGTCACTTACGTATAAGAACAGCATCCTCTGAAAAAGCTTCATTTGTCACTGACTCTTCCTTCTCCTGAACATTCATCAAGTCTTTCCCATTTGGAATAACAAAAGCAAAAAAAAAGGTTAAGTATTACTACTGAATCCCATCTATCAGTTGTATTTTTCATTTATCAACAACAATTTTCTTTGCTAGTTTTAAATTTTGGTTTATAATCTAATTCTAAGGGTATAAAAAAGTATTTCCAAATGATACTTTATTTTTATCAAATCAACAACAAAAAATAAGGTCTTTTAAAACCAATTCAAGGAAACAATATCATCAGGCTTACTGCATTCTGAAAAGCATTTCCATTCATTCACTCAACAATTAACATTTACTGATTCATGCTAGATGCTCTGTAATAATTAAGGACATTACCAATTTAATTGGGATGAAGAGAGGACAAAGCATATACATGAATGATTATAATACAAGGTAGAATATAGTAAGTGCCATTAAATGCTATAAGAGGTATAAAGTGCTATAGGAAGTTCAGGGGGGAAAATTATATTTGATTGGTCAGAGCACAAAAAGCTTTATCAAAGTGGCATATCAACTAGTCCTTGAAGAACTGAGAGAATTTTGTCATAAAGAGATACAAGGGAAGAACAAAGGCAAAAAAAGCAGCAAAGGTATGAAAGCAAAAAAAAAGGGAGGTGGCATGTTCAGGGACTGGAAAAATATTTTAATGTAGGAAATCCTTTCCACATTCCTCAAAAAATATCTCACAGATCTACTTTCTAAACCTGAGGTATCAAACTCCCTAGAACTATAGCCTAAACTCAAAACTCCCCAGAGTACAGCCCAAATCAGATTAAAATGTTGACTGGAAAATGTTTAACAAAATAAGTAAAAATATAATACAAGAGAAAAAATATTAATTTGAGGTTTTCCAAGTCAATATGCAATAGCAGGGATCAATTTCTCTGTGAGTTTGACACCACTGCTCTCAACCATTCTTTGATTACATGTAGAACACAAACCCTGTTGCCATCATGGTAGACTGGGTCCTGAACCCAAAAGCTATGAAAATAAACTCAAACTACTACTAGCTACTACTGACTCAAATGCCTCAATCACATTACACTTCAAAATCTATTATACTTAGCACAAATCACCTTATTTACCTTTTGTTACGTCTCTCTATATCTGGCATTATATACTTTTTGCACACAGTAAGTGCTTAATACATGCTTTTGAAATGAATGATGCTGCTAAACACCACCAAAGCACAGGGAAAAGAGTTTGACCTAGAAAAGAAGGCTGCTACAGAAACCTAGACATCAGAATGAACCTTCTAACCAGCTCTATACATCAGTCAAAAAGTTACTGTTCACTAAAGCAATTTAATCTTTATTCAACTCAAACTATATTATTTTCTATTTAATTTAATATTTACTTCCGTGAACTTTGGTTACTGGTTTTTTAAAAAGGTTTTTTTAGGAACTTTTCAAAAAAGCAAATCACTTTAACTCTCTGAACTCTCAGAGTACTGCTTATTCATTACACTCTACTTACCTCAATGGGCACAAGGCAAAAAACTCAGTGAGGTACAAACACTGAATGGTGCAGATCAATCTGACTGATAATAAAAATTTACAAACAAGTAAAGAAATTGTCTGTGATGCAACCAATCAATATCTCTGAGGAAAAAATTCTTTGAAAAGCTGGTTATGAGGACATTAATCTTAAAATTCATAAATCATTGCAAAGATGTGACAATCCAACTGTACGTGCAATATTACCTCTATTCTCTTCCGACATGCTCTTTTCAATAACTTTTTTCCATAGTACAATTCCAGAATAATCAGTAATAACCTAAAGAGAGAATTATAACTCATCTCACAAAAGAAGAATGAATGCAAAAGGATTATTTTAGAAAAATATCTTTGCAATTTGCAGAATAATTCAACTGATATTAATCATACTCTATAAAAAGCCATTATGATATACTGAAATTTGTCCTTAGATCAAACGCTAACTAAAGATGTATATAATTCAATGCCAAGAAAATTCAAGCCTAAGAATTAAACACACCATAGCTATTAGTTTGAATACAACTGTCCTAAGATGAGTAATACAGAACTCTGGCAACTATACTAAATACCAGAAAAACACTTTAACTTAGATTTTTAAAAGCAGTTTAAATGTGTCTTCTCTTTAAAAAGCTTGATTACAAAATCAGACAGCAATCATTACAACAACATACACTGTATGGGGCTGTTTCCTTACATCACAGAGTCACTGTGCAGAAATCACTTTTGTAAAGCATAAAACACTTTATAAATATGAGCTATAGTTATTATACAAACAACCTAAGAGTCAATTTGTGAAATTCTATTTTTAGTTTTAATTGAGAAACATCTATTATTCTCTTCAACATAGAGCAGAAATCTGTTCAAAATCTAAACCTGGCATATGTAAATTCTCCTACCTCTAATGCTTTGTCATGTTGCTTGTTGGAAATGTACAGTTCTGCTGCTATATTAACATCTTCCATGGAGACAAGATTCTGGTGTTTTGAAAAAGCTTCCTCAATTATGTTAATAGCTGAAGTGACATCACTGGCTTCATAATAACTCCTTGGAAGATAAGCATACAAAAACTGACTGAAAACTAGTTAGTTTAGGTTATCAAGCTTTATCTATGTTTGACATTCACAGTTTGCAATATTTTTTACTATCCCAACTTTTAGGGGGGAAATCCTCATATTTAAAAATATAAGAAATGTACTGAAATACTTATCCAAAGATTAAATAAGATCTCATAGAAAAAGAGAGATTTGTATATAGCTCCAATACAAATTAGACTTTAAAGCAATTATCAGGGCAATTCTACAAACCAGAGATTGACAAACTATTATCTAAGCCAGCAATAGTTTGCTGATTCCTACTCTAAATCATGTATCAGATGCTGGGATGACATAACTGCTTTCATGTATGCCCTACAGAACAGAAGGAAAATGTGCCAACCGGACTCCACCCTTCCAACAAACATGGAATATGGCAAGCAAAATACAGACTCTTTTGAAAAACCAAAACAGTTCACAAGCCTGGGACTCACAATTACACCACTAGTGTAAAAGATAATAGTTTATTTATAGAACAATGGGTAGTACGGTAACCAATCAATCAACAAACATTTAAGATAACAGGACCACAGTTTTAGGGCTAGGTCTTAAAGGCCAGCTAATTTAACACCCTCGTTTTACAGATGGTAAAACTATCCACAGCTATGAAAGCATTTCTTTTCACTCTCCTCTCAGTAAATTTTATGGCTAAGTCAAGTACCTATTTAGTATTTATTACGGTATATGGCACAAGATGTTGCTCTAAGTCTATTTTCTCCCAGAATGTTTTTTAATTTTATGATTTTTTGTCGAATGAATCATTACTCTTGTTCAAACGCTTCCCCAAGTTCATATCCTTGAGTTTTCAAATGCTTCTGGGTTTTATGTCCCTAATACGTTCCACTGATCAAGTTTTTAATTTAATTTTTTTCACAGCAACAAATTGTTTAGATAATCACTGTTTTGTAGTATAATCTGAGGTGTGGTCCTGCTAGGTTCCCTTACTTCACAACTTTTATTCCCATTATTTTCCTTGAGATTCTTAATCTGTTGTGTCCAGATGAATTTTTAAAATAATTTCATCTAGTTGTATAAAGTAATCCTTTGGTAGTTTTAACTGGTATGCCACTAAATCTGTACATTTATTTAAGCAATATTGTCATCTGTATTTTAGTAGTCTCACTGAAATAGGAACAATTCATTTTCCTTCGATTAATTCAGTCATTCTTATTCTTTATTTCATAAGGACTATCTAAAGGTTGCATTCATAGAATTCTTGAGCCTTGGTAAATGGACTCCCAGAAACTCTGAAGTAATTTAAAACCAAATACCTTTTCTCTTTATACTAGGTTTTGTTGGTAATATGTAGACAAAGAATGGCGAATGTTTATTTTATATCCTGTTACTTTATGAAGTTATTGTTTCTATTTATTTTAAGTTCAATCTCAAGAATTCTCTAACTAAACTATCATGTTATCTGCAAAAAATTGCTAATTGATCTTTGCCTATGCTCATTTCCTCACTTTTTATCTTATTGCTACAGCTAATATTTCTAGAACTAGATCAATTAAGACAAAGTAACAAGTATCCTTGCTTCACCCTCACTGACTGCCCAAACTCTGCAATTCAATGAAACTATCCTTATCTCTATTCTATACACACAACACTCCATCTCTGATCTCTGTCTCTGTACTGACAAACTCTCAAGTCTGACATGCACATCTTCCCGATCTCTACCTCACAGAATCCTTCTCTTCCTTTAAGGTACAGCTCAAGTACCACTTTCATCATAAAGTCTTTCCCGATCCTTCCAGTTTACAAACTTTCCTTCCCAAACGACACTTTACTCAATTATTTTGTGATCTGTCTTTATCCTTACTATACAAGAGTTTAATAAATGCTTGATTGATTGACGTGTGTGTGTGTGTGTGTGTGTGTGTGTGTGTCTCTGTCTGTGTCCTTAATTAGAATGTAAACTCTTTGTGAGGGATCATTTTATTCATTTTATTTGTATCCTTAATGCCCAGGACAGTTCACAGGACATAGTTAAGTTTTAATAAATACTTGTTGTTAAACTGATTTTCTAATTTTTTTCGACATTTTCCCATCAGTATTCATTAGAGATATAAGACTATATATCTCTTGTTGGTTTAGTTATCAGAAGCATATTTATCTCATTAAGGAATTTGTGATCCAATATCTATGATACCTTTAAACATGTTTAACGTAATCTTTCTACTTACCTCTTTTTAACTGTCTCTTTTTACTGTTGACTAGTCTGAGTTCATGATAACTTTCTGAATTAGCTTAAAGCATAATAAATTCTGCCCCAGTCCCATACTTTAACATGAAATCATACTGACATTGTATTCCTATAGTTCCAGTGTTTATTGTGGTAGGCAGACCAAGTATTTTATACATTCTGTGGTTATTTAAAATGGAATTTGTCTATCTTTTCTTCCTGGGTTTTATTGAGGGCAGAAAAATGTAGACGATTTTTGAGGATTTATCTTATATGCTACAATACTGCTGAAGGTAACTTTTCAGTTGACTCTTTAGGTTCTTCTAAGTACACCATCATATTATCTGTAAAAGGTGATCATTTTGTTTTTTCTTTGCCTATTCTTATTGTCTCAGGTTTTTTGGTCTTTTTGTCACTGCTAGTACTTCTAGCACTATGTTGAATAATAATGATAATAATAGCCCCAGTGCTAGGCTGTCTTACTCTGTTAGTCCTGTCTTTTTCAGCGGCTCTGACACTGGTTCCTGGTGCTGGGGCTGTCCCAGGCACTGTTCTGGCCCTTTCTCCTAGTGTGGCTCAATCCAGGGGTCCCAAGTATTATGTTGGCTCTGTCTCCTACCGCTTCATTTATTCTGCTACGTGTTCCTGGCTCCTAAGTGTGAGGACAGTGTTTTGGGCTTCAACTTTCTCTACATTCTCTTCTTTGGTGAGCTCACTTATTTCCAAAACTTCCTTTATCACATCTATGTAAATGACATTTAAATTTCTATCACTAGCCCCAATCTCTCCCTCTGATCTCCAGTCCTACTTTTCCTGTCCCTATCAAAGTATCTCCACTTGGTTGTCCACACTACACCTCAAATTCAACATATCCCGAACTCATCATCTTCCCCTACAAAAACCTCCCCCTCTTCCAATCTTTGCTATTTCTGTTGACCACACTACCTACTGAATAAAATATAAATTCCAGATCCTGGCATTTATGGCCTTTAACTTGGCTCCAAACTACTTTTCTTGCTTTATTTCACTGCCTCCCCCTTACGCTTACTCATTATATACTCTAATAAAACTGGAATCATCATCTTTCCTCATTTTCTCCTACTGTATATTTGGGACATACCTTTTCTGCCTCTCATTTCTAGAAATGCTCTTACCTCAAACTGCTCAAATCATTCTCTTCCTTCAAGGAGCAGCTAGCTGAAGAGCCACCACTATCATGAAGCATTCTCTGATACCTCCATTCACCATATTTTTCCTCAAATCTATGCTACTCTGTTCAGCTCCATATAGTTACTCATGTTCTAGCTTATATTACTGTTAACTTGTTTACAAGTTATTTAAATCCCTAAGAGCTAGCACTGTGCCTTGTACTAAGTGAAACCTTCGTAGATGTATTAATTCCAATTTAAATCAATTTACAATTACAAAAAAAATAATAGAAAACAATATTATTGCAAACATACACTATCACATTTTAATTACAGAGACCAATTAGGCTTTTGTATGCTATCTTACTGTAAATGTTTCTAGTAAAACATTCCCCATAAAATAAAAACTCCTTGAAGGCAGGGGCAATGTCACTTTTGTCTGCGTAATCCAAGGGCTGGGAACAGCACCTGATATGAAGTAATAAATGCTTGCTTTTTTATCTTCTGAGTTTCAAATAGCCAACTTATGAAGATCTTTTACAATATAACTCACTTGTAAGTTGGCAACTTCTGTTTCATTCATGGATCCACTGAAGCATAACTACCTGAACCTGAAGAGAAAAATGTATTCTATTTCAAACATACATGCCTTGTTTTTTCGACATGTTAAGTACTGAATTTACTATTTCAAGTATTAAAAAAGCAAGATGTTACAACAGGTTTCCATACAAACTTACTTTGCCATATCTCTGGCCAACTGCATGAAACGCTCTCCATCAAATGGGGATAAGAGATTTAAAATGCGTCTATAACCATCCATTGCCATTTTATGGTCTCCCATCTGTTCATAAAGGCTTGATCTTTCCCAAAGATAACGGACATTTGTAGGATCATACTTAAGAGCTAAAAATACAACCAAAAACAATATATATTCTGGTTAATAGACAGCAAAAATACAATACAAAGTGCTAATCTCCCTATTTACATGATGTTTAAACTAAGGCAATTCATGGTATCATAGATTTAGAGCCAAAAGAAATCTCTGAAGTCATTTAATTGAAAATCCTTCATTTTAAAAATGAGGAAATCAAAACTCACAGAAGTGACTAACCCAAAGTCAAACAAGTAGTATGAGGCAAAGCCAAGATTTGAATGTAGGCTTTTCAACTCTAAAGCCAGCAGTTTTTTCACTGCTCCCTCAGGCGTTTTCTAGTTCACTTCTAAGCCAAGGAGCCATACCTCAGGGTCAGAGCCTTCCAGGGTGGCTCCAAACTCAAAATTAAGCATTATAAGATGCTCTGAAGCCTCCATTATGGCCAGGGTTTGGGCCAGCACTGAAAGAAATACATTAACTCTAGTCTCATACAAACACTTGGTTCTTTTTCTTTTAGCAAATCTCAAGGTGAGACTAACAAATAAAATGGCCACATTATAAAGTTCTTGCTGTCAACATATCCTGGTCCTAGTCTGCCCCCAACTGGGTGACCCAAATTTAAAACTTCCTTACAGTCTGGCCTCAGGCCAGCAGTTTCCGTAATAAATCTAAGAGAAAATTTCCTAACAATTAAGGCTGAAGTATCTTGGGCAGTTACTGGTTTGCCTACACTGGAGGTCTTCAATTAGAGACTAGATCGGGGAGGAGAACCTGCGGCCTTGAGGCCACATGTGGTCTTCTAGATTCCTCAGTTCAGCCTTTTAACTGAGTCCAAGTATCAGAGAACAAATTTTTTTATTAAGGTGATTTGTTTTGTGAAGTTTAGATTCAGTCAAAGAACCACATTTGAGGACCTAAAGGGTAACATATGACCTTGAGTCCTGGCTTAGATGATCACTTGCTGGGGATGTTTTAATGTAGATTCCTTTTTAAATCTAGTCTACATTAGATAATTTCTGAGGTGCCTTCCAACTCTTAGAAACTTAAATTTATTTTATCTGTATCTTCTCAGAAAATAGATTGAACCTGTTAAAAATCAATTCCTCAGTTTCCATACCAGAGCAAACTTTGACTCTAAAGTTGCCTCAGTGACCCACCTAGTCAGAAAAAAGTTCTGGATTATATTCAATTCAAATCTGGATCAACCTTAAAGATGCACATCTGGTCCTATGAGCCAACGCTGAGATAAAATTAGACACGAGTTCTGAGCCAAAGCATCCTCCAGAATAAAGGATTTAGTCCTAGTACCATTTGTCTCATTTACTAATGACAAAGGTAAAAATAGGAGAATTCAAATTACAAATTTTTAATCTCAGTAGAATTAATTACAAATTGAATTAATTTTCAAAAACTTTACAACACAGACTAGCAATTTAAAATAATTCTGGATTTTGTCATCCAAAATATTATCTATCTATTACACTTGATATAAAAATATGTTAAAATATATTACCTTTTGTATAGCAAAAAATAGCTTGCTTAATGTTGTCTTGTTCTAATGACATTTCTGCAAGTCTAACCCATTCTTCTGTGTCACTAGGGTTTAAATGTGCAGAAATTAGCTCAAACTGCAATGATTTCTCCATGTCACCTTGGTCCTCATATATCATGGCAAGTGTAGAAAATGGTTCATAAGCAAGAGGAGCTAAAAGAGAGAAATTTTTTTCAATATTTACAAAAGGCTGAAAAGACGAAAAAGTGGCTGACGTAGCTACATTCTCAGGGTCCACAAACTATTCCAAAATTCAAACATGCCAATATTTTTCATGTTCATTTTATTTTAGTCACTCTAGGAAAACCTCCCAAACTGAACTCATGATTCCTTTAGGTATACATAAACTAATAACTATAATCTTCTTTATTTTATTAATAATAACTGACACCTATGTAGTGCCTTTAAAGTCTGCAAAGTCTTTTATACAGATTATCTCACATAAACATCAAGATCACCCCAGAAGACAGGTAATGTAGGTGGTATTATCCCCATTTTACAGGTGAGGAAATATGCTCAGATACTCTAAAGTCAGCGGTTCTCAACCTGTGGGTTATGTTCAATTTTTAACAATGAAAATACATCCTGTATATCAGATATTTACATTATGATTCATAACAGTAGCAAAATTACAGTTATGAAGTAGCGACAAAAATAATTTTATGGTTGGGGGTCACCACAACATGAGGAACTGTATTAAAGTGTCACAGCATAAGGAAGATTGAGAACCAGTGTTCTAAGTGATTTATCCAAAATGACGTAGCTATTAAACAGGGGCAAACTAGTCATCCTGACTCCAAGTCTAGCACTCTATTCAGAAAAAGAAAGAGCAAAAAGTATGCCTTTGTAAAACATCTGCTAGATGGAACTTTTACAACTGCCTCCCCATCTTGCCATAAAGGACATAGTATGTTTCAGTCACTGGTATTATGTCCAGGGCACTACCAGAGCTGCATCTCCTAACCAGAAAGAAACTAGACACTTATACAAGGATGTCTAAGAGTGTCCATTTTTGATGCAATGATTCAAAAAATGAAGCACGAACACATCTAGAAATTAGTGCCCCAAAATTATATTAAAAGGAAAGGATAGACTGAGATAAAAGGGCACACAAGGATGGTAAGTAACATGAACTATGAAAAATTATCTTGAAGAAAAAGAAACTTAGCATATTATCAGTTGTTAACAAGAAAAAGCAGTGACATTTACAACACATACAATCTGAAAAAAGGCTCTCAAAATTTAAACAAAGGTTAAGAGGTTCCTGATAGTATAACTTAAGGAATGTTTTTTTTTTAAAGATTAACTACCTCCTGTACTGGATAATAGTTTGGCAAAACATTGAGAAAGCAAAACAATAATTTTAAATGAAAGAAGAAAAATCAGTTTTAAAGGTATTTTATTAACATGATTTAAGGCTTAATGGAAAAGAAAGATGAAAGTTTAGAATTGTCTTTTGTCAAAAAGAAACCCAGGTTAAATTCATCACTTGACACCATCTGATCTGGAAACAGAAAAAGAAAACTTCTTCAATTCTGTTTCAACATAATATCCTTGATATATTTAGGAAAGGTTATCATTATACATTAGGCCTAAAGTCCAAATTTAGAATAATAGAAAATGGAATACAAGGACTTCAAAACACCAATGAGAAAAATAGTAGCAAATTTAATGGTAATGGAAATAGAATATGTTGCTATTCCATTGCTAACTGAGGTATTCAGTTCCATTAAATAAAGTGATTTTGAGTACTTCTTGGTCAATGTTTGTATTTAAGTAAAAGCGGTAAGAGACATGTCATCATAAGTAGCTAAAATTTTCAAACAATTGATATTTCCAAGGTAGTATGAATGTCTTCTTCATTATCTGTTATGCTAAAGGACTCAAAGGGACAAAATTTCAGGTTCCCATGGTCGATATATAGACCCCCACATAAACTACCTTGTCTTATGATTTCCATGCACATCAATATGGCCTCTTCACGTTCACCTCGAGCAAATCGGATGTTGGCTTCCCCCATGAGTCCTCTCAGAGCTCTAGGAAGTTTACTACGAGGCCTTTTCTCCTACAGAGGAAAAAAGGCATTTATATTTTATGTTTAAGGTTCTACATATTAATTCAAAACACTTTAATGAAACTAGAAAATAATTAAATCAAAATCTTATATTTTAAAAAGCAACTTTTCAAGCTCCAGAATTCAAAAGTTCAGACTAAATCAAATTTAGACTAAAAACAAATTTAACTGACTCACTAATGAACTTTTATCAGAAAAAAAGTTGAAAATTCAATCACAGAAAAGGACAAAAATTATTTCCTTAACAGTTTCCAAAGATTGGGGCTTTAAAAGTTTAAAATTTTAACTGAAACAAGTTTTGTGAAGACAAAATAACTTTTTAAAATAATTCTGTGGACTGAGGGGGTGTGCGAGTGTGCTTTTTTTTAAGCAAATCTTGAAGTAGTCAGAAGCTACTGATTAGGATGCTCTTACAGGTAGGCTTGATTAATACAAGATTTATTATTTGTATGCCATGAAAGTTAAAATACACCAGAGACCTGCAATGACACAATCTAATATAGATCAGAACTATAAATTTTCGTTTTCAGAATAAATTTTCTTATAACCCCAAATTTTCCTTCAGAATTATATTAACTCCAAACATGTTTGCTTTCCATCCATCCTCTCCCAGATAATGAAATCAGCCATCAGACCCAGATTAGGCTAGAGAACTAGAGAGAAGGTCTGGTACAACAGGACACAAGACCACCACTTTCCTTCCTGCACCAGAAATTCTAAATCATTTTTCTCCAAAGCCGCCCCCTCCTCATTAGCCTATTGTTGTTTATGGTGTCATTTGCTTAGTCAATATGCTAAAAATCTCAGACTCAAACCTGTGACTACTCTATACCCCTATCCAACCCTGTTATTCCCCCAACATCCAAGTCTTGTCAATTCTGTCTTTCCCTTATCTTTCCCAAATGTTCCTACATTTCCATTTCTATTGCCACCACTCTAGTTCAGGCTTTTAATACCTCCCTTACTACACTCCAAGGTGTTTCACAGCAAAGATGATGTCACACTTTTCTTTGTCATCTTCCTCAATACAGTGCTTAGTCATGGCAGGCATATGAATGCTTGTTGAACTGAAATTTCTGTTGAATATACCCCCCATTATGGCAATTTTCTTGTGCATTTTCATTCCAAGAAAAAATATCTACTAATTACTGAATCACAACTTGTTCTTCAAAATAAAAATCTACTTGCTTTCATCATTTTCTTAGTCTCTCGATTAAGGACCATCTCCAAAACAAATACATCCCCTGCTGTGGGTTGTTCAGGTGTTTCTTCATCTTCTTCCTCCTCTTCTTCCTCTTCTTCCTCATCTTCATTTTCTCCAAGCATAGAAGCAAAGACTCTGTGGACTGATTTGCTGACTCCATCTGATGTTTCTCCTGGGTAAAGAGAAGCAAAACCAAACACGATCACTTTGATTTTCAAAAAAAGGTAGTCACTTCTAAGCGGATATCTTTACAACCTATTATAGTAATACCGTACTCATCCAGAGATTAGACTTCTAGCAATCATAATTATTCAGAATACACCCACAAACCTGTAATTAAATTGGGGGAGGTAAGGAGAGGCCTATTATTGGCAAAAACAATAGCTTTAAAGCCATACTCTCTGCTCAGTAAGAAAGGCAGTATCACAGTCAGGCACACAGCTAGACAACTGTGTATGAATTAAGGCAGCCAACTACAAATAAAACTCAGTGACAACTAAGAGAAAAATTATAGAAAAAAACATTAAAGTATAAAAGCATAACAGTGGGATAATTCAGTATAGGGGGAAATAGCCACAAACACTTCAATAATCCCTCAGGGCATTCCAGTATTATGGCACAGAATAACTGATGTTTTGAAAAATGCCCTGAATAATCAAGAAATGGTTACATTCTGCTTGTAAACAACTGTTTAAGAAATCAGATAAGGGTGTACATTTTTTAAAGACTTAATGGTTAAAATAATTTTTTGTACTTAAAGTAGTAAGGGCTCTGGCCAAAAATATCATACCCAGCAAAGCTAAGCATAGTCCTGAATGAAAAAAAAAAACAAAAACGAACAATGAACTCTCAGACTTTCAGGGCTTTGTTAAAAAAACAAGACTGAACTTAATAGAAGATTTGACATATAAGAATCAAGAGATAAGGTACATACCAAAGACTAATTACAATTAGGACAGACTGTTTACTTTTAACGTATGTAAAATGTATGTTTAAGATTGTTACTAGAGACTGAGTAGTTCATAAGAAAGACTGAGATAGAACTGAGTATGATACGACTTTAAAAAGTAAATCATTTAGGAACAGCTAAAAGGAGTAATTATTTTGTACAAATGAGGTGAGAGAGGAAGAACTGACAGAGGAATTAGATGGGAGAGGAGGGCTGTTAGTTCTGGAAACCTACTTTCACTGGGAATGGGTTCAAGAGGGAACAATACTTTTATATCTAGAAGAGTATAAAAGTCTTCTAAATTCAGAAAAAAATAAAACTGCTAAGAGGATGTGAAGGGTGGAGAAGATAAGGGAAAGGTGTATAGAGGGCAGGATAACAGATCAGGTTAAAGTCAGGGTATAGTCAGATCAATGGGAATGGAAAAGAGAGGGATTCTTGGGGAGGGGAGATTAAGTAATAGGAGGGCAAAGTGGGGGGTAGAAATAAAATAGAGGAGTTAGGAGGGATAGGAAATAATAAATATGCACAAAGAAAAACAAAGATCAGAAGTAGAATTTGTTAGGGAAAGTATATGTCTATATATGTATATATGTATGTATATATGTATATCTATATCTATATATATAAATATAACAGTGTTTAACTTCTGGGGAGTTGGGGGTGGGGGGAGGAAGGGGAAAAAAAAATAAAGTAAAAAGTACACAGCAGAGAACAAAAGAAAACTAACAAGGAAACAAAGATGATCAGCTCTCAACACAATGTACTGAATTGGAAATTTATTGCTATATATTTTGAATCCTCTCTTACATTCTGCTATGCACATGACATACTTTTTTGTCTTTACTTATTTTATATTTAAATTTCCATGTTTAAGTTTATGTTTCTTTTTCTTTTCTTGGGTTTAAATTTCAGTAATAAAAAATACTAAAAAAAAAAAGAACACATTACCACAAAGATGCTGCATAAAATCAAATATAATAATGTTTGATTAAATAAAATGAATATACAAATAAAGGCAAAAAGTATATTTTCATTAAAATTGCAGAATTTAATTTTTTGAACACTCAAAATCACTCCAAAGTCTAAGCATCACAAACTGAAGTATTTAAATAATTACATTTTTAACTGAAAGAGAGGCTTTGTGCATAGATAGGTATGTGACCCCAGGCAAGTCATTTAACCTCTCAGTGTCCCAGGCAACTCAGTTACTAAGACTAGATAAACTGCAGTGGTAGGATCTGCTTACCTGTAGTTCCCTATACAGATAAAGTCACAAGTCTGGCTTTTAAATACTGTTATTTGAATCATCAGGAGCATGTTTTTAAAAGTTTTCAATCAAAGTAAAACGAATATGGCTACTTTAATTAGGGGGAAGGGAGTGGCAAATACAAGGGGGAACCAAACCTGTTTCATTAGTTTATACAAAACCTAGTAAGAAAACTCCCCCTACCAATCAATGCAGATTTACACCTGCTTTACAGTTTAGTCTTTGAGAGTTGCCTAGGGCATGGAGAAGTTAAATAACTTGTCCAAGCACAGAAGATAGAGAGCACTGGCCTTGGAGTCAGGAGGATCTGAGTTCAAATCCAACCTCAGACACTCGACACTAGCTGTGTGACTCTGGGCAAGGCCCTTAACTCTGATTTGCCTCACAGCTGAGTGAATGAATGAATAACTTTCCCAAAAATACACAGACAGTAAGTGTCAGAGATGGGACTTAAACCCAGGTCTTGAATCTCAGGTCATTTCTCTATGCACTCCAATACCTTGTCTGTCTTGTATAAGAATTTATTAGGCTTAAATGATAAAGTTAATTATTATAAAGTATATTGTATGAGTTTCTAAATTATTAGAGTAATCTTGCCATTTCAAATGAAGATATAGGTCAATGACCAATGCAAACATCAAAATATATCCAATGGAAGCATCTAATAACCCAGTTAGGTTACATGAATTGGTTTATAAGACATTTTTAAAAACTTCTTCATAAGATATCATGCACATAAACACAAGAGTAGCAAGATTCTAATAGTATAGAACTGAAATTTTCTTTAAATTCGTGTTATATTCAGCATCTTCTGTTAATTAAGATTATGATAATCAAGACTAATCAAAAATTTGAATAAAATATCATAAACTAATATAACAAGAAATTAAACTGAAAAGGCTGCCTGCAGGTTAGAGCTACTGAGCTAAATGCAGATCAGAGAATGAAAGGGGTTTGGGGAAGGGGGTCAGGGGAAGAGAAACAATCTGGAATAATTTAGTATTAGAAGTAGGTTACATTCTGGGAGTAAAGATTTAGTTATGAGGCAGAGTTAACTACAAACAATTTTTGGATAAAAGGTTTTAGTTAAGTATGGCCCAGAAGCCATTCTAAGAATGTTGCTGTTCAGTCATTTAGTCATGTCTACCACTCAATGACCCCTATGGACCATACAGTTCACGGAGTTTTAATGGTAAAGATACTGGAGTGGTTCGCCATTTCTTTCTCCATTGGATTAAGGCAAACAGAGGTTAGAGATGTGCCAAGGGTCACACAGCTAGTAAGTATGTGAGACCAAGTTTGAACTCGGGTGTTCCTGACTCTAGGCCCACTGCTCCATCCACTGAGCCACTTGGCAAAGTTCTCCAAGAATACAGATGGCTTTTTTTCTGTGCACCAGAAAAATATGGCTTCTATGATCCTGAAGAATAGAAACTCCAGACGTAAGAAACATCCCTAAAGATGGCCACAAAGCAGACAGAAAACTATCACACAATGATAGTAAACACAACTGCCAAATATAAGGACATTTACCATCAGATGTTATCTTAATCACAAAATAACACTTTTATAATTATCACTACATACTGTAGTTATTAGACTTTTTCAACATACCTTCATTGATGTCTTGGCTGTGAGATTTGATAGAGTCAATTCCAGAAGAAGATGGAACCTCTGAGTCATTTAGATTTTCCTCAGCTAAAACTTTTCCTTTTTCCTGACCAGGCTGAAGGATTTAAAATTTATTAGTATAAAAAACACGCACACAAAAAAACTTTAGCAATTACAAATTTTAAATAGAATACTTCTACTTTCTGTTCTTGACAACCCGTGTGCAGGTGTGTGATGGAGACATTAACTTCTAAATGCAATTTTAATAGTATCTAGAGCAGAGGTTCTCAACCTTCCTAATGCAGTGACTCTTTAATACTCCTATGTGGGTGTATCTGCATGTAGGCAGACCTGCCTGGAGACGAATAGAGGAGCGATCAGAGGAGCAATGTCTCGGTTACTAAGACCATCAGAAATATGTATTTTCCGATGGTCTTAGGCAACCCGTGACCCCTGTGAAAGGGTCGTTCGAGCCCCAAAGGGGTCGCAACCCAGGTTGAGAACCGCTGATCTAGAGTCTCAAAAACAAAGGGTCTTCTCTTCAATTTAGATAATTATAATGTAAGAGTACAGTAGACAGAAAACTATGGTTCAAATTCAAGCCCTACTACAACTGTCAACTTGAGCGAGTCTCTAAATCTCTGAGTCTTATTTACCTCATCTATAAAATGCCATATAATGCATGTATTACTTAACTCAAAAAGTTGTTGTGAGGACCAAATAAGATATGTATTTATTGCTACACAGATAAATATTGTTCACATCAGGCCATGCCATGGATCACCAGTCCACTGAATTAGATGAATAATGAACTGGGCCTAGAACTAAAGAGGAAAAAGTAAGGGAGTAGATTACAGTTGGGAACCTGTACTACTTCATAGTACAAAGATCCATCTTCTTAATACAAATGTTCTCCCCTTGACGTTCTGTGTTTCTGCAACACTACCATCTCTGAGAAATTAAACTGACAGGTGGCTCAATGGGGGGATGGGGGGTTGGCACACTCTTAAAGGATGACCTACATTCAAGTATGACACGTCGCTAAAGAAATGTATGGTCAAATACAAAGAGAAGTCGTTCATGTGGAATTCACAAGGGACAAAAGGTGAACAGCCTGAACACTCCACGAGTGGCCTTGAAATGGTTTAAAAAAAAAACCTAAAAGAAAGCTTCCAGAAGGTGGAACCTTCATGGAGCATTTATAGAAAAACAAGGATAAGAATTTAATAGCACGAGGACGTATGAATGAGTTATAATCTGTACCAATGGGAGAAATCCCCACATTAATAAAATCACAAATGTTATTATTCATTAGATATGAACAATCATAAGTAGATCCTTCTGGTTATTTCATTGGTTAGATGTGGGATGCAATTCTCTTAAATGTAAAGGGCAAGAGACAGTAATCATTTTCTGGATAAGAAAGGTATATCAGATGCTTTTAGAAAGGAGAAATTAAAAAAGAAAACTCAGATCAATTAACAAGTGAATAAAAGTGATACCAAAGTGTGAGCAAAGACTTTTCTCCCTCCTAAATAGATGTGGATTCTCAATAGAAGGTTGTAAGAGAACTTCAGAGCTGGAAGGACCTCAGAGGTAATATTGTCCAACCCTCTTACTGTAAATGAGGTAACAGGTTTGGGGTAAATAACTTGTCCAAAATCATGAGTTAGTGGTAGAACAACTACTATTACCCATGTCTCAACCCCCGGTCCAGGGCTCTTAAGACAACCCTAGTCTGATGATGTCAATGTCACTATGAAAGAAAAATCCTTTAACAAGGATGGGCACTTTAAATATGAAGAGGCAATTTCTGTTCCTCCTCAGGAGAAATGGAAGTCTATTTATATTCATAAATCATTAATACAAGAAGATTTTCCAAAACAACCGCTTCATTTTACAGATACGAGAAACTGAGGCCCGGATGGCGGAAATAAATTGCTGAATTTCCTACGGTTAAGATCGGTGCATAGGAGAAAGAGGATGGATCTGGAGTCAATCGCTCCACCTCTTACAACCTGGGTAGCCCTGGGGCGGCCCCTCCATCTCTCCGAGCCTCGAGTTTGTCATCCATAAAATTGGGGGCGGGGCAGACTCTGGATGATCCGTCTCTAAGGCGCCTTCTTGTCTGACACCCCTAAATGGCAAAGACTCAAACCTCCTTCCACCCAGTCCCGGCCTCCTTCTCCGGCGCCCTCGGAGGAGCGAGGCCAAGGCAACGGGAGGGGGAGGGGAGCGGGGCTTCTCCCTGCCGGGCCGGAGCGAGGGCCCGGCTTCCAAACTCCCGGGTTCCCCGCTGGGGCCACTCCGCTCTCGGCCTCTCGGCCTCGGGGGAAGCGGGCGTCCGGGCGCAAGGGCTTCGGCTCACTTTCTTCTCGCGGGTTTTCCTCTCTTCCCTTCGCCTCTCGAACTCTTCAAAGGAGATCTTCCCTTCCAGGTAATCGATCAGCTCGGGGCTGAACCCCGACATGTCCCCACTAGTCTCGCTCCTTTTAAGGTAGGACTCAGGAAGCAAGAGTGAGAGGCAACCGCCCTCTTCTCACGGCATCTCCCACTTCCGGAAGAGACCGGACACAGCGTCCCCCGGAAAAGGAGCCCGGCAGCCACGGGAGCTAGCAGGCAAGAGTTCCTAGAGAGTCTCCGCCCCCAGGATGAGTGTGCATTCCAGCCTGGGGGCGGGGTTTGTGACTCTAAAGGCAGAAGAATGAGGTGATAGGAATTGATGCGAAGTGAAGTGAGCAGAAGCAGGAGAACAATGTACACAGTAACAGCAGTAATGTAAAGATGATCAACACAGACTTAGCTACCCTGATCAAGACAGTGATCCAAGATAATTGTAAAGCACGGTAGGTGAAAAATGCTATCCACCTTTAGAGAAAGAACTGAAGAACTTTAAGTGCAGACTGAAGCACACTTTTTTCACTTTCTTTATTTTTCTTATTTTTTTCTTTTCTTTCTTTTTTTTTTTGCAACATGACTAATATGGAAATATGTTTTGCATAATTATACATGTATAATTGTTATATTGCATACCTTTCCAATGGGTAGGAGAGGGAGAGAATTTGAAACTCAAAGTTGTTTAAGATGAATTTTTAAAGTAAATGAAAATAAAGGGGAAAAAAAGAGTATTTGAGGTGGGGGAAGGAGTCGATGAGAGACAAGAGAGCTCCAGCCTTTGCCAATCCTTCTTCAGGACTAGTCTCCTTTGGGACTCTTTAGTGTAAGTCCCCTTTGGGGACTCATCAAGCTTAGAGTCTTCTTGACTAGTCAAGCAAAGAGTAGGTTCCAGAACTTCTGACTTCAGGTTCTAGAGAGAAGATGGAAGAGGCCAACCCCCCTCCAGGTTGCTGAAGGAAAATACTCTGAGAAGACATGAGTGGAACCAGAAATCTCCAGCATGTCTGTATTCTAAGCTTACTACATTAGAGCTTTTGTGAAAATCTATTCTCTCAAATTTTCGTAAAAATCTTATGTAGATGAGAAAGTAGGCATATGGGTCAATAGTTACTGGTATGCTCTTGACCATCTTTTTCCATCAATAATATCACCTGATTTTTTCTTAATCATTTTATATCATTCCTCCTTTCAAATCTCTTGTCAATCGATTTTTTATTCTAATGTCCATTTCTATTCATTTGTATAGGCTGTTCATCAAGCCTAGAATATCCTCCCTTTTCACCTCTACCTCTTAAAACCAACCCCTAGGTCCTTTCAAGTCTGACCTCAGGTACTACCTCTTTCAAGAAGTCTTTCCTGATTCCCTCCAGTTGTTAATGCCTCATCAACCATATTTTGTATATATCTATATCTACATATTTATCTATATGCATATATATCTATATATATTTATTTTGTATATCTTGTGTTTACCTATCTCTGAACGTATTATATTTCCCTTGTAGAGTATAAATTTCTTTCCACTTCATTTCATAATCTTCTTTGAAGACTATGGATATGTAACAGCATGTAATATTGGACTTGGTTAATTTTGTCAAGCTGTTTGTTCATTAATTTTTATTCTTTGTTATCTGGAATGACTGTCTGAGAGGGGGAAAAACCAGAGAAATATATTGGGAGCAATAGTGATATAAAAGCAAAATATATTAATAAAATTATAAAAAGAAAAAAAATGCCAATTTTTTGAGGGCAGGGACTGTCTTACCAATGCAATTCTGATGTGTAATAGGGACTTAGTAAATGCTTGCTGCATAAGTGATCTAAATGAGTCAGAACAAGTTAAAATTTCCAAAACTGGTCCTGAGAAAGCACAGCTCTTTTAGAGATAAGCAACCTGGAGGAACTGTTTTGATTTGCTTCTAAATAAGTTAATCTTATTTCATATTGCAATCATGCCTGGGTTTATGCCTAGTTAATGAGTAGGTTTAATTCATTTTCTAAATTAAATTGCATTCTTTAAGTGTGTAAATTAATCAGAATGTGATGCCATGGTTTTTTTGTTTGTTTGTTTTTATTCTGACTTGCTTTCATTGTTGTAGGGAACTTTGTTTGTGGAAATTCCTTCCTTATTTGAAACAATTTACGTGTAATATAGTCCTAGAGAGATATAGAGAAACACAGAGAAATGAACTGATTTGTTCAGTGTCACACAACTATTCTGAGAAGAGGCCAGGCTTGAACCTAGGTTTTGTTGCCTTGAAGTCCAGTCCCCTATCCATCACATCAGCTCGCTAGCAAAAACACAAGAAGAGAATTTTTCTGACTATACTCTGTACCTGCCCAAATGCAAGAGAAAGAAACCCCCAAAGACCACTAATTAATTAGATTTCATATTGCTATTTTCCAACCCAGAAAACACAGAAAGAAGATTCTCTATGAAACTGAGAATCTCCTTTTCCCAGTATTTACTTTGTAACAAAGCATATAATAAATTACATTCCTTTCAAAACCATCCTATTTTTCTGTGTATCATCCTGAACTTTTATTATCTTGTACATCTTAAAAAAAGTTTCAATAGTCTCCCTGCCATTCTGCCCTATTAACCCAAACAAATAACTGGAAAAAAAGGAAGGAAAAACCCTAGTAACCAGTGATGTGTTGGTAAAAGATTAACGGTTGGGAGGGAGTGGGAAGGGGGGTGTCAGCCTGGAGAAAGAATGTACAACATACATACAGACATGTAGACATACTTTGTCTACAGATAACATACTTTGAACTTTAATCTGTATGATTAATACCTTCTTCATCACTTTCTTAAGTATAGACAATCAAAAAATAATAAATTAAGTCCTGATTTGTAGCATTTGCTGGTTGTAATGTAAATGCTCATGCTGAAAATTTAAGAATTGGTTTTCCTGGTTCCATCTGACTTGGACATATCTCTGCTTGTAAAAATAAATACGGTCCGGCAAAACAAAACAACACAATGACTGTGGCCAAAAATGTATGTCTTTGCACTTTGTGTCCATCACCTCCCTTTCTGGGAGTGGGTACCACATTTCATCATAGGTCCTTTTCTGCATTTTGAAGTCTTTCGAAGTTGTTTTTATTTCAAATGGTGTCATTGTCTAAATTGTTCTCATGTCATTCTGGATCAGCTCATACTACCCAAGATTCTCTGAAATAGTTTTTTGTCATTTCTTATCAAGCAATAATACTCCATTATTTTCATACAATAAAATTTGCTCACCCATTCTTCTCAGTATCTAAGAGGTAATGTAAGGCATCTCCTTAGAGTCTGGGTTGTTTTGGTTTTTTTCCTCCATTCTCACTTCCCACTCCCTTTAATCTCCCCTTCCGGATCATGGAGTTGGCTTTGCTTCTTCCCTCAGCTACACCTCCATTTCCATTTGTTTCCTTGTTGAATTTGATTGTATTCCTACACCAAACTGTTTATATGTATATGTGCAACCCTCCTTTTTTCCATTTCAGATAAAAATGAGGTTCATCTCATGCCTTCTTCCTCCATGTTTGTATTTTCTTCTCATGCATCCCAATTATGAGAAATAACAAGTTCCACCCCTTTTTCCCCCTTTCCTTCTACCCTAGGGCATTCCTCTTTTTATCTCCCTTCTCTTCCCCCTCTTCAAACTGGCAGAGCAGAGACACTCTACTCCAGGCCCTCTGTTTTTCATTTCTAACTCTTTTCTCCCCCATCAGAATGTTAGCACCACACCATCATACAGCAACTTTCAATTTTTCAAATAAATTTACCTTGCATTTTGAAATTGCATTTCAGAGTTTCTGCTCGGATGGTCTTTTCATCAGAAATGTTTCAAAGTTTTCTATTCTATTAAAGATCTCCTTTTATCCACTGTTGTTTTATATTCAGCCTTGAAGGATAAGATATTCTTGGTTGTAAACCTCTTTCTTTTGCCTTTTAGAAAACTATTACAAGAAATTTCTGAATTTTAATAAAAGCTACTATATCTTGTGTGAGCCCACATTTCTCGGGATTTGTATTCCTGCTTACTGGATGCTTTCAGTGTTTTTTTCTTTGGGAGTTCTGGATAGCTATAATATTTCTGGAACTTTTCCTTTGGAAAGTGATTTT
>CM053582.1:275125722-275184258 GCA_028627135.1 Pseudochirops cupreus | reverse complement strand
TTTTTTTAAATTCCATTCTATTCACTGTATTTGTTCATTTTAGTGAGACCTCATTTGATCTTTTATGTAAAATAACCATATTTCCCATATGACTCTACATTTAAAATATTGCCTGGTAACTAATGAAAATATGCTACCAGTTTTCAAATTTTCCATTGCATCTTTGAAGCATTGGGCTTATGCAAACTTCTCTTCATCATCAGGAAAATCTAATCTGGGAAGGAATTGCCTGTTCTGGTCTTGATTTTGTGTTTGTATTAGAAATTGAGATTTTATAGATATTATATATATATATATATATATATATATATATATATATATCCAGCATATTAGCTGAATTTATATGATTATCTCCACTCAAGAAAGAAAAAAAAAACACCACATTGAAACTGACCTTTAGAGCCACAGAAAAATCAACCAGCAAGAGCAGAACTATCTAGGTCCTAGTGGAACAACCTCATCACCTCTGTGGTTACTTGACACATATCATCACCACTGCTCTTAACTAGAATTCATAATGCAGTGTATACCAAGGTGAACAGTGCTTGTTACTCCTTTCAGTCCCAATGAGATTGTCTTACCAGATCTCTGTTTCTGGGATTGTCCAGTGGTTTCCATTTCTCCTCTTCTTTCAGTGGCGCTCCCTGACCCAGCCTTACTGGCATAAGTGCTATGCACAGAGGCAGTAGAAGCAGCGCCCGGGGCATGCTGAAGAGATGCATAGAATGTAAGAAAGGAAGGATGAGGGAAAGAATGAGGTTACAGTGTTGGGCAGAGGGAAAGACAGGAACTACCAGGGAAAGGTAAGAAGAAGGAAAATAGGAGGACAAGAGAAAAAGAGTAAGGAAAAAAGGGGGAGAGAGCATTAGCCCCTGGAGAACTTTCCACCTACAAAAGAAGAATAAACATCCAGATGTTTAGTTTGAAGTAATCCATGAAAGGAAAGGAATTAGGAAAATGCAGAAAACCTGACTATGCCGTTATTGTTCTTTCTTTGCTACGAGACCTCTCCCAAAATTGTTCCTTTAAAGGAATAAATCCTACACAGATCATGATATTTCTCCCTACAGACCATGGAGCCTGAGAAATCCAAGGAGCACAAATGTATAAAATGTATACAGATTTGGGAAGCCAACATCACTCATAAAAATCCCAAATTGTTTTCTCCCATAGGACAGAAAGAAAAATCACACACATGTAGAATTAAAATAAAGCTTACCAGAGAGTTTGGCTTTGTCTGGTCACACTGTGTTGGTTATCCTTCCTGTAATCTGCAAGCAGAGTCGTCTGTACTTATATCTGTAGTGGACTAGCTGTGGGTGGGTGTCACTGACGTTAGCAAGGGGAGTTAAAAAATAAAGTAATGATTCCATTTTTATCCATGACAAAAAGACCCTTGAGAATCTGATCCTTAAGGTACTTCAATGATAACATGAAATCCATTTGCCTTAGAAACTCAGCACACACCCCTAAGAGCCATAGAACATTTTATTGGAACTGGGCAAAAAACAAGAGACAAGACAGGTACTTCTTCTGCATGAAAGACACTCCCTCCTTTTCTAAAATTAAAGAAAACTTTATATATGCTGAGGCTAGGAATTTGATAATGACTTTCTTAACAAATAGAATGATCTTTTCAAGATACTTCAAGATATTTCAAATAAGCAGTATTTTTTTTAACTAAAACATCTTTTGTTAGAAACAAATTTATTATTTTCAGTCTGCAAGGTATTGAGGACACCAAGAAGTTTTTACAGAGTTTTAACAATAGACATGAAATTAATTGCTTATAAGGGAAGTAGTTAGAAGAAAACTATTGTATTTAGATACTTGTTATTTTCAAATTATGTTCCTTATTGTGTTTCTATAACTTATAGAGAATTACTTATTTACTTCATAATTGTCATTTTTTTAAAGCAAATATTTTATTTCTGGAGAAAAGTCTATGGCTAAATACTTGAAGCCTTGAATGCCATCATCTATAGAGACTACAATATGATAGAGTAAGATAATATCCTCTTTGCGGGAGCTACTCAGAAGTTAGCCTCAGTAGTCCTTCATTCCAGATGCAATCTCCATGTTGTATCTGCTAATACTACCGTAAGGCAACTAGGTGGTATAGTGGACAAAGTGTCAGGCCCAGAGTTGGGAAGACCTGAGTTCAAGTCCAGCCTCAGACACTTACTAGTTGTATGACCCTGGGCAAGTCACTTAATTGCTGTCTGCCTGTTTCCTCTTCTATAAAATGGGGATAAAAATTGAACCTACCTCCCAGAGCTGTTGTGAGGATGAAATAGGATAGTTGTAAAGCATTTTGCAAACCTTAAAGTACTATAAAAAATGCTAGTTATTATTAATTATTATTATTAACTATAGCAAATGGCACCTAGTAGAAGAGTGTCTTTGGATCTCACCTGTTTTCTTTGCTCACCTTCTAAAAGTAACTCATAGCTCTTGAGAGTTGTTTGTTTCTGCTACCCAGAATACAGTTATCTCTTCCACATTGTGACTTTCCCCATTGGCATAAGAAATTAAATGGGAATTTGGGGGGAATTTTATGGAAGACACAGATGACACACAAAAGTCAGCAGACAATAAAGAAAAAGTTAGAAACTCAGAAATGCATAAAATATATACCTAATATTGTATAATACCAACCCAAATTTTAAAATAAGTTACTGTAAACACCCTATGAAAGAAAAAGAAGAAATTCAGACTGCTTCTCTGGTATGAAGGGAGAGCCAAAAAATTTTATGAGGAATTTCCCTATCATGGGGCCACTGTGCCCCTTACCCCCTGAGGAAGGGATAAATGTATGTACGTTATGGAGTAACCTATGGCCAATAGAAGATGTCCGGAAAATCCCAGAGAGCTAGGATGCAGGTTTTCAGGGAAGGGACCTCATCTTCTGCCAAACAAGGCATTGTTTGTCTTTCCTCTTTGATTAAAATGAGTGTAAATAGCAATTGTTTCCTGTTTGGTCCAGAAACTTTGAGGGTCTTCCCCTGCCAGAATGATATTTTTGTGATGCTGAATTAGGCTGTCTCTTGTTGTTGTTGGAGGACCATGACAACAGGAAGATGATGCCATGACTTGCGAGTGAATTGGATTTAAGTGAGTGAGGGCTGTGCAAGGTCACCAGCCTCACTTTCTCCTCCATAGCCATCTGGGTCCCTTGGCAAGATATAGATCGGGATGACTGGAGATGGTCCCTGTCTCAATTCTTACCTAGCCAAACAGGCAGCTATTCTTTGTATAGAGTTAGAATCTATGATCCTATAGTATCTCCATCAATAGCAGAATTGGAGTGAATTCAGGAGAGAAATTTTGGAGGCGAAAAAGATGTGTTAATCTTTGAGAAAGATAGCACAACCCCACTCTCCATGAAAATAGCAATGACTATTGAAAACCAGATATAATAATGACCAAATAGGGAATGACTTGTGAACTAGGGCTTCATTAGTGAAAACATTACAAGAGTCCAGCTAAAAAGAGCTACACACTAATGGGGTTTGGGGGAGATTTGTGTAGTGCTCTAATGTTCTCATGTGTTGGATTCCCAGGCTCCTTCCTAGAGAGTTGTAAACCTCTGGAAGAAGTGATTGGATCAGACCATGTATATCCCTATCACCTAAGAAGGCTGAGGAAGGCAGAATCCCTGAAAGAAGTACCCTGGGATAGGAGGCAGAGGACTACATTGGGCATAGGAGACAGAGTTCTGTCAATGAAGACTGGTGATGGCAGCTATTGGAGGTAATAAGAGACTCACAGAATGGGGCCTGTAGAGAAGTAACCTCAAAAAGAAGGTATAGAGGTAGGTCCTAGTAAATTGCTGCAAAGTTACTGATGATGTTTTAGAATTGTTCACTGAAAGTTCTTTCATGACTTGAGCTGGGAGTACTTTTAAATATGAAATACTATTCTGTCCACAACAATGTGTTTTCAAGGCTTTGGGGTGGGGGCTTGAGACAAAAAAGTAAGTTTAAATGGGACAAAGTATAGAACACTGAAGTTTCCTGATCAATTTGAGGTTATAGGGTGGAAGATTTGAGGAAGGAGGGCCTTTGGAATTTTGATTTTATCTACCTATAGAGAGTTAAGAGAGTTCCTTGACAGCACCAACTTCCTAGGGCGAAAAAGATCATACATATGATCCCCAGAGTTGGAGGAGCAGCAAGGGACTGATGTATAATATGGAGAAGCAAAAACCCTAGACTTTGATGGAAAAGGCTCTCCAGCCACTTCAAGTGCACTTACTTCCAAGGAGGAATAGAGACCTTTAAGACAGGAAGTAGATCCCTCAAGTGAAGAAAAGACTACCTGTTCCTCTAGCAATCTCATATTTGTTTCCCTTCCAAGAGGGGGAGGGGAGAGGCAATCCACAACACAAGACACTGATATTAATATGGAATAACGTATAGATCCCTTGAGGAAGGGTAACATCCTCAGTGAAAAGGGAAGCAGCAACACCTAAATATGTTTATGGGCTCCTGGGAGTCCTTAGTGTTTATTGCACTGTGTACGTGGGTGAAATAAAGGCTGTCCTGCATCCAGTATTCATTGTTACTTTGACTGCTTGGTTAGGATCTGGAACCCTTTCACCCACCTATGTGGAAGTCTAGACATGGACTTTACTCCAGTTCCTAGAAGAAACTCTAGGTGGAGGCAAACAAGTGAAAAAAATGATTTCAGGGGCCCTCAAGATTAGACCCAGGCCATGGAAGGCCAGAGTTTAGGGAATTCTGGGCCATAGACTACAAAGTTAATACAGAGTTAATAAAAAGTTAATACCTTCTGCTATAAACACCTCTGGCCTTCTCCCTAAAGCTGCTTTATCTTCACTTTCACCGGCCAAAAATCTTCGTGTTCTTTTTTTTAAATAAGTTTCAGCTAAAATTCTACCTTTGAAAAACACATTTACTGGCCCTCCTTAACACTAATGCCATCCTTCTGAGATCATCTCTAATTTATCCTGTCAGTATTTCTTGTGTATATAGGTGTTTGCGTGTCCTTTCCCCCATGAGAGGGAGCTGTCCACCCCACAGGTACTTAGTGGTGGTTCTGCCTTTTTTCCTCAATTGTAAAACGGGCATAATTATAGCACCTCCCTCATCGAGTTGTTATAAGGATTAAATGAGTTAGGTACTTATCCCAGTGGCTGGCTAATAAGCATGCTTATGTGCTTCCTCTTCACATGAGATTGTGAGCTTCTTGAGGGCAGGAACTCTTTTGACCTTTCTTGGTACCACCAGTGCTTAGCGCAGTGCTAGGTACAAAATGAGCACTTAATAAATGATTCTTGACATGACTTTACACACATATTTAAAGCTATATTTGAAGGCTGCCTCTCTGACAATTTGGATGTACTCTGTCCTTCTGATAGAGTGTACATTATCATTAGCAAGTAAATCTTTATGCGCTACTTTAGTTTAGCAAATAAAATTAAAAAGATCTAGAGCAGGGGTTTTTAACCTGGGGTCTGTGAACTTGTTTTAAAAATATTCTGAGAACCAGATTTCAATATATTTGCTTTCCTCTTATTCCTACCTGATTGTGTGGATTTAAGAACATTATTCTGAGAAGGGTTCTGTAGACTTTATCCACATGCCAAAGGGGTCTCAAATACAAAACAGATGAACCACTGATCTAAAGAAGGGCCTCTAGCACATTGAATGGATCTGATTCAGAGGATTTTTGACAATGTGTGGGCAATAGTGAGGCACCATGGCATGCAGGATAGGGAACTGGCCTTAGAGCCAGCAAGATCTGAGTTCAAATTCTACTCCTACATGTACTAGCTATGAGACCCTGTATAAGTCACCTAACTTCTCAGTGCTCCAGGGCCTCTCTAAGATTATAACATTCAGAGAATGTGCCAACCAGCATGGGCAGAGTGAATTTCTTAATCTGATAGTTCCCTAAAACAATGAAATCTCAAGTCTAATCTCTAGCTCTATATGCACAGGGATCTCACAGATTGAGAAGGAAGGCATGGTGCATGGTTAGGTAGCAATTTGCACTGGAGGGAATGCCCACATTGATGTGATTGTGGATTCACTGGGGTATAAAAGATGTATTTGTTTTAGTTGTCAGTTAGACAGTTGAACAACTCTACCACCAGCTTCCTAGTCAGCTGTGTAAAGTTGCCTTCCTAGTAGGACATGAATTCTTGACCTGCATTGTAAACTTTTCAAAAAATTTGATAACTGTATTTCAATTGATTTCACTTATAATCCTATGTATTTTCTTCTATACATTTAAAAATATTTTTCTGCGAGAGGTTCATACATCTCATCAGACTGCCAAAGGGATCCATGACACAAAAACAGGTTAAGAACCCCAAGTGCTGGTTGCAGAGAGATCTGATTTGGGACAGGATTATATTAGCAAACTCAGTGTTGTATACTTTGGGGTTAGCCCTGGTCTGGAGGAATCTTGGCAGACCATGTTTTGGGCCTCCCTGAGGACTGGGATCTCCTAGGATGAAAGGATTTGGGAATAGTCTGGGACCTTAGAGTAGAATTATAGAATCTTAAAATGTTAGTACTAGAAATGCTTGGAGATCATCTGGTTCAACCCCCTCATTTTACTGGAGGATTCCATAATACCAGACCACCCACTGCAGAGGAGGAGCAACCAGCTGTCTATTCTCCCACTGATCCCAACACATTGCAGACTGAGACCCTGGTGCCAGATGCCACATTTTTTTTTTTTGGAAAGGCTGAGTTTTGTTTCTAGTCAAAATCTACCTGCTGAACCCTTCTTGTTCGGCTATAGGTTGGGGTATATACCTTCTGAAGTTGCTTTCACTTCTCTGATTCTCTGATTCTGCAACTGTTCAAATAGAAATAAGTATTAATTTACTTTAGGCTTTAATACTGTTATGTCTTCCAAGGTCTTCATTGTAGAAAGGGACAAAGAAATGACTCCTAGTTGGCTAATAGTTAAATTAGGCATGAACAAATTTCCATGCCATACATCACCTAATCCATGAATCACATCACTACATCACCGGCTATATTCTCTAACCATTACAAAAGTTCTTAAAGTCCCTGGAAAAAGGAACCAAGCACGATTTGTAAACTATTAGCTAAACTCACATGTGTGTATTATTCTGTGACAAAAGCAGGGTAGTTTTGCCATAGAGGAAAACCAATGACAGCAGAGGGATATTTCTTTGGATTCTTTTGGCTTTGACACATAATTGAGCAAATGATTCCCTTTCTTAGTTTTCTTTACCAATTATAAGCTCTGAAATGGAACCAAACAGCTTTAAAAAAAAAAATCCTGTTACTCATTTCTGGTTTTTCCTGGAGCCCATTAGCAGTATCCTGAGAGTCTAGACTCTATTGGTACCAATTACATTTAGAAAAAATGGAAAAATGAGCAACCCTTCTTATCCTGTCTCAAATATGCACTCTTCAAACCACAGTCTGTCTTGCCATACAGAACTTGCTGAACTCTCAATTTTATAGCAGTTAAGCTAATTCCGTCTTCCACCAATTATCTACTTTCAGTCAAATGAGGTAAAATTTTAGGCTCTGGACAGAAATGATAACTACTTTTAAAAAGTCTATTCCTATTTCAAATGAAGTGAAGAACTAAAATACATAGCTATAGGTAATGATAGGGGTCTAACCCTTGTGTCATGGACTCCAATGGCACAAAGGGGTCCCTCAGGACACTGAGGAATTTTCTCACTTTTCTTGGCTCATTGTCCTGTGCACATGACTCCTCCTTACCACTACCACCCCCAATGTACCAATACTGACCAAATTTGCAGTACAGTGATGTCATTTTGGTCTTGGAGAATGAAGGTCAACAACTAACCAACTAATCAGATTTCCAGATGACATAAAGCTTGCAGAAATGCCTAACATGGGTTGACAGAAAACATGAATATCAAAACACGGTAAAATAATGGGCTAAATCTAATCAGATAATGTCTAACAAAAATTAATGGTAAGTCCTGCATTTGGATTTTTAAAAATCAACCATACAAGTAAAAACTGAAGTATGACTAACTTGTGTAAAAGAGATCTGCTCAGTACGGTGCTGATGTCTATGGGGATGTAATCACCCTGCTCTGTTAGACTCTGTTGGATGCTTATGGGCAGCCCTGACTGAGGGATCTCTGCTGGCCTCATGATCAATGTTGAGGTGCTCTCCCCAGTCAGGGCCGCTCTGCTAAGTGCTGCTGGGTTTGTCCTCTGGATTCCTGATCATCAAGCTTCTGTCTGTTACTGGTCCCTGGGCTTCCTCTCTTTGGAGCTACCTCCTGAGGTGCAGTGGTAATTAGAAAACATCTCCTTGATAAGGGTAAAGCGCTGTAGTCACAGCTGCAATTAGAAATGGCCATACCTAGCTAAAGGACTGGGAAATAGAGCTGGGCAGAGTGTTCCCAAGTTTAAAATGATATCTTTTCTTTATGGAGTTCCTTAGAATCCCAAACATGAGGTTTCCCCCTCCTGGTGTAGATCCTAGCAGATGGCTTAGGGGGCTGCTCTCAGCTGTCCTCCCACTGCTCCTTTTGTAGTTCCCATTCCTGACTGGTGTTGTCAAGACACTGTTGTGTCTCCTTCTGGAGTATCCTCCCTCACCCTTGTTCTCAGCAGGGGCCCTAAGTGTAACTTCCCATCGCTTGTCTACATAGCTTTCTTTTGACCAGGCAATACCAAAAGCCCACTCTGTTAAGGCAGAACTTTCTTTTCCTTTCTTCTAAAAGGAGGGGGAAAAGCTTCAAGAGTTTTCTTTCTCTAACAGGAGCTACAGGTGTTTTTGTAGGAACTCAATCAAGTCAACTAGTGTTTAAGTGCCCACAGTGTAACAAGCACTGTATTAAGCACTAGGGATACAAAGAAAGGAAAAAACACAATTCCTGACTTCAAGGAGCTTACATTCTAAAGGTGGAGATAACATGAGAACAACCATGTACAAACCATCCATCCGTCCATCTATCTATCTATCTATCTATCTATCTATCTATCTATCTATCTACCTACCTACCTACCTATCCATCTATCTACCTATCTATATTCAGAATAAACTGAACTGGAGCTAATCTCAGAGAGATGTAATGTTGGAATATGCTATCTAACTCTATGTTTTAAATATTTCATTGGTTCCAATATAGATTGCATTCTTAATATGAGTTGTCTTGGAAAGAAAAAAGTATATAAATATTGTCAAATATACTGAAAATAATTACACAAAAATTACCATATAAAATGGAGGGAACTTTTGTTGGGCACTAATTTTTTTCTTTCTGTGCCCCCTATACTTCCTTGGCATCTCTGTCCTAGAAGAATCCCATTCGGATTACATTTAAGAAAAACTTCATTACTTCTAGACCTAGGAAATATATTTTGTTAATATTTTATTTTTACCCAATTACATGTAACAACAATTTTAACATCCATTTTTAAAAATTTTGAGTTCCAAATTCTTTCTTTCTCTCTCTTCCTCCCTTTTCTCTTCATTAAGAAGGTAAGCAATTTGATATGGGTTATACATGTGCAGTCACGCAAATCACATTTCCATATTACTCAGTGTGAAAGAAAACACAGACCAAAAAAGAAAAATAAAACAAGAAAACAAAAAGGTAAAAAAAAAAAAGTATGTTTCGATCTGTATTCAGACTCCTTCAGTTTTTTTCTCTGGAGATTAGAGCTGGGGAATGTTAGAAGATACAGTTTGGGAAAGCAACGTCTTGCCAGGTCTCCCCACCTTCTCAATGCCTCATTTCCATATGACAGTGTCAAAACAGATGGTAATTCCCAACCATTTTCTTTCCCCCACCCCCTACCTCATCCCTTCTGCAGTCCCCTATCATCCTCCCACTTTCACCTTGCATCCATCAGGGGTTTAGCAGAAGCTCCAACTCTGGGAACAATTACAAACTTTTTCCTCCCACCTTACCCCCTCCACCTCTTCTCTTTCTCCAATAGCTAGTGCTAGGATTCAGACTGACTCTAAACTAAGGGTTACCAATTTGTTCTCTATCTGGAAGACAGAGAATTCTTAGATCCCAGAACTTCAGCAGGCTTCTCCCACTGAAAGAGGAGGTTGGCACAGGTGGGTCACTGTTACATGACTATTTCATCAGTGGGACAAAATGCAAACTCATGGAGAAAGAGGAACTCCCAGGGACCCAGCTCATTGGGCTTCTCGAGCCTGAGGGAAGTGAGGGACCTAGAGATTCACTGGAGGGAGGAACATTCATCCCAGGTTACTCTAGCTAGCATGGACACAGGTGGGGAAGAGAGTGGCAAGCAAGCCAGTTCAGATAATGGTGATGAAGGCCTGAACCAGGATAGAAGCTGTGTGAGAGGAGTGAATGGAATAGATGCAAAAGGTGGTATGGTAATAGAATTGATAAAACTTGACACTTGACCTGTCATGGCAGGGATGAGGAAGAAGGAAGAATTGAGGATGATTCCAAGTTTATGAACTATGGACAGCCATGCCTTCAACTGCTACCTCATGTGGGAAGTTCTACCTACTACACCATGAGTCACAGCCCTCCATGACTATCAAGCTCCCAGAACTCAGAAACTCATTTCAGCCTAGGACCTTAGATATCACACCTGACCAAGGGTCTTCTGCAACAATTCATAAAAGTCTTCTTTCTGGCTCAAAGCACAGAGTCTGTATTGTGGTACCCTGTTTAAGACTCCTCTCTTTAGCCATTGCCCCTGTTTGGCAACTTCCATCAACTTCCTGCTGCTATGCCTCTCATCACATCCTCCTTCCCTCTCAAAAAGAAAAAGCCAATATCCATCTTCTGGGCAGTTAGGTGTCACAATAGATAGAGTGTTAGGTAGGTCTGGGGTCAGGAAGACCTGAGATCAAATCTGGCCTCATACACTTACTAGCTGTTAACCCTGGGCAAGTCACTTAATCCTGTTTGCCCCAGTTTCCTCATCTGTCAGATGAACTGGAGAAGGAAATGGCAAACCACTCCACTATCTTTGCCAAGAAAACCCCAAATGGGGTCACGAAGAGTGGGACACGATTGAGATGACTCAACAACAATAGCATCCATTTTATCCTTAAATTAACCTCAAGGTCAATCTCCGCCAAAATGACAATTTAATCTTATAATGCTAAGTGTAAAAGGAAGAACACTTGGCAAGGTTCTCTTTCAAATTCCTAGGCCAGGGGTGGGGAACTTGCAGCCCTGAGGCCACAAGTGGCCCTCTAGCTCCTCGCCTTTGACTGAGCTCAAGTTTTGCAGAACAAATCCTTTCATTAAAAGTATTTATTCTGTGAAGTTTAGATTCAGCCAAAGGGCATACTTGAGGCCACATGTGGCCTTCAGGTTCCCCACCCCTGTCCTAGGCCATTACATTAGAATTACATTAGAATGAGAGAAGTGATCTTTTTTCTATTATATTAATAACCAATTATTAAATAACCAAAAATTAAATTAAGCCTTTTTCTTCTATTTCCTCATTCAGGGACTAGCTCCCGTAGGTCATTCATTCAGTCTCTGAAGGACAAGGCTGATAGATGATATTGGCCTAATTGTCAAGGTGCATGCTTTCCAATCTTGGGCAGGCCCCCACCCAACTAGAAGACCTTACTTCTGTTTAGGGCATAAATACCATCTTATCTAGATGAATTCCAGCCATAAAGCATTAAATCCACGCCCTTGCACTGCTTCTCCCTTTCGTGCCCCGCCTTAGAATTTAAGGTAACTCAGTTCAGGAAGGAGAAAACCAATCACAGTGGGCTGGGTAGAGATGATTTCCTTTGTCCAAATTGCTGGAGGTGGTTAAGTCTCATGATCAAGCCACATTCTCAGCTGGAGGAGCTGAAGGCTTTCAGCTCAACTCCTCATTTGAAAGTCTCATTAATTGTTCAACAATTGAGGTTGATTTTAACTCCTTTTCTAAAAGTACATTGAGACATTCAGTATCTCCATTAGGTGTCTTTGGTTGCCAAGAGAGACCACTGACCATCAATTTATTAATTATTTGCTAACCTAACTAATAAATTGATTATTTGTTACCCAGAAATTCTCTCAGGCTTTTCATTTCATTTCAAGAAAAAAGCTTTCTATTTCAATGGCTTTGTGATTTCATCAATGTGGGATATTCCCTACAACCTCGCAGATTGTAGCCCATCTGTACCTTATCCCATTGTACTATTCTTGTCCATGATGTCTCATAGATCCTCCACAAAAGATCTCCTGACCACTGGAGAGGTCGTCTTCTTTGCCTTTTTACATTTTATAGGTATCAGTGCAGCATTTGGGCTGTTCATGCTTCTTGAACTTTCTCCTACACCTAAAAGGCTGACCTATTTTTCTGATCATAACCACTCTATGGCATTCATTAAGTCATTTAAGAAATAATGGTGCAGTGTGTTTGTACACTCCATGCACCTTTGGATCATTCCCTTTGCCCTTTGGATTATTCACAATTTTGAGTGCTGAAGACCTTTGTGAGGGATAATTTATAGTGAAGTTTCCCCATTCTGAAAAATCAAATCTAGAATGGTTTCAGTATTCACTAGGCCTAGGTTTAGAAGTCAGCTGACCTTCCAGCAATCTGGGGCTTAGAGCAAGGGAGACCCTCCCCAGTGCCACCTCAGCACAAGATGTGCCAAATAAGGTTAAGACTGCTTTCATTGGACACCCACATGTTTCCAGGTCCTTTGTCTCAGAGAGATTCCCACGCTTAGCTTGTGGGTCAGCCCCTCTACCAATGAGAGTGAAGGCCAGTTGGGGGGGTGGGGTTGGGTTTCTGCATTAGAAGATTATATAATCATGGGCTGCCTTCTACTTGGCGTTCTCTCCCTGCAGACGCCATGTTGGGCAACAGGGGGTAGCGTCCTTTCTCATGAGAAAGAATAAAGACCTTTTCTGACCCCAGATTCACACTCTGAACTCTTTCATCTCACACACCTTCTTAACCTTCTTTTGTACTATGGAGCACTTTGGCAGTCTGGTGAAGCCTATTGCCCTCTCCCAGGACAATGATTTTAAAAGCATAAATAAAATACATAGGATTACCAAGGAAACCAAATATATTGAAATGCAGCTATCAAAATATTTTTTAAATAAAAAATTTTTTTTTGCTTTTTGGAGGGCAATTGGGATTAAGTGACTTGCCCAAGGTCACACAGCTAGTTTTTGTGGTGAGTGTCTGAGGACAGATTTGAACTCAGGTCCTCCTGACTCCAGGGCCGGTGCTCTATTCACTGAGCCACCTAGCCACCCCATATCAAAATATTTTTTAAAAGTCCATAGACATAGAGTTAAGAACTCATGTTCTATTTTATTTTTGCCTTTTTTTTTTGGAGGGGGGGGGCAGGGAAATTGGGGTTAAGTGACTTGCCCAAAGTCACATGGCTAGTAAGTGATAAGTGTCTGAGGCCAAATTTGAACTCAGGTCCTCCTAACTCAGGAGCTGGTGCTTTATTCACTGCATCACCTAGCCACCCCATGAACTCCTGTTCTAGAAGAAGTAAATGATACGGTCTTTCTATTATAGTTGCTGGAGGTCATTCAAGGAGCTTGCTTGATTAGTTGGGTAAGTTTAAGCCTTTGTGTCAGATTTTGATTGTATCAAAATCTCTATGGAGGGTGTGGATATAGCCACTGAAATCCTCTAGAGCAGTGGTTCTCAACCTTCCTAATGCCACAACCCTTTAATACTCATGCATATCTCCCACCTGGAGATGGATAGAGGAGCAGTGTCTCGGTTCCTAAGAACATTGGAAATATGTATTTTCCGATGGTCTTAGGTGACCCCTGTGATCCCTGTGCCAGGGCCATTCAACCCCCAAAGGGGTCATGACCCACAGGTTGAGAACTGCTGCGTCTAGAGGATTGGGGGACATCTTTAAGGCAATGCTTCATTGACGATGAAAATGAGGACATCGCACATCTCCTTTGTAGGGGGATGAATCAGTTAACATGGACTTTTTTACTTTTAACAAAGACACCCCTTTATATTGGGACTATGAAAATGGTTAGTTGCAGTAATAGGCCTTTTGCCTGTTTCCTTTTTATAGAGATCTTAAGGGAGATAAGAATGAGTCAGAGAGCTAGGAATGGATCTTGGTCCCTGGGTAGCAACTGCATATTGGTACAGTTCCCCAGGTACAGACCAACTCCTTTACCCTCAGAAATGGTAGCCTCTTGGCCCAAGAGATGGCAACATGTCATTCCAAAAACATTTAAGTAGCTTTGGTACTGTGCTAAGCCCTGGAGATACAAAGAAAGATAAAAGATATCCCCTGCTCTTAAGGAGCTTACAGTCTAATGGAAGATGAAACGTCAGAGGTTGAGACAGAGCCCCAGCTAGGAGGCCTGATGAAGTCCAAAGTAGTACAACCAGGGGGGAAATGAAGAGATGGTTGGCATGGGACCCTTCCTAAAATGGAGGTTCTCCACTCTTCATTTAGCAGTGGTTCTCAACCTTCCTAATGCCGCGATCCTTTAATACAGTTCTTCATGTTGTAGTGACCCCCAACCATAAAGTTATTTTCGTTGCTACTTCATAATTGTAATTTTGCTACTGTTATGAATAGTAATGTAAATATCTGATATGCAGGATGTATTTAAATTGAACATAACCCACAGGTTGAGAACTGTTGATTTAGAGGGATACCAGGGGCAGAGGGTACTGATGAGGTGTGCAAACCCTCAAAAGGCAGTTGAACTAGTTTCTCCCAGAGAAGCCAGAGAACTTCTTAGATCCCTAGGAAAGTGGAGCCATGTAGCCAAGTACAGGCTGTTCTGAGTCCTACCCTTCTAGTCAGAGACGGGGAGTTATGGACAAGTGTAAGAAAATCGAAGGAATCTGGAAAGATCTTTATGAAATAAAATAAAGTTTAAAAAGCACCTACAAAAGGGAATATATATTAACTACGAACATATGAGGAAAATAGAATGAGAATAAAATGAAAAAAGAATCTTCTTTTAAGAAATTATTTATTTTTAGTTCTCAACATTCATTCCCACAAGATTTTGAGTTATAATTTTTTCTCCCCATCTTTCCCCTACCCCCCACCCCAAAATAGCAAGCCCAGTGAATACCCCTCTCCCCAACCCATTCTCCCCTATATCTTCCCCCATTATCCCCCTAACTTTCTAGCAGGGCAAAACAGACCTCTATACCCCAGTGTCTGTACATCTTATTTCCCAGTTGCATGTAAAAAACACATTTTTTTTTAACATTTGGAAAAAATAATCTTGATAAGAGACTTTAGAGGGAAGGTATGAAATGTATTTGGGGTTTTTTTTTTGAAGCTAAATGAATTCAAATATAAATTGTTAGTTAAGTTATGGGCTTGTGTGAGATGAAAGAGTTCAGAGTCTGAATCTAAGGTCAGAAAAGGTCTTTATTCTTTCTCATGAGAAAGGACTCTACCCCCTGTCACCCAACGTGGCATCTGTAGGAAGAGAGCAATAGGTAGAAGCCAGCCCATGGTATATAATCTTCCAATGCAGAAACCCAACCCCGCAACCAGCCTTAACTCCTATTGGTAGGGGGTTGTCCCACAACCTAAGCGCGGGAATTTCTCTGAGACAAAGGACCCGGAAACATATGGGTGTCCAATGAAAGCAGTCTTAACCTTATTTGGCATATCTTCTGCTGAGTTGGCTCTGGGGGAAGGTCTCCATTGCTCTAAGCCCCAGATTGCTTGAAGGTCAGGTGACCTGACCTTAGGCTTAGTGAATACTGAAGCCATTCTAGATTTGATTTTTCAGAATTGGGAAACTTCACTATAAATTATCCCTCACAGGCTCATATATGTATTCATATTTAATTTTAAGTTTCTAACAAAACAATTACTTTGAAAAGATAATAAACCAGAGACATTTTTAGTAACTAGAAATGCCTACCTCTATCAAAGTGGTACTGATAGTAATGCCTGGAGACGTATTTGTGTATTACTTTGATTTGAGTGTGTTTTCTCTCATCACCACTGAGTAGCGTACGCATAAGATCCTGTGCCAAAGAAAGCCTTCCTGCTAGGAAAAAAAATTGACCTATGTAAGAATTTTTGCGTTGTTTCTGCATTTGTTCTAATTTTGAGGGAAGTCTTACCATTCTTTTTTTTTTCTGTTAAACTAGCCTGATCCAAAGTACGGGAGAAATGAACCTATCAGCTTCTTCTGTCTAAAGGTGTGTGATTAATAAATGTTTATTGATTGCTCTTCCTGGGAATTGTTAAAAGATTAACAGATTCCTTGTGAAGTATTGTGCTAATAAACTCTTGTATACTAAACTCTGGAGGATTTTAATTAGAAAACATTTGTATTGGTAGTAAATGCAACATATTTCAATACATATCTACAAATTTGTACTTTTCCTCTATTAAAATACCCTTATAGTCTTGTTTTGTTCTTGTCTTTTTGTGTGTTTTACTGATCCCTTCAATTCTTAAAAACTAAGAAGCCCTCCTGGTTTGCCAAATGGAGGTTATGGGCTCATATATTGCACAGCCATGAGTAGGAACCCCTTTGTTTCCTCAGGCCAATGGGCTAATAAGAATGTCTCTTCAAAAACCAAGGCCCAAGCTCAATGAAATCAAGATATTCTAATTAAGTTAAAATTAAGCCTAGCATCTGACCCATAAGAACCACACGGGACAAATCCTGTAAGAGGGTGAGGAACAAACAAGAACAAGATAGTCTCTGTGAAGAGACAAGGCCACCATATATTAGGGAGTGCCAGGAACCTCATCTCCAGGCTGTGGCTTTCCATGAACCTGCCTCCCAGCTCTTGGTACTTTGCTTTGTGGGATCAGCAGGGTCAAAGCCAAAGATTATCTGTGGACCCAAAAGGATATTCAAATAAATTCAATTCAATTTATTAAGCACCTACTATGTGTTGGGCATTGTGCTAAGTAATAAAGAAACAAGAAAAGAGTCTCTGCCCTAAAGGACTTTACAATCTGTTTGGGGAAGACAGTACACAAAAAGGAAGCACTAGAGGGGGTGGCTAGGTAGCTCAGTGAATAGATTGTCAGCCCTGGAGTCAGGAGGACCTGAGTTCAAATTTGATCTCAAACACTTAACACAAAAACTAGCCCTGTTACCTTGGGCAAGTCACTTAACCCCAATTGCCCTACCTTCCACCCTCCAAAATAAAGAAAAAAAAAGGAAATAGTGTGGGAGGGGGAGAGAGGGTACCTGTATTCTGGGGAATCTGAACGAAGCACAGCAGCAGACAGAAAATGAGAATTACCTGGAACATTCTGAGCCCTCTATAAAGGAAGGCTTTGGGAATTTAATATTCTCTCCTCCGCTCAGAGTGAAAAGGCAGCTAACAGAATTGAGATGGTGTGAAGATGGTGTGATCCAGAGAATATGAGAGACCACCCCGAGTCAAGATGAAGAAAAGGCCTCTCTTTGGATACTGCATGCAATGATGAAATTGAAGTTTACTAGAGACCAAGGGGTGGAGGGTTTGTGTAATTTCCTAATGATTGTATTTAGTGATTAACAATTCTTAGTGACTGATTGCTAGGGAAGTAACTAAGTTTACCTATGATTGCCCCATGAGGGGAAGACTGACTATTGTATTTTGAGGTGACTGAATGACTTGAGTAAGAAGTCAAAGCTCCTTAGGGATACCAGATGATTGTTCTTTTGTTCTTTGTTATTCTGAAACACTGTGACCACTTTGGTAAAAACTATGTAGCCATTTTAATGATAAGCTGCTATGAACACTATATTGTGATTTTCTGTGATAAGACGTAATGTTATGAATATTGTATCTTGATTTGTTGTGAATGTTTGCCTTAATTTGTTATGGAATAAAAAGAGTGTTCACTATACTGTGTAATCAGAACCTTAAAAGCTGTTCACAGTAGCATTCTTTTGGGAGGCTGCTCATACATGGCGTTACATTATGGCATGTGTGTATGGTGTGAAGTCAATCTGCATGAGATTTCAGATCAGCTTATTGTTGGGAAGGCATGATTTTCCATGGAATTGAAACCAAGCAGAGGTACTGATGGAAAATACGGCCTCTATTGGAAACACCTGGAGGCCCTGAGACTGCACCTCAAAAATATCTCCCCAATAAATTTGGCTTCAGATGTACCTACTGACTTACTATAACATCACCTATTTAAAAAATCCTGCCTGCTGAATAGTGGGGACATTGGGCCTGAAGAGCCTGATCACCTCTAAGTCTCTTAACCTCCTAAAACTCTTGTACAAATTATACAAATAGATTTAAAAATACAAAAGTTAATGTTGACTTTCCCAGGTGAAAAAAATGTGTGCATAATGCTTCTCTTCAAAAAGTAACATTCTAACAATATTAAAATTCTCATCTGCTTAAACAATTATGATAGGCAATGACTAATTAATTCAGCAGCAGCTATTTCCATTTTCAGGCTGTTCCTAGGGTGGGGAACCTTTAGTCTTCCACCTCGATGTCATCCAGACACTCAGAGGTAACACTACTTCTCACCCACAATCCCTGTCATGAGTGTATCACATTGTTTTGGTGCTGATGATGGATATTTCATTCAGAGCCATTTCTTAATTATACATAGTAATCATCACTTCAAAAGTGGTGAGAAAAAGAAAAGATTATACCAAACTATTTCTAAAGACCCTCCTACTCTAATATTTGATGATTCAGAATGACAATTTCTTAGTCTTATGGTCCAAGTGAACAGAGTATGTCAGAACAGTTTAATCCCCAACAACATGCTTACATTGGAGATGCTAAACCTCTCAATCCTTTTGTCTTTATCTCTACTTTCTCTTCCCTGCACTGTCTTTTCCTTCCTCTGGTTTTTCATATTTCCTTTGTCCCCTCTCAACTTGCCATTACTAGAAATATATATGTTTTAGCATTTGTTCCCATTCCTGATTCTTGGAGGTAATGAGTTCCATACATGTACTATACAGTGTTTAAAAACAACAAACAAAACCAAAAACCAAAAGAAGAGACCTATTAAATTCCCAGCTTTAAGGGCTGAATAAACTATTAGACATATCCATGGTCACTCTATTCACAATGGCCCTTCGATATTTTAGAAAGGTTCCATTTGGTTTTTAGAGATGAATGAGTCTTAGAATGTCCTCATAAGGGATGGTAAAAGGGAATAACATTTATAGAGAGCCTTCTATATACCGGCCTCAGAACAAGGTAGGTGCTGTTATCATCCCATTTTGGAGTTGAGGAAACTGAGGCAAACAGAGATTAACTTGTCCAGTGTCACCCAGCTGGTAAGCGTTTGAAGCTGGACTTGAACACTGATCTTCCTGACTCCAGTCTCTTGGCTCTAGCCTAGCAGCCTTTCAACAAATGGCTCTGCTTATTTTTCTTGAGGTACAATGATCAGAGGTGTACACTGGTACACCATCAATCATGGTTTTAGACATTTTCAGCTGGACATTACAACTGTTACAATAGCATACTTTAAGTAATAACTTTTGGCACATAGTAAGGGTTATAGAAATATAAGCCATTATTATCTATGAATTATAGTACTTTTAGCAATGGAAAGGACCTCAGAGAGCATCTATTACCACCTCTTATTTTACAGATGATGACACAACCAGACAAGTTAAGGAACTTACCCAAGTTCACATAGCTCATTAGTGGCGTGACTCCTAGTCCAGTGCTCTGTTTTCTTGTACCTAGCTACCTTTGAGGATCCCTTAGGATTTTTAACATTCAGATGAGCCTGTAACTACACAGATACCTAAAATTTTCTATTGTAATTTAAAATTAAAAAGTTATCTCAGAAACTTTTCCCTCAGACTTGTGTGATAATGACAAGAGTGTATGTACTATGAGAAATATACATATTATAATTAAATCATCCCTATTTTTAGAATGGAAGATTGTAACCTACTATGCATTTGAAGTTCACAGCAAAAATATAAGGAGATTCATATACATGTTTTGTCTCAGTAAAAGGTGGTTGGTTAGTCTTGTTGCTAGAAGAAATATGGCCTACTCATCAGCAGTGGTAGTTCAGACTAAGAGGCAAGCTTGTTTTTTCCTGCATCATTCCTAGCCAAGGGGTGGGGAACCTGCAGCCTCAAAGCCACATGTGGCCCTCTAGGTCCTCAAGTACATACTTAAGACTCAAAGGGCTGCACTTGAGGACCAAGAGGGCCGCATGTGCCCTTGAGGCCGCAGATTCCCCACCTCTGTCCTAGCCCTTTCTTGTCTTGATCTAGTCAGAAGGCCAAGAAATGCAGGATCTGTTCTAACACTGTTCTTATGCTCCCAATCTGTTTCTGACTGGTTAAGTCTTAATTTAGACATGTGCCCTCCCTTCCTTATATTCTCACTCCAAATAAAGGGTTAATTTAGGGGTGAACTTCCCCCTTCCCCATTAATGGTTTTCTTAAAATCTTTTACTGAAACATGAAAAAAAATTAAGATAAAATTGGTTTTCCTGACATTTGAGAAATATACTCATCTGCTTTTTCAAATTAAGAACAGGGAGCATGAATTTTGTTGAACTACAAGAATATAAAACTTTGGGGGAGGTTAACTGAGGGCAGAAAGAATATGTTGGGAAAACACACAGAAATGGAGAGGGGAGCAAAAGGTACCCCACTCAAAGGAAGAGAGGGGGATAAAAAAGGGGAAAAGGCTGAGAAAGAAAAAGATAAAGTAATTGAGACTCAGTAGGTTCTTGGGTAAGTACTAAAGAAAGAACCAGATGAAATCAATTCTATAATAATATCTGGCTAACTGAATACTCCAGGTCACTGATCCCACAGCCCACCTGACATATTTTAAATACAAACAAATTTTGTCTTTTGGCCTGTTGGTTTCTAATTCTAGGCACTAATGAATATCTCAAATCTGTTTTGGGGAAGCATGAACAAGATTCTGAGAAATGAGAGAAGTCCCGAAAAAGTGCAGTAACAATGACATTTCAATCAAACTGTTTCTGGGACATAGAAAAAGAATTGATTATCCATACACAAAGGCTAGAAAATAATATGATAAAGTACTTCTCTTGCTTCCCTTCTAAAAGCTGATTTGGCATCTCATCCTTTGTGTAATTTTATTTATAACTGTTTTATCTATGATGTGTTGGTCATTGTATTCCATGTTACTAGTGTTCCAAGTAGTTAGGTTTGGGGGGAAAATAATCCAGATTACTTCAAAGTTGGCACTAAGGATCTTTAGGAAGAGAGGTCATAATGAATGCCACTTACACAACACAGTCTCTTTTTCACCAAATTTATTGTTGAACATTTAGAACACTGAATATGATGAAGTTAAAAAGAAAGCACCAAAAACTGCTACACATTAATACCTGAGCAAAGACTGAAGTATTCACGCACTGCACCCTACACCTAATAGCAGAGAGTTGAAACAAGGTAGAAAACCATTTACAACACTCTATATAGAGTACGGTAAGTAGCACTTTTCGTGAATTACAAGTTAGATGTAATAATGTTAATTATACTATACAAAACAAGTATACACAAATGCGTCTTTAGCACAACAAACACTGTACAAAGTTTTGAAGAAAAGCATGCATGTCCATGTGGAAAAGACTTGGAGGAGTTATCTTTTTAGTCCATGTTACAGGTTAGTAGTTTGACAGTGATATAATAAGCCTTTGCACTGAATGGGAATGAGTGTACAACACGGTTCAGTTACTATGCACTGCATGGTCTGTATGTGAACATTATTTGCAAGAAGATTTCTATATCTCTTATCTCATCATTACATACAGCCCTTCTATGAGCCTATAATTAAGGTATGAAAGCTGATGTGGGACAGCACTGGGTCTGGGAATGGATTTCTTCTATTACTTTCCCTTTTCTCTGCTTCCATCTCAATGTAGTCAAGAAAGGTATAGTCTCTAGAGAATTTAGGAGAACCCTAATCATTTCATAAAAATCAGTGAGAACAGAAATTTAATACAAAAAGGGATGAATTTTTTAAAAATCAACTTGAAATGAATTGGCCTATCAAATCCACAAACATGGGAAATTTTCAGTTAAGATTATGGACCAAAAGACAACTTGGAGTTCAAACAGGAATCACATCTATTACTTTGGGAAAATATACACATAATTCTTTGACAAAAAAATCTGTTCAGTCTTGGTAACTGAGGTGGAGAGGGAAAAGAATCTCAAAACAGGTATATTATGGATATGAGTTTAATAAATTAAGAATAAAACCACTCAAGTTTTTTAAAAAATCTGAAATACATTTAAATGCTCACATACCACATGCTTCTAAATACTTTAATACTTTGAGGGGAGAGGTCCCTGGCCAAGGTAAATCCTGGAAGAAATGCATGACTGCTGGATCATTAAGACAACAATTACATGTTAATATTCAGATTTTCACATGTAAAGTCAAGGTCACGGATGCTTCCAATTGCTTCAGAACTAGAATTTAATTATTTAGTGTCATCAATTCCCTATTTCTTTGTATATAATTGTTCATTTGAATTTTACATGAAATTTCTAGAAAGTAAGGGAGATGCTTAGAATGACAATTCCCCAAATATGAAGGAAATGAGTAGCTCATATTTTTAAAGCACTATTTTATTGACCTTGAAGAAAAAAAGATTTCTGGCCAATTTGAGACGAATACCCATAATAAAATCTACAGTTTTCAAAAATCTATAGGGCACTATTCTTTACTGTTTTAAGGCACAGTCTATTTTGCCCTATAAAACTAGAAATCCAAGGTCACAGTGAGAATATAAGCTCAGTTTTGGCCTGGTTTCCCTATGAGTACAGGTCATGACGACCTTTGTATTTTGCCACATTTATAGTTAGTGAAAGGTCAAATTATTGTTCTAAAATTATATTAGAAATAATATCATATATTTAAGATAAAATATTTAAATAATCTGCATTAAGAAAAATCCACTATGGGAAAGTTTGGAGTAGTACTTTAAAAATAAACTTCTGAACATACACAAAATACAAATACATGAGATACACTTAACAGATATTAACAACGTTAATCTGGAGTTTAGCTCAAATTTCATATACTGTTTTAAGGTTTGCAAAGCACTTTAAGAAATAATGAAACTGCAACATTTCCTCTTGAATTTATAGTGTCTTTACTTCCACATGGTCTTGCTGCCACTAATAACTAGCTGAGTTATCTGTGCAAGAGTATAACAGTGAAACTACAGCACTTTAGGCTAAAGTTCAATAGTGTTTAATGTTGCTAAACCCAATCAACACTATCTTAACGTGAGGGTAGCAGCAATTTTTCAATTAAACAATTATGTACAATCTACTAATTGTTGTTGAAGTAGCTGTCAGACAAGGTATAGGATCAAATACTACAGCTATAAAGAATTTTAGGGATCATCTAGTTCAACCCCCTTCATCTTCTAATCTATGCAATGAAACTGAGGCCTAGAGAGGTTCTGCAGTAAGACAGGTTAAGATCATGCAGCTAGGTTATGGACAGGGCCAGGAATAGGACAAGAAGTCTCTAACTCCCAGTCAATCACTCTTAGCACAAACCTTGCTGACCTTTCAGCATTAGTAGGCAGTGAGAAGCCAATGAAGTCACATGATGTAAAAGTAGAAAAAATAAGGCAAGACTGCCTGATATGCAAAGTTAGAAGTGTTAGGGCTTGCCATAAAGGCAAATCTACTACAGCTATAGGCATCTATACACTGGAGGCAAAGTATGACTGTTGTACATTTTCAGTTTTAGTAATTCTGTGACTTAAATACAACTGTACAGTTATTATGTTAGCATGAGTAATGGGGCATCCTATTTTCCCTTAACGTTGCTATTTTAAAAAATTAAAGTTTTATTTGAGTACATTTAGTAGGCTCACTGTATCATTTCCTTCATGATGGTGCCTGAGCCAGAGACTCTCAAGAGCTGGAAGGGATCCAGGAAAAGTTTTCCTTTTTGTCTTTGTATTCTACAGAGTCTGGCACAGTGCCTAATGCATGGCAGGTGCTTAAGAAATGCTTCCTGAATTGAAAGCCTGACTTTGCCTTAGGAACATGTACAGTTTGACCTGCTGGCAGAGTCATTATAGTTAACCCCAACTCTAAAAGATGAACTGCTCCCAAGGTGAATCACTATACATCACTTTCTTTCTTGGGACAACAGTTTTATTATCTGTAAAACAAGAGGGATACCTATAAAGTCCAATTCTAACTTTTTGTGTCCGTCCCCCCCCCCCCCAACATAGCACATCTACTATTATCTTGGCAGTCAAGTGCTTTTTGGAAAAATTGGAACCAATGAACCAAATTTGCTTTACAGCAAAGTTCCCTGGAACTACTGGGGTATTCCATTGAATGAGGGACACTTTTATTGACAACAAAAAGATAAAATGATACAAAAATTAAGAAAAAATACTATCAAATAATGTAAATTAGATACTTCAAATGAAGAATCTGATACCACTATTTCAGGCATCAAATAAAGTTGTCATACTATACTAAAATCTTTAAACATATAGAAAAACAAGGGTACAAAGCATTTGCCAGTTACACATTTGTTAATATAAGTGCTAGCTTAAATATGTGAAAAATTGTTTTTTTCTTTTTCCCAATATGCATTTGTTTGCTAAATATAGTTCATTGGCACAAGTATCCCGAGGTATATTACAGTTGCATGTAGCTTTGGTGGCTAAAGTACATTCTGCTAAATTTATGAATACTGTTCAATAATTTCCAATTCAGTGCTTTATGCTCAAACTTAAAAAAAACCAACTATCATTTTTCCTTACAAAAGGATGTAAAAAATTTTAATATGACACAGAACAAGTGTAATGTGAAATATAAAATGTGCCCTTTTGAGGCATTGGAACATATAAATAATTTTTTTACTAATTATGTTACTGTATAAATACTAAAAATCAAAGTAACGTAAAAAATAAAGGCAGATATAAACCTATAAAACAGCTACTCTCAGTGTTTTCAGAAGCAAATTTTCATTGGCCCAAACAAAATAAATCAAGAAAATTCTTCACAAATGTTCAGTTAGAGGTTACAGAATAAAGACACGCTGATTCTGACTTGGTATCTGTCAAGTCCTATAAAAAGTCATCAGCAATTTAACCTATTAGCATTTCAAAACATGATCGTTGTTGGCAAAATACCATGCCAAACAAAATTATGAAAAGATCATAGGAAAATGAAATTCTTTCATCAATATACAGCTCTGTGAAGAAACTAAACGAGGATGTGATATTTTTCCCTCCACATTTAATTGAGGTGTATTGCCTACATTCATCCTATAATGAAATGTTTCTTATTTTTATTCTTTCATATCAATCTTAAGAAATTTATGGCCACTAATATTTTCTCCTTAAACCTTACACAGCTTTATACTCTAGTTTATAAGATACAAAGAATCAGATACTTGCACTTCCAGTTCAATTAAGCAGATTAAATAAAAAAGATTTTATTAGATCAATCATTTTTTCTCATAAGGAGTTTTCCTTATCAACCATAGGATGCTTTGATCTTTCCTTTGAACTGTGTGGTTGCCGCAATGCTTTTTATGAATCAAGTGTTGAAAATGTCTTATGCTACCAATTATGACAGAATTTTGAAAACTTTTACTGTGAACTGAAAGCAAAGGCTATTCTGAATGAATAAAATGCTGCCTCATCACAATCAGGTACATAAATATAGTAACTAGAGCTCCTTTAACCAAATACTGCTGAAAAGAGGGTTTTTTTTTTAATGAATACGAAGTATCTGCAATTAGTCTATCAAAGCAGAATCCAGGTCAGTGCTAGCCTCTGTTCATGTGCCATCATTTCACATAGAAAAGAATTCACAGTTCAGGATTCATGGTTTCAAATACAGTTAAGCCCTGACAAACCAAACAAGTCAGCAACTAAGGTCCTTTTTGCTTTTTGTTCCTTTTCCTATCACCCTGGTTGCTAATGTAGACTGCCCAGAAACATCTTTAGTGTTAGTGAAGAGAAACGTGCAGCTCTCTCAATAATCAATTGGAAGCTGATACTGCTACGAATAAAAAGAACTGATAATGGTGGAATTACATCAAGAAGAAAGCCTCCCTGTAGCACTAATAGAAAAAGTGAAAGCAATAAAAAGAGACAGATCTGGAAAACAAAACAAGGGGCTTAATTTTCTGTGATAGAATAGTGGTATCTTTAGACATTTTGGGTTTTGTACTTACTCTAGATGAATTTATTCTCTCTCCAAGGAGAGAGTAAAATGAATGCACTTTTATCATGCCTTAAAATGATTGATTTTCTTTAGTAGCTATTCTTTTTAAAAATTTCTTAATTTACAAAGGAAAAGCAGTCCAGTCTTGGTAAATTATTATAAATTTTGAGATTTTGGTATATCTCTATATTTATTTTAAAAGTTTTAGCTTGATACAATTAACATCACTGAATCTTAGTTTCTAATTATTATAATTTTAAAAGAATAAAAGGCTAGAATTTGAGTTTCCTGTTTTCTTGGATAGGACTGTTATGAAGTATTACATGCCTAATTACAAAAGCAGCCTGGAATTTTGAAGCAAGGAATCACAGGATCATAAGATTTAAGAGCTAGTAAGCAGGGCCCTCAGAAATCATTTAGTCCAACCCCTCATTTTATAGATAAGGAAATTGTGACTCAAGGGACATTAAATGACTTGTCCAGGGTCATACAGGCATTGAGTGGCATAGCCAGGATCTGAACTTAAGTCTTGCGATTTCAAAGCGGCACCCTTAGTTCAGAAACATGGAAGTAAATTTTCTGATTCCAAAGCAAAATACTGACTCTACTTTGTAAAAGTATCATTTCACTTTTACCAAAGAACATGCATGGGTATGCAGGTATGCATACGCAGACATACATAGAGGTTTTCTGTTTGTGGAAAACTTTTTTCTTGTATAATTTGATTACATATATACAGTTCCTAAAGATACTTTAATATTTCCTTACTGTGAAGATCTGAATGCCCCTTAGTGCTATTACCTTCTATTATTTATCTCAGTTTAATTTTCTATCTTGTTTGTACACAGTTGCCTGCATATTTCCCTCGTTAGAATATTTAGTTCCGTAAAGCAAAGCCTACATTTTGCCTTTCTTTGTATACCCAGTGCTTAGCATGGTGCCTCGAAAATAGTAGGTACACTGAATAAATACTTGTAGACTGACATTCTACAATACCTTTGCCCAGTTAACTTCATAAACCTAGGTGATGCCTCAAATACTGCAGAGTAATGTATCCTAATTCATGAAAAAAATTTAAGATAAAAATCAATAAATCAAGATATAATTAGATTAATATAATTTTTTGAGCTCTAAATAAACTTAGATATCATCTATCTAGTTCAACTTCACCTCTTTTATTCACTATTTTTGGAAGGTCAGAACAGGATAAATGAGTTGTTAATAGCAGACCTAAATCAAGAACATACTTCATCTCTGTGCCTCAGTTTCCTCATCTATAAAATGAAGAGTTGAACTCAATGTCCTCTGAGGTCCCTTCCTGCTCTAAATACAGGATTCTACATCTCCTGATCACCTTTCTTTTGTACTTTGCACTAAACTTTCTCTAAATAAGCATTTAATTAAAGCAAAGGGGTAGAAATATTTAGAATTTTAGTTAATACTCAGTTTGTTGCTATAAATGTGAAGAAATAATTTTCTAAGCTTATTTAAATAGACAAACATTTTTAGTATGCATCTACCTAGATCCAAGTGGAAAACTTGAAACTATTTGTATAGTTTCATCACACAGTCAAACCATATTCTATGAATTTGGGCCATATAAGTAGCCCATATTTTTCAACTTAAGTCAATATTCTAATTCCCTATTTCCTTTTGTGATGCATAAACAGAACATACCTTTGTTTATTATGATCATTAAAAACTTTAATTAATTAAATTTAATTTGACAAAGCAAGCACTTATTACTGTGAACTTCTAAGTCTTAGGACAAACCTCTATAATCCATGATGCTGATGGTTCTCTTTACATCTATTTCTTTACCATTACTACAAAATATGTGAAGCCACTTGGAACAAAGAACAGAAAGATGGGCTTGGAGCCAATGATACTTGTATTCAAGTCCCACTTTTGGCTACATTATTCTGTGCAAGTTACTTAACCTCCAGTGCCCTATGCAGTTTTCAGACTATAAGTTGGAGAGAGGATATTGCCTTACATTGGTAGAAGGAATTTCCTCTTCTGGTAGCTCCCTTTATCAATGAAATCAAATGTTCAGTCCCTATCTCTGTTATGAAGTGTGTTTATACTATACTATAATGAAATCATGTAATATAAAAATCCAATTTATTATTGGTCTGATCAGCAGTCAAAATGATCAAAAGATATGAACAGGTAGTTTTCAGATGAAGAAATCAAAGCTATCTATAGTCTTCTGAAAAAATACTCTAAATCACTATTGATTAGAGAAATGCAAATTAAAACAACTCTGAGGTACCACATCACAACTACCAGATTGACTAATATGACAAAAAAGAAAAATGACAAATGTTGGTGGGGATATGGGAAAATTGGGACACTAATGCACTGTTGGTAGAGTTATCAACTGATCCAGTCATTCTGGGGAACAATTTGGTACTATGCACAAAGGGCTATAAAACTGTACATACCCTTTGATCCTACAATAACACTACTAGGTCTATATCCCAAAGAGATCAAAGAAAAGGAAAAAAAGGAAGTACATGTACATAAATATTTACAGTAGTTTTTTTGTGGTGGCAAAGAATTAGAAATTGAGGAGATGCCCATCAGTTGGGAATGGCTGAACAAATTGTGGTATGTGACTGTGATGGAAAACTATTTTGTTATATAAACAACAACAAGCTGAATGGTTTCAGAAAAACCTGGGAAGACTTATATGAATTGATGCAAAGTGGAGTGAGCAGAACCAGGAGACCATCATACACAGTCACAGCAATACTATATGATGATCAACTGTGAAAAACTTAGCTATTCTCAGCAATACAACGATCCAAGACAATCCCAAAGGATTCATGATGAATAACACTATCTGCCTCCAGAGAAAGAACTGACGGAATCTGAATGCAGATCAAAATATACTATTTTTCACTTTTTGAATTTTTAAAATTTTTTTCCTTTGGGCCTGTGTCTTCTTTCACAACATGACTAATATGGTAATAGGTTTTGTATAACTGAACATTTATAACCTATATCAAACTGCTTACTGTCTTGGGGGGGGTTGAGGGAGGTAGAGAGAAAATTTTGAACTCAATTTAAAAAAATGAATGTTAAAAATTGTCTTTATATGTAACTGGGGAAAATAAACTGTTATTTAAAAAATAAGGTGTGGATGGCATGCTCATCAAATCTGCAGGTGACACAAAGTTGGGAGGAACAGCTAACAGAGGCTGATAATAGTCAGGATCCAATACAGATTAGTAATGGGAAGAGTCTAAAAAGATGGACTTTGGGAAGTATTTTACTGGCTATAAAAATGTAAAGTTTTAAAAATGGGTACCAAAAAAATCCCCAACTTCACAGATATGTGATGGGAGAGGAATGAACAGTTTGTCTGAAAAAGAGCCATGGGTTTTCATGCATTGGAAGTACAACATGAGTCAACAGTGTGATGTGGTAGCCAAAAAAGCCTCAAGTGATCTTGGGCTGCATTAAGAGAGGCATGGTTTCCAGAAATAAAGAGGTTATTGTCTCTCCGCATCTGCCCATCACTGACTGCATCTGGAGTACTGTGCCCAGTTCCAGGCATCACCACTTGAGGACATCAATAAACTAGGCAGCCTTCAGAGTGGGGCAACCAGGAAAATTAAAGACACTAAGTATATATTATATAAAGATTGACTGATGAAACTGGGGATGTTCAGCCCAGAGAATAGAAGACACTAGAGGGAGGGAAGAGGAGAGATAACTGTGTTCAAGTACTTGAAGAGCCATCATGTGAAAGGCGGATTATGCTTATTCTCTTTGGCCCCAAAGGACAGAACAGGAAGCAACGGGCAAAAGCTGCAAAGAGTCAAACTAAGGTTTGATGAAGGAACAGAATGAAATAACTAATTCAATGCCAGTAAGTGAATAGCTATGACAAATTGTTTTCTTATGGTCAAACACTAGCATTATTTAGGAGACTTAAGGTATTTGCCATGAATACAAAATGATAGTCAGCATTTGAAAAATAACAAAAAGAGCATTTCTTTAACTTCTGAGCTCTAGATGCTTTTAACAATAAATTTTAAAAGGTTACTGAAAAATATCTTGTCAGAAGGCCAAGAAAAATTCAAAGTGAATATAACCTTGTAGACATAAAAGAATGTTAACAATACACCTCATAAATATGGTTTCTCAAAACTGATCAAAAAGTGTTCTTGATATTTTGTTTTCTGAGGAAACTGTAGTATTATGTATTTGATCTGCCTCTTTACAACTTAATTCTCAATATAAAAACTATAGCAAATACAAAGGGACACATTTCCGTAGAAAAACCGGATGGAAGAACAAAAGGCCTGCAGTGTCAGTATAGCCAGTGCCGTATTTATGGAATCTAGACTATAAAAACATCACTAGAATCATAAACCAAATAGACTGGGATGCACAAGAATTGAAATCTTGAAAGATTTTGGTCACTAAACTCCTTATGTTCCTTTTTTAAAATGATTAGTAGAGAAATGCCACACCACAAAAACAAAACCATGCTTCAAATACTTTCTCAGGGGTTACAAAACTAGTTTTGAATTTTCATATTGTAAAAATAGACTTGTCTTCTCCAAAGGATCCTGCAGTCCGCGTGGATGAGTTTGTTTTCCTTTCTCATTACCTTCCTGAAGAGCCAAAGTACCCCTACTATTTCTCAAGTCAAATACTGGACAACATATGGAGTAAAAGAGGAACGACTACAAAGTATGGCACTCTGTATAAGTGTGTAGAGCCAAAGGCAACCACACCAATGGCCACTATAAGTGGAAACTGTGCAGCAGTCTTCAATAGTTTACTGCAAAAAGAAAGAAACATAATTATATGTTATGATTACAAACTACAAGGAAGGGTGGAAGTCTGTAAAGCCAATATTATATGTGATTTTGAGAAAAAAATATTTTATGCTGTTTTAAATATAATATTTTGCTAACTGTGAAGTTTCCTTCATTTGCAGATTTTTTCTACATCAAAAGGTTAAAAAAGCTGATTTTGAAACTTACATTTTACGATCAGAGTTCTGTTTGGCTTTGTGAAATTTTACCACTAGAAAAGCACTAATTCTTTAAATGTAGGAAATTTACAATAAAATATAGCACTAGTTATTTCTATGTTACTATAATTTATGCCAAATTTCATTTTAAATTCAATTTTACATTTGACACCATGATAAATGGTTGAAAAAATTATAAAAGCACAGAGAACCTCAAATAAAAACAAAAACTTGGGGGAGGGAAGAATGAACAACTTCATATAATGTTTGTAGACAGTCAAGAAACATTATATGAACAATAATTATTACATGCTTACAATGTCCAAAGCGCTGTGTTAACACTGGGAATACATACAAAAGGAAAGCCAAACAGTTCCTGCCCTGAGGAAGCTCAGATTTCAAAAGGGAAGACACACATACTATGTACCAACCAGGTATATAAAGGCTAAATTGAAAGTAATCACAGGGGGAAGGGGAAGAGAAGCCATTAAAGACTCCTTACAGAAGGATGGGAACCTAGCTGAGACCTGAAGAAAGCCCAGGAAGTCAGGGGGGAAAGGCAAGAAGAGAGAGCGTTCTGGGTATGAGGCACAAGCAGGGAAAATACACAGAATCAGTCAGGAGATAGATAGATAGAGTGTCCTGCGTAACTAACTAAAAGGAAGCCAGTTATCATTGGACTGTAGAGTACCATCTGTGCAGAGCAATAAAGTGTTAAAAGACTGGGAAGGTAGGGAAGAGTCAGTTAATTAAGGGCTTTAGGTGGCACAGTGAATAGAGCACCAGCCCTGGAGTCAGGAAGACCTGAGTTCAATACCGGCCTCAGACACTTAACATTTACTAGCTGTGTGACCTTGGGCAAGTCATTTAACCCCAATTGCCCTGCCTTCCTCCCTACAAAGAGCAGAAAAAAAAAGACACATCTTTTAGCTCAGCTTACAGCTAACTCTTTGCACACATTAATCTCACTTGCAAATGAAAAAGAAACGTAGCAAGTAAGATCTAGAATATTTCAAACGTCAATTTTTTTTAGCAAAGTTAAAGTTTTCTTAGAAACCTAACGAAAAAGGCAGGTAATTGTACTGAGAATAATAGTGAAATTTAATTTGGTGAAATAAGCAAGATAGGCTTCGGAAAGCTTAATTTTCTGCCAATCCTGCCTCAATACCTATGATTTGTAAGCAATCCAGTATGTGTAGGGATTAGTGCAATTTGAAGTCAACCTTCTATAACTTCTAATAATATGGTAATGAAGTGGTAAGTGTGGTTGCATTACTGACTGTACGTATATATATATGTGTATATATATATAAATATATATATTATATATACACACACACACACACACACACGACATAGGAAATAAAAAAATAACTTTATCAACACTGTAAGCATATAAGGATGCTTAAAGTATTTCAATATTTACTCATTTTTAAATATAATAACTGCTTTCAGGAGTTTGAATTCCTAAAACATAGCTTTGGTTTTACTCTGTATATCTGCAACATTAAAATATGGGTATGAAAATGCATATTTCAGTGTTACTTGGTTATAAAATTGCTAGGATAACAGATTTAGAGCTGTAAAGAGCCTCAGAGAGTCCAACTCCCTCATTTTATAGTTGAGGAAAATGAGGCCAAGAAAGTTTCACTTGCTCAAGGTCACAAGGCAGCAGAATCATGTTTTGAAAACTAGGCGCTCTTACTCCAAATCCAGGTTTTACTGCTGTACCATACTTTCTTTAGGTTACCATTTTATACAATTAAAAAGCAGTCAAAGTTCATTGAGAAGAAAAGAATATTATGATTTTGTACAAATTATGATTACAAATTATATTTCTATATGTATACATTCTGAAAATAAAAGATTCCAAATATTAAAGCAGATTGACTTTGAAAAATATTACTTTAATAATAATAAATATCATATATAAACATATATTGTATATAATATAAATATAAATAATATATAACTAAGTAACAATAAATAAATCTTAATCATACTTAAAATTGTATTTGTAAATTTTATGAGGAGTCCAACTAAAATTATTTAGTTCATAATTGGGGCATTTTTAGCAATTTTCTTGACATTCAAATGTTGGCTTTTTCTCCTGAAAAAGGTTTTCATTATTTTGTCTTCCATTCTGCAAAACTGGTTTCAAAATCCTTTTATAATACTTAATTATTACAAACAGATAAAACCAAGAGCTTGTACACAATTTAGAATAAGAACCAAATTATCTTAAAGAAAAACAAAACTTTAAAACTGCTGGTATGTTAAAGTTGGAAGGAACATAAAAGGCAGAATAATTTTAAAAGGCAGGAAAAAAAACCCAGAAAAGAGGAAAAAAGTGAGGAAAGGATTTGACTTGTTCTCACTGGTCAGGTTTGGAGAGTATAAAACAAGAGAAGTAAATAATGAATGAACGAAAAAACATTAAGTACTTACTAAGTGCAAAACATTGAGGATACAAAACAAAAATTAAGATAGTCTTTGTTCTCAGGGGGCTCACATTCTAATGGTGGGTGAAAGTTACAGAGAAGCAGATTTTGGTTCCATGTAAAGGAAAAACTTTCTAAAAGAAAATGGAATGGGCTACAGTTAACACCAGCTCATAAGGTAATGAGTTCCCCATCACTTGTTGGAGATGTTACAGAGAAGGGGCCCTGAGCTGCCTTCTAACACTGAGATACTGTGAATTCTACTCCTTTTAGCTTTGAAAACAATTGCTTAGGTAGACATGTCCCATAAAGTCACTACAATAAAAAGAAAAAAACTTCAGGATTTTCAAAGGTAAAAATCAAAATACGATGTAAGAAATATTAAACATAAGACAAGGATTGGAAATGGAAAAAAACCCCTATCATTCTGTATACAAATAGAATTACTACAATTAAAGAAAAAGAAAGTCAGTATGGTGTGATGGAAGAACTGGTTCTAAGTCCAGATAAGTCTAAGTCCAGTCCTTAGACAAAAAAACAGCTTTGTATCTTAACTCTGCTACCTTGGACAAGTCAATTAACTTTGAGGGCTTAGCATGCTCCTGTAAAAGATTAGAGCTGAACTAAATTATTTCCAATGTCTAGTCCTAATATTTTATTATTTTCCTATGCTAAAAAACAGTGATACCCTTAGGGTCTTTTGAGGTATATAGGTTTGCTTGAGATTATACAAAATGTACCCAAACTGCTGAAATTTTAAATTCTTTTGTCTGATTTTTATGTATTGTTGATTCTTCCCTTTTATCAGTCTTAGTTGTTAGTAATAATAATAATAATAGCTATTATGATTAGAAACTGCACAGTAGTAGCCTGTGCTGGCTGTGGGACACTAAGAAAATCACAGAAATTCTCAGTGTGCTCTATCAGTTAAGACTATAAGCGGCAGAGAAGGGTCCAACCTACATCAATAAAGGGAGTTTCCTCACCTGGGAATTTTCTGTGCCACTGAAATTCTAGGTCTAGTTCTTATCTCTGTTCTTGTATAACACAATCCTCAAGAAACATACTCTGCTCCAGAGGTGACAAACACAGGGTCTCTAGGCCACATGTAGCCCATAACATTTCCAAGGGCAGCCCAAAGAAATATTTCTTAAAATACATAAAAATACAGTAAAAATGGGTCTAATCTGTGGGGAGGTAGTACACAGGAAGATAATTTTCCCTGAAAGGGTTATTCTTCTATGAATGATGTCCTTGTCTCAGAAAAAAGGAAAGTGGAGCTTTTGGGGGCAACTGGGACCAAGAGGGAGTGAGAACATATATCCAAAGATGAGACTACATGGCAAATGGAAAGGAAAATGATCACAGGGAAGACGAGACATAGAAGTGAATGCTTTGGGATACTGGGTTAGGTTTGTTCCATTGCATCTTGAAGGCAGACTGTTAGTTGCCTTGGGCCCAATAAACAAAATATCTGGCTCTTCTAAATAGTCCAAAATCATTAGCACTAGCAAATAAAGATGAAAACTTATTAGTCTAGGAGTAGCTAGGTGGCACAGTGAATAGAGCGCTGGCCCTGGAGTCAGGAGGAGCTGAGTTCAAATTAGTCCTCAGACATTTAACATTTACTAGCTCTGTGACCTTGGGCAAGTCACTTAACCTCAACTGCCCTGCCTATCCCCCTCCAAAAAAAAAAGACAAAAAGAAAACTTATCAGTCTAAAAAATATTTTGTAATAGCCCATTCTCCTTAGAAAGATGTAGGTTCATTAAGCTAATCACTTTAATTGTATACCAAGAAAAAAATATGTTTCTATGCAAACAAAAACAAAACAGAAAAGGAAGGTATAGGGAGAGCTATTTAAAAACAACAACAAAGCACAATGCTAATTTAATATGTAAATGTCTAAAGATACATATAAACTTAATTACAGAAATGTCATATGTGGTTAGCAATATAAATCTGCATATACACCATAGTTCCTATTCCAACCTACTTAATCTCAGGAAAGAGAAAAATAATCTAAAGTTATTTATCAAATATGAAAAGTATGCTGCAAATGAGGACTAAAAATCTATATGGGAAATAAAAAATGATCAAAATACTATACCTTGACTTTACTGAAACAATGTCAGAATTCCCAAGAATTCCCAGAGTCGGAACGAAGAAAAATGACAGATGTTTACACGGATCAGGATTAAGTCTAATATAATACCTATATGGGGGAAAAGGGGAGAAAAAAAATGTGGTTACATAGACATGGTTATTTCAAATCAGCATAAATCTGAATAACGCCCATAAATCATGGGAACAAGAAGCAATGCAGTTTAAAGTGGGGATGCTACACTACCTATCTCAAAGGGCTGCTATCAGGACCAAACTCCATAAACTTTCATGTGCTACAGAATGTGAAATGTTATTAATTTCAAATTATTACTGAGATAACTATTCTCCAGGCTAAATTTTATCTATGAGATGTTGAGCTATAAAGGAATACCAGGGAGAAACTATAAAACATGCAAACTTGGGGCGGCTAGGTGGCGTAGTGAATAGAGTGTTGGCCCTGGAGTCAGGAAGACCTGAGTTCAAATCCAGCCTCAGACATTTATTTACTAGCCACACCACCTTGAGTAAGTCACTTAACCCCAACTGCCCTGCCCTCCCCCCTCCAAAAAATAAAAATAAAACATGCTACAAAGATGTACTTGACTCTATAGAACAGATATTTTCCTAAGAAGTCATTTATAAATCAAATTATTATATACTAAATCATTTAAATGGCTTTGCAAGTCAAACCATCCAGAATTTGCAAGTCAGTCAAGAAACATTTATTAAGCACCTACTATGTTCCAGGTACTGTGTTAAACATTGGGGACAGAAAGAGAAACAAAAGACAGTCCCTTACCCCCAAAGAGCTCATAATCTAATGGGGAAGACAATAAGCAAACAAATATGTACAAACAAGCTAATATGAAATAAATATGAAATAACTTAAAGAGGAAAGGAACTGGAATTAAGAGAGGCTGGGAAAGACTTCCCATACAAAATGTAATCTTTTTAAAAGTTAAAGGAAGCCAGGGAAAACAAGGAGGCAGAGCATTCTAGGCATAAGGACAGCCAGAGAAAATGTCTGGAACCTAGAGGGTGTTCATGAAACAACCAGGCAGTCAGTGTCACTGGATCAGAGTGTCCCAGTGTTAGGAAGTAAGGTCTAAGAAGACTGGAAAGGTAGAAGTGAAGCAAAGGGTTTTAAGTACCAAGGGGAAGACTTTGTTTTTGATCCTGGACATGATAGGGAGCCCCTGAAATTTATTGAATCAGGCGAGTGGCATCTTCAGACTTGTGCTTTAGGAAAATCACTTTAGTCACTGAATGGAGCATGGACTGAAGTGAGGAGAGATTTGAGGCGAGCAGACCCACCAGCAGGCCACTGCAATAGTCCAGATGTGAGATGACGAGGACATGCACCAGAGTGATGGTGGTGACAGAGGAGAGAAAAGGGAGTAGTCAAGAGATGTAGCAAAGGTGAAATTGTCTTTTGGGGTCAATCTTGAATTTCCACACTTTAGTTTTGCTTAAAAAAAGGAATATCTTAAGTCTTGTAAAACTAAGATGAGTAGTTTCTTCACTAAAACTGATCCAATAGCAAAAGCCTGGACCCTCATGACAATGAGGGATTAGGGAACTACTTAAAATGTACATAACCTTATTTCTCAAATCTATATTGAGCAGGATTCCCTGAATACGCTGAGGTTTTACCTATTCGTATCCTTTAAAAAAATTTCTTACTTAACAAGCATTACTTTTCTTTCCCTTCCAAAATACCTCCCCCTGGAGAAAAGAAAAAAGAAAAAGAAAAGCAAAACTCCTATAATAAATCAGCATGTTTTAAAAAAATTCATGAATATATAAACTCTAAAAACAAACTTCAGTAACACTGTATTGAATGTGCTGTATGACTTGTGACAAAGACAACAGTTTCCTTGGTACTAAATACTTTTTAGTCACTAAAGTCATTTTAGGTCAATTTAAGGGACTCCTTGTAAAGCTACAGGAATCCATTTTTTATTTCTAAACTTCTCAAATGCAATTATTTTTGTTACAATAAAGTACAACAGAAATCCTACCTTTCTCTTTTTGTTAAATATTCATGGGAATTTATGTTTAATAAGATAAAGAATTTTGGCCAATATAAATGGGTTCAATGTAAATTATCCTAGTAAAAAATTTCATACAATGACCAAAAGATAATGTGAGTATCTTAAATCTTTATTGACGGATAGTTTAGTTATGGATCAAAGCAAAATCAGAATTATGCCAGTTTTTATACAACTTTAATTGTATCATTACCTGAGATTCTTTAGCCAATAAATTAAGGATGGCATACTGAGTAATACGACCCATATTACCAAGTTAACAATAGTAATATGCATCTTAAAATTATCTTCAGCATTATCAATGACTAAACTTAAAGGAAGTACATCTGGTTTGGGAGGACGGCTCCGCTCAGATCCATTATTCTCTCTTTTTTCAACGGAAGAGTTTCTATTATTTTCAGCTCTTCCAGAGACAGTTGGCATCTATAAAGAAAGCAAGAATACCAAAATGTTAATTAGGATATTTGTTATCTTAAAAAAACCATGTTTAAGACAGTTTCATTTTAAAAACAAACTCTTATTTAAATAACAAATATGTATACAACACAATCCTCATAAATGAGGATTTGGTAGATAATGATGTTTATCGTCTTTCTAAAAGCACGACTGGAAATAATTTCTGGGTCTTCTGAATTAGCCACTTTCAATTTTATGGCTAATATATCCTCAAAAGATGATCCTCTTTCTAAAAATTTTTCTCCTTAATACACAATAGACAAAAGACATGGACCCTTCCTCAATTTCTTATCTGAGATGAAGGACCACAATTTAAACTCTTTCAAACTTACTTTCAAAAAGTAATTTGGTAGGGACAGAGTTGGATACAGCAATTCATAGAATGACAAATAACTAATTTTACTACAGTCAAGAAGAATTGGGCATTGAAGGTGAGAGAGTATTAAGTTTTCATGTAGTTTCCACATTTTCCTAAAAATTAAGATGTGAACAGTTGAGGTTCAAGGGCTCAAAGGCTAAAATTACCTCTTGACTAGATGGAATACAAGTGAATACAGTGGGTACCAGACACATTAACCACAGAGTTCTGAGGGGCAGGTAGAAAGGAATATGGACAAAAGACCTAGCAAGACATTAGGAACAGAGAAAGTAGTTAATAATTTTAAATGGGGTAATCAAAATGATCTGTGATTTTCATAAGGATTAAGTGGTAAAGTTTTGCCACCCTGAAATGATAAATGGTTAAAGATGATGAAAATATGTAATATGTTTTACCAAAAAACCCAACTTACCATATCAGAGTTATTTTTCAATGTTGTTATGTTGGAGTACAATTTAATAATCTAGGAAAAGAAATGAATTTTGGTTTTCAAAATTGCTTTGGATCAAGAAATATTTGAGTGTCCTTATTAAATTTATAAACACACTTAATGCCTCTTTAAACGAAGACTAAAAAACCAGGGAGTAATGTGATTTTATTCCCTCCTAATTAATTCTGTATCTTACTTCCCATAGAAGCTATTCTAAAAGTTCTTTCCTCTTCAAGCCTCCCACACCTTACCCTTCTCCCTCTTTAAGTTTAGGACTTTGCCTCTTAACTTAGAAAATTGAAGTCATTCAATGTGAGCTCCCCCTTCTCCCTTTCTCTTCATCCCCCAGACTTTGCCATCTCCCACTCTCTCCTATTTTCTTCCAGTATCTGACAAAGAGGTGTTTCTTCTTCTTCTTGCTAAGTCCACTTACCCATTCCTTACTGTTTTTTCTATTGGGTTGCGCCCTTAATAATGCTCTCTCAAATTTTCAGTCTCTCACTCTACTGTTTCCTTCCTTATGATCTTTTAAACATGCCTATGCCTCGTCTATCCTTAAAAAAAGCCTTCACTAAACTACCACCATTTCTAGCTATCTTCCTATATCTCTCCTCCCTTTCTCAGCCCAACTTCTCAAAAAAGCAGTTTCCACTTTCTGTCTGTACTCACTCACCCTTTGCAATCTGGCTTTCGACCTCATTTTTCAATTAAAATTACTTTCTTTAAAGTCATAAAAGACCTCTTAATGGCCAATTTTAATGAATTTTTTCAGTCCTTAATATTCTCAATCCACCTGTTAGATTTCATCATATTCTCCCTTCTGGATGTTCTCTCCTTTCAGGGTTTTCCTCACTCTATTTTCTCTGGTTCTCCAACATATCTGATTACTTCTTCTCTGTCTCCTTTGCTGACTAAGCATTCATAGAACACTCCCTAACTGCGGGAGGCCACCAGGCCCTCTTCTTTTTCTATGTGGTAACTTTATATACTTCATGCATTCAACTATTATCTCTATGTACATGCTCTCAGATCTATGTATCTATCCCTGGTTTCTCTCTTCCACTTTAGTCCTGCATCACCAAACACTTACTAGACATTTCAAACTGAATGTCCCAGAGGTAGCTTAAATGCAACAGTTTCAAAACTGAATTCGTTATTTTTTTCCTTCAAATTCCTTTTTCTAAATTTCCCTACTTCTGCTGAAGGGATTACTAAGCTTCTAGTCTCCCAGGTACATAACCTCAACACTATCTTTCTTTGACTCACATTCCCTCACCCCACATAGCAATCACTGCCAAGTCTGTTTCCACTTTCACAACATTTCTTGCATCCAATCCTTTCTTGATACTTACACAGCTACCACTTGAAACCAGGCCCTTATCAATTCTTGATTAGATTATTGTAACAGCCTCTTGGTTTCCTTGCCTTAAGGATATCACCATTTAATCCATCCTACACACTAATACACACTAAGCACATATCTGACTGTGAGATTGGCCTACTCCACAGGTGTCAAATATTCTTATGTGAGGCCTGCACCAGATTAAAATGTAAATGGGAAATATTTAACAAAATAAGTAAAAACACAATAGAACATAATGGTAATATGTGGTTTTCTAAGTCAATATGCAGCTGCAGGGATCTTTGTGTAGAGGTTAGTGGTTCCATTTCTATTTGGGTCTGAAACCAGTGCACTATTCAATCAATTTGGCCTCTAGGATAAAATATAAACCCGTGTTTAGCTTTTAAATTTGTTAACAAGCTGGTTCAAAGTCTCAATAACAATTACTTTCTAACATACATTCTGTAATCTAGCCCAACTGCAATCCTTTGGACTGCACTCCATGTCCTCTGTCTGCATACCTTTGCACCGGCCAGATTCTATGCCATAAATATACTTCTTATTCACCTTGGCTTCTCAGAATCCCTTTCATCCTTGAAAATGTACTCAAGAATCATCTCTAGCATAAAGTCTTTGCTATTTCCCCCAACTGCAAATACTCCCCTCCCAAATGACAAGGTATTTAATTACTTTTTACTTACTTATGCTTGTTTACATATGTACATGAGTGTGTGTGTGCGTGTGTGTGTGTGTGTGTGTGTGTGTGTGTAAACCCTTCTTTGGGAAGGGTATTGTTGCAGTGATGAGATGCAGTGGCAGTTAATATATAAGGAATGTACATAAGAAAAACTGGGTGTTCATAACTCAAACAGAACATAAATTCTTCTAAACAGAACATAAATTCATCTCTTCTTAATAACCTGGGAGTTAGTTAACATTAAGACATAATGTCAGGGGTGGCTAGGTGGCGCAGTGAATAGAGCACTGGCCCTGGAGTCAGGAGGACCTGAGTTCAAATCCAGCCTCAGACAGTTAAGACAAAACTAGCTGTGTGACCTTGGACAAGTCACTTAACCCCAAATGCCCTACCTTCCCCCCTCCAAAAAAGCAAAAAAAAAAAAAAATGACAATGTCATCTGCTAATGGTCTAAGCTATAGGGATGAATCTATATTAGGCTTTTTTTTTGTCATATGCCCCTTTGGCAATCTAGTAAAATCTATGGAACTCTCCTCAGGATAATGTCATCTATAAACAGGAACATCTATAGGAAATCTCTCTTCATTTGGACTCCATGTTCAATATGCCATGATCAATAGTGGCAAATGCACATCTTCCTGTTTCAAATTTCACTTGATATTATTAACTAAAAGGCTCAAAATTATTTTCATTAATTCTATTTAGAAATCTAATACAATTTTAACATGCATAAGGAAGACACCTTAGTGAAGGACAACCTGTTGAAGGTTGTTGAAGGTATTTGTTCTTCCAAAACAAATGCTTTTTTATGGTCAAGGACCGTGAAAGATTCTCTATACTTATGAGCCATTTTGTAACTGCAGACTACAGTCTCTCAGGTGTGAAGGAATTTGCATACCTATCAAGATTGCTGTCAATGTCCATGTAAATTATCTTAACATTTTTTGAAAAATATTTTATTGATACTTTGTTTTTAACATATCATTTCTCAGTCTACTCCACCTTTGCAAATGAGCTTTCCCTTGTGACAAAGGAAAACAATTAAACAAAACCAACCAACAGACCAACGGTGTCCAACAGCACAGGCAACAGTCCACAGCTACAGTCCTCTACCTCTCAGAGAAGAGAGCTGTATCACCTGCTCTCCAAGACCAAGACTGATCACTGCTAACCAGTTCAGTTGCCTTTTAGTGCTGTTTTCATTTACATCGTAGGAATTATTTTCTATACTGTTCTCCTGGATCTGCTTATTTTATTCTTCATCAAGTAAGTCTTAGCACTAGGATTTTATAGAGGTAGACTAGGCATATGTTTTCCCAGTCACCAGTCACCAGTCACCAAGTATTATCTTTCCTAAGCATGGAGCATCATCTCCTCTTTGAGGCTCCTTGAGATGCAATACCCTCAAAATTGTGTTACCTTCAGCTTGGACCTCCTTTATATATATATTTTTTCTATTTCAGCTTCCCTTGCCTTTGCTTTCTTTTGGGCTAGCTCTCCTTCCTCATGGGTACTATAAAGATGGATTCTAAAGTGGTGCATCATAGTCACTGAAGGAGAATAGTTACAGAAATCTTCACAGATCTTTTCCTTTTCTGATGTTTGTTGTCTTTCAAGTTTCATCCCTAAATATTCTTGTGATGTGGGCTTAGTCGTGTTTCTTATCAAATATCTTGCTAAAACAGAGAAGTTTTATGCCGTACCACTGCTCACAATTCTCGTCAGTTTCCTCGCCTTCTCTTACAAACGTGTTGACATTTCAAACTGGTGTTATCTTTGGCTACTATCTCTCAGCATCTGGCAAGAGAGTTAGCATTTATTTTTTTGGTCAGGTGGTTTCAGGTCCTTTAATTTCCTTGATGTTGTAACTTCTTTAATGAGTTGAATGTCCTGAGAAAATGGTGGGAGTCTATGCTATTCTATTTTTCAGAATACACAGCTTGCTTAAATAGACTACATTTGATTTGCCTCAATTACATACAATATTTTCTCATTTTTAAAAATTTAGTACTCATTAAATGATGTGGGAGTCATTTTCAGGCTACAAAATTTCAAGGGATCCAGAGGAAGACTCCTAGCAGGTTGGGTGGACACCCATGGGGAATTTATGGGAGGACATGCACAAGAGTGACAAGAAAACATGTATGTGGAGTGGTATCCTTGCAGGGAACACTCCGCTTGATAAGATCACAGATCCATCAAGGAAGCAGTATTAGATTCCATAGAAAATCATTCACACTAATTTGCTGGCAAAAACACCCCCCTTTGCTTAACAATGTTATTAAACAAGGCAAATCAATAAAAAAAGAAATACTGCCTACCCGGCTTCTCCAAAAACAGCAGTTTACTAGTTTTCACTGTCTTCCTGTGCCACTGCCTTACTTTTTTACCTACCCTTTCAACTCTGTATACAGACTAGCAAGCCAGAATGCCCTGGTAACCGCTCTTGGTAAGTAATCTTCTCTATATTCTGTAACTTGACGGTTTTGTGCTTTAGGTAATTTCTTTCACTATTTGATTTGTCATGAATCTGTTCTAAGTACATACACATCAGCCATTCTCTCCCACATCATTTCAAAGCATGCTGCTCTTTCCATAGCAACTGTTACAGAAAATCCAGTCCCGATCCTCACAACTCAAGGTGAATTTTAACCTCTCCCATTTCCTTTTATTAAATGAGAAAACAGTTGCACCTGACAGTGCCTGGCACAGCGTAGGCTCTTAATAAATACTTGTTCCCTTCCCATTTTGGTGGTTACCAAACCTACTATGCTTAACTTTGTAGATACAGATTCCCATCTTACAGCTATAATCATACCAACATACACAAATGGTTATTATAGTAACAAAAATATTTAAAACTGTCCAGCAAAACAAATTATAAACCCCCATTTTTAACTTATGAATTTATAAACTCTTTTTGAAGAGTCTGTATGGAATAATGTTTGATATAGTGATGAGCACATTCTGGCATTCAGGTTAAAAGACTTTAAGTTGATACCTTAAACACATAGTAAAGATAGATGAGAAGTATTGCAAGCGCTCCACAAGTTGTCCAACCAATTATTAGCAGAAGCATAATCAGAAATGATAATCTCGTTGTTATCAACCTGGGATTGTTAGGGATTTCAGAAGGTCTAAAATAACAAGAATATAGCCTTTTAAACTCTTTAAAAAGCAGCTCAGATACAGGAGAACAATTTATACTATAGCATCTCTTTGACAATGAACAATTCTGACAGACTTAAGAATGCCCCAACCAAGCAACTAACCAAGATCCTTCAATGAATGATGATAAAGGATGCTACCCATCCCCTCACAGAGAGGTGAAAGATTAATATGCAGAATTAGACACATGTTTTTAGACATATCCAATAGGGGAACTTGTTTGACTGTGTTTATTTGCTTTAACAGTTTTGTATTTCATTCCCTTCCCTGCCCCCTCCCGGCCCCAACCAGTGGGACAAAGAGGGAAGTGAGGAGAAAAAAAGTTTCATAACTGAAAAAACAATTTTAAGCAGTTAATATGGTCATATGCTAGAAACAACATGATCCTAATGGTTTATGCATTTTGGGGAAGGCAAGTTTAAGAAAATACTAGGTATTTACAATGGTTCTAGATGATGTTGATTGTTGGAGTCTTAAAACATTTAAGTATTTTAAGAATTATTTAAGGCATTTCTAATTAATACAAAAAGTGTCTTCAGAGTTTCACATTATAAGCAGATATAGAAACCAAAGTTAAATATATTGGCTATTCTTCTTATACATATTATAGCTAATAAAGACTAAAGTGGCAAATTTATGAAACAGAGGAAAGAAATTAGCAATGAAATGGCAGTTCTATTTACATACCTCTTGTGAAGAATAATCATGTTAGTTTAAAGTAAGACCCTGGAGCTTAGGATCCCAAATATTTTTTTGTGAGGAGGCGTTAGTTTTATTTTCCTGAAATCTTGTGGGAAAACCTGAGATAATCGTTTTAAATGAAGTGAATGAGCAGGGAATGATACTAAAAGTACAATATCTGAGAGTGGTAATGGTAAAGGGATTTTACAGCTAGGTTTACTCTAGCTCCTGCCAGAAATCATTGCAAATGATGTAAGAAGGGTGTGATAAGAGAAAATTGCATCAGAAAACAAGTTTTGAGGTGTAGAAATAGAACACTAGTTGGGAACCACTATACTATGACTTTACAGTAGGTATGAGAATATAAAAATATTGTCCTAGGACTGAGCCATCCACTGAGAGAAATGCAATAGTCGAATTCAAATATGTGTACAGATTACAACATGTTTTGACTTACTCATATTTGTTAAACAAATACAAAATATCTTAAAATGATTAACTTTGACTATAAAAGTGAAGAGTCATTAATTTGTGAATTATCTACAGAAACCAGTTAATGTTCAGGGAAATATACAAACTAATCTTTAAGGTTCTCTTTTAAGAATATAACTTTAGCTTATGAAAATATTTAATAGCTTTAATGTGTAACCTTCTTAAATAATACAAGAAAGATTTTAACCAAATATTGAAATGTGTTTTTGTTTTTTACCTGTTTAAGGTTAGCCACAGTGAAGAAAGAAGCCGCACAGATAAAGATGAGAGTATGCCACCCCAGTATGCAATACTGGTTCCAAATAGAAAGAGGATCAATGATACAAGTGGGAAACACATACTTTGTGTATTCAGAAAAATGGCATCTAATTCTGGTAAGAAGAAACTATCCCAAATTTGTTTAAACCAGTTATAGCTGTAGATAAAAACAAAGACAATGATATAATTAAAATATCATGTTTATAGTCAGATATGATGCATATACACATTTATGATTTAACTTCAGATTGACCCATGCATGTTAAATAACTATTTCTGAAACTATAGTCTTAACAGGTTTATAGAACTCAACTCTCATATTCATTTAGAACAGCTTTATTTTTTTTTAAATCAAAAGCACAATAGTTCAAACTTAATCAAACACCACTATCTACTGTCCTACATATACACATTTTCAATGGAAGCAAAACAAAACTTGAAAGTAATTACACAGGTTAAAAAAAAGTTCTGAAAACTAAGTAGAGCAGGAATTTTTCGCCTTTTCTGGGTTGTGGTCCTCTCTGGCAATCTAAAGGAGCCCACAGAACCCTCCTCAGAATATTTTTAAATGAATAAAACAGAATACATGAAATCATAAATTATTTATATTGAACTACAATTATAAATATACATTAAGAAAACAAGTTCATATTAAGAACCCCTTTTTAGGGGGTAGTGGTACCCATTAACATTTCTAAACATTTATAAAAGTAATTATTTAAATGGCTATGTGACTAATCTGTATTGTATTTCATTATGACTGATAAAAGAACACAGTGAACTCTTACGTATGGTAATAAAAGTGAGTAGTGCTATAGATACCGAAGTAGTCAAATAAATGAAAATTATTTATATTTAGATGTTTAAGTATATGCATTTTTATTTTATTTTAAAATTTTTATTTTTAATTTATGGAATAAAATAAGCATTTCCATAACATAATATAATAAAAAAGTTATTGCACATGAAACTGCAAACCTATTATGTACAACTTGCCATTCCTGTTATGTATCATGTAAAATTTTTTTCCTACCCCTTCCCCACCCTGGAGATGGCCACCATCAGATACAACAAATCTATTGATTATTTCAAATACCTTGTAAATAGCTTATTTGAACATTGTTGTCTGTGCTCCTTGAGAGCAGGGACCGTTTTGTTGTTTTTTACATTCGCAGGGCTTAGTACATACTGGGAGCTCACCAAATGTTTACTGGCTGATCGAATGGATTGAGCTGTCTTTGGAAGAAAAGCCTTTGTTCAAGTGGATATTAGATGGCCATTTATTACATGGGTCATAGAAGGGATCTGGCTTTTACGTAGGAGCTAACTTCTAACATTAATCCCTTTTTACTCTGAAATACCATGAGTCTATGAAAGTTGACTCCACTTTAATTGCCCCTGAGTCTACATAGTCCTTTTTCACAGATCTTAACTATTGTTTTGTAACAGAAGACTGGGATGAGCTCATGTTTTTAATTTCTGTATTTATTCTAATTTTCTCCAATAAAAGCTTAAAGATCAATATGCATTGGGTCTAATCATTTCCCCATTTCTGTTTCTTACAAATCCCTTGCAATTTGAAAAGGATGACTTTGATCTCTAAGGTAGCTTAGTTTTCTTATCTTAATGATCCCCACAACACCGCATTTCCGTTTTATCAATCATTCTCAAAGTCTTTTGAAAATTAAATATGGGTCACTATTCCTGGAGCTGCATCTCTCCCACTTTTTTCTTTATTCAGTTTTATCCTTCCCTCGCTCCTATGGTACTTGTAGCTTAGTTACAATGGTGCCAGGTCCCTAGGCAACCTAGCAGTGCACAGAAGGTTCCCAAACATCCAAATGATTCCCTGGAAGAGGGGATGTGCAAAGATCTTGGAGGTGGATAATAAGAGCTGGTGTAATGACAATCAGGCTAGACTTGAGCTAGAGGTCCCATGAATAAGGCCATATGAACAGGGCACATCAGGAAAAAAACTAATATGACCACATTATGTCCTTTTTTAATGCCTTCTATAAATTCAAGTCATCATATTAATGTGAGAATAATTAACACATTATCAATATAATCCCTGTTACTTAAGGAACCCATATACAGATCAGCAAGAAAACCAAAAGCATTGCCCACATTCAGGGATTGAAGTTTCACTTCTTTAGCAAAGAACTTACGAAATGTAGTTCTTGAAACCTCAGATTTTTTTTTTGGCGATCAAGGTAGGATCATAGAGGGAGAAGTAATTACCTTTCTCTAAAGCTTAGAACTCAAATCTGGCCTCAGATACTTACTAGCTGTGTGACCCTGAGCAAGTCATTTAACCCCAACAGCAGGCAGGCAGAAGGAAGGAAGGAAGGAAGGAAGAAAACAAGGCAGGAAGAAAAGAAGGCAGGAAGGAAGGAAGGCAGAAAGAAAGAAAGACAGAAAGAAAAACAGAAAGGAAGGAAGGAAGAAAGACAGAAAGACAGACAGAAAGAAAGAAAGAAAGGGCTTTCCCTGGTGACTGAAGGACTGGGATTCCATACTGAATCAGGATAACTGATTTGAGAGCTGTTTCGAATGTGCTACACTATGCTGTATCCAACCTCAAAGTCAAGTTATGTCAGAAGAGATTTAAACTGCTATAACCTCTACTAGAAAATACAAGATGATTCAAAAGGCCTCAAGCAACTGATGCTACTTTCTGCATGGGGGCAGCTAGGGGGCACAGTGAATAGAGCACTAGGCCTAGAGTCAGCAAGAACTGAGTTCATATCCTGCCTCTGACACACTAGCTGTGTGACCCTGGGCAAGTCACTTAACCTGTTTGCTTCAGTTTCCTCATCTGTCCAAGAGGGCTAATAATAGCACTTATCTCCCAGGGTTACTGTGAGGAATAAATGACGGAACAATTGTAGAGTGCTTGGCAGCACAGTGCCTGGCACATAGGAAGTACTCTATAAGCACCATATAACACTATATAAGTGTTTGTTAGTCATTTCAGTTATATCCGACTCTTTGTGACCCCATTTGTGGTTTTCTTGGCAAAGACAGTGGAGTGGTTTGCCTTTTCCTTTTCCAGCTCACTTTACAGATGAGGAAACTGAGGCAAACAAAGTTAACTGACTTGTCCAGGTTCATTCAGTTAGCAAGTGTCTGAAGCCAGATCTGAACTCAGGAAAATGAGTCTTCCTGATTCCAGGTCGGGTGCTCCATCCACTGTGTCACCTAGCTGTAGTTACTATTATTATATAAAGCTATACCAGTCAACTACAGAAACAAAGTTGTAAAAGACCCATTGTAGCACTCTGTAGCAAAGAACTAGAACTAAATGGGAGTGCTCATCAACTGGTGAATGGTACATGCAAAACTGATATTTGAATGTAATGCACTACTACTGTACAGCAAGAACTGATACATTCAAGGAACTCAGAGTAACAAAGGAAAATAAAAGGAAGCAAAATAGCAACACACGCAATAACGACCACAATGTCACTAAGAGGAAGTCTAAACAAATAATTGGAAAACCAAGATGCTCCCGGAGGACAGACAATGAAACCAAAGCCTGTCCTTCAGGGAGAGGCAGGCGACGAGGGAAGAGTGCCATACACATCGCCAGAATGGTTCCTTCAGCAGTTGTCTCTGCTGAACTCATTCTTTGTTAAAAGGGAAGGTTCAGCCTGGAAGGGGGAAGAGGTATAATTTCCAGAACTGTCTGCAACCAAAGGCACTGTGAATCCTTTTTTTAAAAAATAAAGCTATAATAAACAGAATTTGTCTAATTTCTTATACAATAAAAGATAATTATAAATCTTGGCAAAAATACAATTTAAAAAATTGAAGAAAAATATCTGATATTTTAAGCTGATCTTGAATTACTCAAATCATAATAAAAGATGTTTTTAGCCAATTTGTGAAGAAAAGGAAATGACACGGGGAACTGGTATTTATCAAATGGCATGCTGTTTTAGTGATTAAGCAAAATACACATGAAAAATGTAACTCACCCCAACATGAATTTCATAATTATTACAAAAGGATCAACTTTGTATGGTTTGGCTTCTTTATCCAACATACTGGTATAATCTAAACAATGGCCTGGGAGAAAATTTAAATTTAATTAAGTTTGAGTTATTTTAAAGAATCGTCAGTAACTGCAATAACTTTAGTTTTAGGGGCAGTACATGTCTATTTCGGCCAGAGTAACGCTTGATAAAGAACTAACTGATTTCAGAGACAATCTGGTTCACTCAGTCTTTTAGATAAAAAAATAATGATAACAACAGTTAACATTTATTAGCACTTTACAATTTATGAAGCATACATTTGCTCCTTACAGCAATCTAATGAAAGGAATTTAAGTATAATTAACCCCATTTTACAGATGAGTCAACCAAGTTTAATTAATTGTCCATCCCTGTCTTGCTATTTAAGGAGCAGGCACATAATTTGAACCCAGGTCTTTTAATGCCCAGTAGGGTGCCATTTTTGCTATCCCACAGCTGTCTCTAAATCAAAGAAGAATACATTTTAAAAGAGGAAATCTAACACTAAATAAGATGGCTGGACTAGATGACCTCTAACATCAAGGCCTCCATGTCTAAATCAGTCATCCCACAAATTAGCCAAACATTCTAGATCTGAGATCCGGGAGTTCTCGAAAGGCATGCCACAAAAAAGAAATCAACAAACAACTGATGTCTAAGTGCAGGGCAGTGAGCTCCGCTAGGCAATGGGAGAAAGAAGGCTTATCCTCAACAGCTTACAGCTTAGTAAGAAAGGGAAGGAACCTCAGAGGGTCATTTAGTCTAACCCCCTCATTTCACACAGGAGGAAACAGGCCAAGAGAGGTTATTGACTTGCCCAAGGTCATCGCAGAGCCACAATTTACACTCAGACACATTGCCTTCAAATTCAGTTTTCCACTATCCTTTCCCCACCTTTTGCATCACATCCTCTCAGGAAGAAAGGTAAATGCAGTCTGCTGAGTGAAAACATGTGAAGAAAAAATGATTTTTTGTGGGGGTCAAGTAGTTCAGAAAACCATTAGCAGGATTTGAGATAACAGTTATGATGGTGGTGTTAGGGAATTTAATTACCAGGCTTTTAAAAAAATCTATTTGTCCATACATTTTACTGGCACAACTCTGGATCCCAGGATCAAAAGATAAGAAATGAAGTGCTAGAGGATATCTCAAAGGTCACCTCACTTCACTTTTGCGACAGACCAGAAAGTTTAAAGGGCTTGCCCAAAGTCTCATAGATAGGAAATGGAAAAGCCAGGATTCAAACCCTAGTCCTTTGATTACAAATCCAGCACTCTACAATGCTGACTCTCACAGCAGGACTGATGGCTAAAGTATCTGGAAGAAATATCTAGACATTTTTTCCTAGAATGTATTAATCATTTAAAATTAGCTAACAGAAGTAGGGAAGGAAGAAAAATCATCTGCTATTATGTGGCTAATTTTTAAAGTCCCTGAATTTGAAATATCATTGAAATAAAATGAACTAATAACTTCTTAACTTCAAGTCTCATAATCAAAATAACAAAATATCTTTATGGACATTCTTACCTATTGAAATAAGGGACTGTAATTGTCCTCCATAAGTAAGGAGGATACTAGACATGATATAGGCAGGAAGAGCTCCACCATGGAATCGAATTACCTAGAAAACAGATAAATCATAAAGTATTTCGAATTATGCAAATTACTGATGAAAACGTACTTTTATGTGCAACAAAATATTATTTTTCATCATCTTTTTTTTTAACATGGTTATACAATCACTTTCATCGAAGAAAAATAAAATCATGGCTCTAGACACAATAAATATTGTGAATTTGTTATACTACAAATATCTGAATTTTCCCAATAATTTGGGTAAGCCAATCCATCGTTGGGGTAGATTACATTGCAAACCTGTTTTCAAAGATCTAAGTCCTAATGATACATCTCCATAAGACATGGCTCTTTAGTTTCAAAATACAAATTCACTGACATCTGAATCTTCATATATTCTTCATTCAAGAAAGTTTATTAATTTGAAATGAAAGCTTTTTTAGAAATCACCATTTCAAGAATCTGTGCTACTGCATTCTCATGAAGACTTAAACCTAATGCTTACAAAATCACCATCATCTGAGACTTCTGAAAATGTAATGCAATCCTTAACCTTTTCCTCAGAACCTGGCTTTATACATAATCCTATGCACAAGCAACATTAAAAATTACATCTTTAATGTTATAAAATTGAAAATCATCAATTAGTAAGTACACAATGAAATAAACTTTCTTATAAAATTTCTTTGCTAATAATGTTTCATATTCTGAATAACATCCTGTCTCAGAAGCTGAATCAGCAATTATGGGATGTCAGAGATGGCAGATCTATTACAAGGCAATACTATGCCTTAGTCAGTGTCACTATCAATTCTGCATCTATCTAGCAACAGGCTACTTTTGCTAGCTTTGAGAAGTCCATGATTCAGAAATATTCTTTTCCTGTAGGTACAAAGTTAGGGAAGAATTGCAAAGAAAATAAGTTATTTTGTTCTTCTATGCATCAGCATGTATTCTATGAACAACATATACACACAGCAACTTTGAAAACTCTAAGGTAATCAGCAATTTTGTTTTATGTAAGAATGCAGCAGTATCCATCAATACTATCTAGCCTTTCATTCTGTTTAAACCCAGGAACACCTTATTCACTTGTTGCTACTAGAGTAAAATTTGGCAAGTACTCCTAAATTAGACCAATGTTAACTGCACTGTAAAACCGTTCAGATGTCTAGTGAGATGACCGAGATTATATCTAAGCAGATCCTCCTTCACCACTTTAAAACAGCAAGAAATGCATTTTAGTAAATAACAGAAAAATAATCAGAAAAAAGGTGAAGGTCACTGAAGATGTGTATTTCCTGCTCTGTGCTCTACTTGCTGGTAGCTAGTGGTTATAGGGAGCTTACTAGAAGCTTTTATTATTAGTAGGTGGGGCAGATTCCCACCAAGAGCCTTCAAAAGCCACCCCATCTGACACCCCTCAGAGTTTGTTTTCAGCAACAATTCAACCATATTCTTTCATTTTTAGGTATGATGAAGTTCATGGGTCCACTTGAGCAAACCCTATTTCACAAGGATTATAACCTAGACAAAAGAAATGGGGCAGCATTGGATGAAAGACAGCCTCAGCAGCTCTGTTTCAATGATATCTAGAACCAAAAAGAAAGGGTCCCTAATAATAAAAATGAAGAAAATGCTTAATCAGTGCTCTAGCTAGCTATTTACCTAACTTTCTCCACACATGCTCAATACAGTCAGAAAAGCAAATTAGTTTAAAAGAAGCCACTAACTAAAATAATGAAAAGGAGAAAAATTCTAACAGAAGCCTCAATGATGGGGAGGGATGGGGGAATGCAACTCAGGGGAGAGTGAAGAAATTAATAAAGAAAAACAATCATTGTTTAAGATACTCTCAATAAAATTCAAGAGAAGAAAATTATGTAAAAACTACAGTCAGAACTCCAAAAAATAAAAGGGTATGGCCACAAAACTCCTAAGAGTAGTTGGAAAGCTTACAATTTAAAAAATTAAACAGACTAAGGAGAGAGAGTAAAATTGGAGCTCTCAAATTCAAAAGAGGAATGTTGGCAATAAAATCCCTGAAAGAAAATGAATTTAAAAATTTAATGGTTCAAAAAATACTAGAAAAAATTTATAAAGCGAATTTGGAACACATGAGACAGTAATAATCAACATGAAAAAAAAAGTTTCAAAAAATAACAAAGAATCAAGGACTTCCCAGAAAAATCTAATGAAATAAAAAATACGAATACTCTGCTTTTAGAAATCACGTGCCCAAAAGTATTAGAACCAGCAGCTATGCAAAATTTATAGGATGCGATTTAACCATCCTAGGTTAAATCACCCAGAACTATGACTGCAAAGAACAATGTTACTAGGTTAACTAGAACAGCACTTCTTAAACTGTGGGTCACTGTGGGGGTTGTAAAACGTTTGGCAACAGTAAAAGGTTTCTCAATGTGCAAGGACCAAAAATTAATTCAAAATCAAACACGTAATGAATCGGAGGTGTTTCTGGCAGCCCTTGCCCTGTGTTGCATCATGCAACTTCATCGCACCCTTTGCTCTGAATGCACATGTGCACTTTGCACTGCACAAGCCATCACGCCACACAATGTTGATGGACATTGCCAGAAACACCTTGGCTCAGATTTGAGACTATTGTATGTTATGAATTGCAGTGTTTTTACTGTACATATAAAATCATTAAATGAATTTTGACTTGAGATTGGAAAAAGTTTAAGAAGCCCTGAACCTCCCGGCAAGTGGTTGGGGAAGAAATTAAAGGAAACAACAAATATAGATGGTCTTTCATCCTTCTGTCCAAAAACGAAACCTTCAGACACTACTATGCTCAATTATATATGACTCCTTGCCCAAATCTCTGAATAAAATGAAAATTTATAAAAATATGACACCCAGACTAATAAAACAGAAAATAGTATAACTAGCCTGATTTAGGAAAGTTATAGCTCTCAGCAAGTCAAAAATCCAATCTCCCACCTCCCAAAACAAAGCAGGTCAATATGAACCAATAAGTGAACTCTATCAAGTACTTAAAAAATAAATGAGAAAGGTGACACAATAGATAGAGCTCAACTTAGAATTATGAAGACTGAAACTTGATGCCTACACCTCAAATATTTACTAGTCATGTGACCCTCAGTAAAACACTCATCCTTTCTCTGCCTCAGTTTCCTAATCTGTAAAATGAGGGTAATAATAGCACATACCTCACAAAGTTGTGAAGATCAACTGAGGTAATATATGTAAAGCATTCTGTGAATCTTAAAATACTATATAAATAATAGCTATAAAAAAGAACAAATAACTTCTATACAAATGGTTCTCATAAAAACCAGAAAGATAACATCATAATTAGCTCATTTTATGAGACAAATATAATTCTGGTAGTAAAATCAGGAAGAGAGGAAGCAGAAAAATATAAATATACTAATTTAATTTAATATAAAATTAAATATTGGCAAAGATGCTATAGCAACATCACTGAAATTTTTAAAAATGTGATTTAGTTATTTTTATAATTTGCAAATATGGTCCAACATTAGGAAAAGTATAAATGATAATTTTTGAAAAAATACAGCTCTCATTTATGTCCCAAACACGAAAAATGCAGAAATAAGAAATTCTTTGCTGAATATGATTAAAGTAAATATGTGAAACCAAGAGCTAACATTATTTGTAATAAACATCAAAAACTGGCTCAAAAAATCAGGTTGTAAAGCAAGGTTTCCCACCATCTCTACCATTAATTAATGTAGTGCTAGAAATGCTGACTATAACAATAAATAAGAAAAAATGAGGGAACAAGCAATGGAAAAAAGTAGGCAAAATTATCTTTTTGCAGATGATAGGATGATTTACTGAGAGAACCCCAGAGGATTAGTGACAAATAATAGTTTCAAATACCTTTAATAAAGTAGCATAATGCAAAATACAAAAAACTTGTTACTAAAAATATTACTAACAAAACTCAGGAAGAAAAGAAAGAAATTCTATTGAAGATAACAAGAAAACACTTATTATCTGGAATACATGTAAGATTTATACAAGATAATCTGAAATACAGATGTATACCCAGTATTTCTAACAAGGAACCCTTGCTCTGAGTGTATATAGTACATTTAGAAACTAATAATAATATGAAGCTATTATGACAGGATGGCATTTTAAAACTAAGCTTCTGTTGCCAAAAATGTATACCACCTAGAAAATATAAAATTAAATATTGGCAAAGATGCTATAGCAACATCACTGAAATTTTTAAAAATGTGATTTAGTTATTTTTATAATTTGCAAATATGGTCCAACATTAGGAAAAGTATAAATGATAATTTTTGAAAAAATACAGCTCTCATTTATGTCCCAAAGTACCCACAAACACATAATTTTCTAACCTGTTTAAAAATGGATTTTGATGCTAAAATTTACTTAAAATATAAAAATGCAAGGAGTTCTGATTAGTTTCAAGAACTACTGCTTAACAACAAGCAAGATGGAATTTAGTGGACAAATTTCAATTAAAAATCTCTCAATGGATAAGAATGAAAAATAAATAACACAAGTTAGTACAGTACAAACAATAATACAGCTTTCCCATTAGGATATTTGTGAAGTATATTTTCCAATATATGTTAACTATTAAAATCAAGTATTAAAATACCATAAGATTGGACTATTATTTAACATATTTGTGACAAAAAGTGTTAAACAAAAATTTTCAAAAATAATGAAGCATATTCAGTATATTTTAAAATATTATTTTAGTATAATACAGTGCTCTTTGTAACAGTAATATTGTTTATTTCACTTTTATCTCTTCTCTTTTAAATTTCCTGTTCTTAGTATTTTAATAATGTAAACAATATATTAGTACAAATAGGCATACATTAGGGAGACTGCTCAAAATTTTTATAAATTTATTTTTATAAATTTAATAAATAAAGGTGTATGATTAAGATATTTTTTAAAAAGTCTGAATATCTCAACAACTGCATTCATTCACAAAAGCATTTTGCCTTTGCAACTAAAATTCAGAACAAATATAGGGATATTCTCTTTTATCTATCAACAATCTCAGGCTAAAAGTTTAAATTTAGGCCTAAGCAGCATAAAATCCCATGCTTAATAGCTTTAGGTGACTAAGACTATACAAATAAATAACATGACCTAATGTTCTTCCTAAGTTTTGGTGTCTAAAAAAACTTTATCAATCCACTAAAAGGTACCCCTTTCATTCTTATGTAGAAATCTTCAGTTTTATTTTAAAGTTAGCACAACTATTTAAGAATACAATCCAAATTTTTCCCTCTTCCCTTTCACTGGAGAAGAGGTTCTGAACCTGAGATAATGGGAACTTTTTGAAACACTGTTTTGATAGCTGTATTTCAATATAATTGGTTTTCTTTATAATCCTATGTATTTTATTTCCTGAATTTAAAAATATTCTGAGAAGGTTGTCCACAGATCTCATCAGACTGCTAGAGAGGTCAAAGACACAAAAAAGCTTAAGAACCTCTGCAGTAGAGTAGTCCACCAGAATACCATTAGAAGTGGTATTTTCTCCCACTTAGTGACTGGCTGGCCATATTTCTATGGGTCACTTGATCAGCTTCTCACTGTCCCTACTACCCTCATGCTAGACTCAACTCTAATATCAATCCCGAATGTGATTTCCTTACCCCACCCCCCGCTATAGTTTTCTCCTCTAGCTTTCATTCTATACTGTATATACATACTTCTTTTACATTGTTGCATCCATTAATAGGCTTCTATTTTTTATTTAATTTTTTTTATTTATTTAATATTCTTTTATTTTTTTTAATTTTTGCTTTTTTGGAGGGCAATTGGGGTTAAGTGACTTGCCCAAAGTCACACGGCTAGTAAATGTGTCAAGTGTCTGAGGCTGGATTTGAACTCAGGTCCTCCTGACTCCAAGGCCGATGCTCTATTCACTGCGCCACCTAACTGCCCCTAACATTCTTTATATACTCGATGCTTAGCATAGCACCTGGCACGTGGTTAGAGTCATGTTGTTGTTGATTGCTGACTTATCCTTAGAACCCTACGCACATATAGCAGGTATATAACAAATGCCTGCTGATTGACTTTTTTTTTTGCCTGTTCTCACCATTTTCCTTTTTGCTTTCTTTTTGTTTCTCTCCCTTTCATTCAGTTTCAGTGCCTCTAAGGTTTTTGTAATCACTGTGAAACAGTAAGAACATACCATTGGTTCAGGAAACTAAATGGACAATCGCAATTCACATTTTTCTGCTTCACAGGCATTTCTGCTTAAAGACTTCTCTTACTCCCAGGCTCATAAAGGAGATGCAATGGAAGGGTGCCAAATATCTGAGCATCAGACAAGTAGAGTATTACTGTATAAAAATTAGTCTTAACCTTGCACTTAAATTCTCAAAAGTAAATAGTGTAGTTTAAGTATTAAATTTTTGTATTAAAATTTTGAGAGTCAGGAGATCTGGATTCTAGTCCAGACTCTGTCATTAACTAATTCTATGATCTTGGGACAGTCATGACTCCTTTGGGCTTCAATCTACAGACAATGAAAATCAGGAGACACTCTCCTTCAAGGGTTCACTTCGCCATCTTCTAAATGTAAAAGCCTGACATGGCTCCCCTACAAAGAATGCTTTAGCTCTTCAGTAACATGTGTGTTTCTAATATCTGTCAAGCAGAAAACACGAGTTATACCTCCCAGATATTTTTGTTTACCTTACCCTGATAGGTGAATACACTCGTTATTAAAATTATTATAGACTCTTGAGGCTGCTCATCCTCACCCCATATCACTTTTAGCAAAGGCAAACACATACAATTTTTCAAAATTCCAAGACTTATTTCAAGCAAAAGAGCAGGTCCTTATATCTAGGCTCTTCCCAGGTTCTCTATCACTAATTAATAGCTAATATTCATCCATCACTCAGAGGTTTGCAAAGTACTTTACATGCATTACCTCATTTGATCTTCAAAACCATATGAAGAAGGTACTATGGGTATTTGTTACCCTCTTCTACAGATGAGAAAACTGACACTCAGAGAGATGAAGTGATACATACCACCACCAAACTAGTACGTTTTTGAGAGGATTTAGTAGCACTACCCTTCCCCCCCATCTATATGAAAGCTCCTTGAGGATTGTGGAGATGTTCTGCGTAACTACACATATACGGCCTGTATTGAATTGCTTGTCTTTCCAGTGGGGGTGGGTGACAAGGGAGGAAGGGAAAGAATCTAGAATTTAAAGTTCTAAAATCATATGTTTAAAATATATATATATATATATATATATATATATATATATATAATTATTATTATTATTTACATACAACT
>CM053582.1:275055943-275125222 GCA_028627135.1 Pseudochirops cupreus | reverse complement strand
ATAGACTGGGGGAGGGGGGACACACTGGGATGGCTGTTTTGGGGTGGTGGGCGGGGGAAAGACGGAGAGAAAATATGTAACTCAAAATCTTGTGGAAATGAATGATGCAAACTATAATAAAATTTAAAAAAAAGAAAAAAATGAAAGCAAAGATGAAGTAAATGGGAAATTAGGATTGATTTTGAATGAAGAGCAAAATGGAGAAAATCCAAAGATTATGTAGACAAAAAATTAAGTCACTGGCATAATCTGAAGGTGGCATTCTAGAAATACAACCAAAAGCAGAGATTTCTACTTCTAACTGTCACCAGATACCTGGAAGAGGTAATAAAATTCATTTTAATTCATAAAATGAGTATGTGCCATGCAACCACTTTAGGAAGGCTATCACAAAACTGAATAAAAGGATATTGTAATATCAAAGAAAAGAGAGAATCACTGTTCAAGACCAAAATATATATAAGAATCAATAAAAATGCAGCAAAATATATTTTCCTAATAAAGCTTTTAAGAAAAATTTAACTTCCTTTAACCTTTATAGGCATTTGGATTAGTTGTACTTAAGGTATATTCACTTGCTCATTTTTGTTCATTATTACTCATACTGTAATGTTTCAAAACACCTTATGACTATGTCGATGTGGATTAGCCCACCACAGATAAAGATCCTTCAAACTTCAATAAATTATGTCATGAGTTGCTATAGCCCCTCCCCCATCCACTGCCACCTGCTCCCTAATCTTAAGGTAATGAGTTGATTATCTTTCATAACATATTTGCTCAATATTATTAGGAAAAATACATTTCTTATGTATATGAACATATTAATCTCAACAAAAAGTACAGAATCTTATTACTGAGCCATATAAATAATTTCCACTTAATTTTCTGACTTAAAGTCAAATGACATTCTTAGAATATGACAGATTCCCAAAGTAGATCTTTATGTTAGGAGGATATTAAATAAAACTATTTGGCAAAATTTCATATGTTCACTTTAGACATAAAAAATGTTCTGTTTTGTTTTTTTCTTTTTGGAGGGGGCGAAGGTAGGGCAATTGGGGTTAAGTGACTTGCCCGAGGTCACATGGCTAGTAAGTGTTAAGTGTGAAAAAATGTTTAAATGTGGCATTTGCTCATTCCTAATTGGGTCAGAGTCTATTGTATTGTATGCTGTTGGCATTTTTTTCTTTTGCATCATAGCAGGAAACACAATCAATAGTGCTCAGTGGGAAAAGTTCTGTAACTTCTGGAAAACTCTGGGAAGTTTGGGAAACTTCCCTACTAGGTCCTTTGACTAAATCCAAACTTCGCAGAACAAATCCCCTTAATAAAAGGATTTGTTCTGTAAAACTTGGACTCAATGAAAGGGCTGTGCCCAAGGATCTAGAATGCCATGTGTGGCCTTCAGGCCACAGGTTCCCCACCCCTGGGTTAGACAATTTGAAGGATTCTAACGATCACTTCCTCTGCAGCTGGTAGTTTAACCTCTAACTTTTCCCTACCATAAATGTAAATGATTTCAGGGAAATCAGATTGTAGTCACTGGTGCCCAAATCTCCTCCAAATATATTTTCTGAGAGTAGAAACCAGTATCACAGGCTAACTGAAGTACCCTCTCACAAACCAGAAAAACCAGGGCTAACCTGCCGTCAAGGTCGTAAAACACCTTTGTGAAAACAGAGTCGAGACTAGAGTTTCTGGAAAATGTGAGTAGCTTTGAGGGACATTAAAACTGTAAAGCCAGTTCACATTTTGGAATGACATTTGCAAGGTTATACTGTATCTAAGAAAGCCATAATTACAAAAATGAAAAGTCAGATTTCCTCACAAAGCACTTTTATCAGCCATGGTATTAATATTTACTCTAAGGCCTCTCTCTGTAGCTTTTACTGAACACAAATGATTGAACCTTGATGAAGGCAGGTCTAAGTAATCCGATCTTGTCAGGAACAATTTCTACAAATGATCTTGCAATTAGGTCTTATAAGAACATACATATATAATGAAACAATGGTAGGTCCTCTAAATAAAAAGACTTTTAAGACGCTCCAAATGAGGCATAAACTGACTCTTAAATCTAATTTTGGAACCTCTTTACTTTATTAGAGGCATAGCTGCTAAAGATAGTCAAAGTAAAAACGTTTCTAACCTTCACAGTTTCCTGTTTGGCTCCATGTGCTTTACATGTAGAGAAATATCTCTGTCCAAGGAGAGTTCAATGAATAACCAGACTGGTGTTTTACCTGTGAACTGGTCTTCATATTAATAGTACATCTGCCAATCCAGTCATTTACTGGGTTGGCTCCACCAACAACAGTTCCAGATTATGCAAATATGCTGACTGTAGCTAAAATGAGGTCTATAAGAGATTGCCCAATGACTTCTTTCCAAGATACTTTCACAGCTGGAGTGAAACATAAGAGAAAAGAGGCAAAAAAAATGCAAGGAAGGGAACTGCTAGATTGGTAGATGTACTTTGCATGCAAAGACTGATTTTTCAGATCTAGAAATTAAGTTCCATATTAAAGTACATCCACCAAGCAAGCTGATCTATTAAAAGCAAAAAAGACAAAAAAACTCGTACGTGAAAAAGAGAAGGGAAAACCAAAGACTCAGAAAAGATCAACAACAACAACAAGAAAAAAAGCCAGTAAAATATTGGCCAGGAACAAAACCAAAATTTTTTAAATTGGGAAAACCTTCCCAAATGTGGACATCCAACATGATGCTTTAGACAATTCTACCCCACTGTCTCCACTATGAAACAAAATAAAGACAGTACAGAGCCCCAGCATCAAAATAAATCTGTGCTTATACATTTTGTGTCATAGACCCTTTGGCAAACTGGTGAAACCTATGGATTACTTTTCAGAATAATATTTTCTGATATATGAAATATGTAGGATGACAATGGAAATCAGTTATGAATACTGAAATTCAGTTGTCAATAATATTTTTAAACAACAAGTTCATGGGTTCCAGGTTAGAAATCCTACCCTAAAAGAATCATGGAATCACTGAGACAAAAGGGCTCCAGGGGCACCTTCTCTAAGAATTGATTATTCAGACTTAGTGTGAATTCACTACCTCCAAAGGAAAACCATCCTATTTTGGGATAATTCTAAGTGTTAAGAACTATTTCCTTACAACAAGGAAATCTGTCTCTCTGCAACTTTTACCCAGTACTCCTAGTTTTGTTTTATTTTGTTGGGCTAAAGAGAATATGTATAATCCTACTTTCCATGTGACAACCCTTTGGATACTTAAATGAACTATCATGTTTTCTCATTCCACTCCTGTACCTCCAACTCTCTTCTTCTGTAGGATGAACATACTCAGGTTTTTAACTAACCCTCATGCAGCTTGAACTTGAGGACCTTTACCATCCTGGTTGCCCATTTCTTGATGCCTAAATGGGGCCCCTTCTAAAATGTGGTACTCCAAACTGAATGCAAAACTATAGATGTGATCTGACCTCTTTACTTCTATAATTTAGGGTTGCCATGTCATAACTAATGGTTCATATTGAGCTTGCAGTCCAGATCTTTTTTCAAACAAGAGATAAAAAGCATTATGAAAAGAGCATTATGAAATCTAAAACAAACAAATTTGATTATGTTAAATTAAAAAGCTTTTGCACAAACAAAACCAATGCAATCAAGATTAGAAGGAAGGCATAAAGTTGAAAAACACTTTACAGCAAATGTCTCTGACAAAGGTCTCATTTCTAAAATATATAGAGAACTGAATGAAATTTATAAGAATATAAGCCATTCCCCAATTGATAAATGGTCAAAGGAAAAGAACAGGCAGTTTTCAGATGAAGAAATTGAAGTTATTTATAGGCATATGAAAAAGAGCTCTAAATCACTTTTGATTAGAGAAAGGCAATTTAAAACAACTCTGAGGTACCACCTCAACCTATCATACTGGCTAATATAACAAAAAAGAAAATGATAAGTGTTGGAGAGGATGTGGGAAAATTGGGACACTAATGTACTGCTAGTGGAGTTTTGAACAGATCCAAGTACTCTGGAGAACAATTTGGAACTATGCCCAAAGGGCAACCAAACTGTGCCTACCATTTGATCTAGCAATACCACTACTAGGTTTGTATCCCAAAGAGATCATAAAAAAAATAGAAAAGGCCCTACATGCGCAAAAATATTTATAGCAGCCCTTTTCATGGTAGCAAAATATTGGAAACTGAGTGGAAGTCCATCAATTGGGGAATGACTGAACTGGTTGTAGTATATGAAATGAAGTGGAATACTACTGTGCAGTAAGAAATGATGAACACTCAGATTTCAGAAAAACCTGAAAAGACTTGAACTGGTACAAACTGAAATGAGAAGAACCAGAAAAACACTGTACAAAGTATCAGCAACATTGTGTGATGATCAGCTATGAATGACTCAGCTCTTCTCAGCAACACAATGATCCAAGACAAGTACAAAGGATTCACAAAGGAAAATGCTAACCGCGTACAGAAAAATAACTGTTGTTCTCTAAATGCAGTTTAAAGCATACTTTTTTCACTTACTTAATTCTTTTTTGTGTGTTTTTTTCTTTTTAATCTGTTTCTTCTTTCACAACTGCGACTAATATGGAAATACATTTTACATGATAGCACATACATAACGTATTTCAAATGGCCTAACATTTTGAGAAGAGGGGAGGGAGGGAGAAAAATTTGGAACTCAAAGTCTTATAAAAATGAATGCTAAATTTTTCTTGATATATATGTAATTGGGGAAAAAATTAAGTACTATTAAAGAACCATCATAGAATTGAAAAAAAAAAAAGAAACCAGCTATGTGATCTTAGGTAAGTCACTTAGCCTCTCTAAGCCTCAGTTTCCTCATTTGTAAGATGTGGATAATAACTGCACTTACATCATGGAGTTTTACAGAACAAATCCTTTCATTAAGAGGATTTGTTCTGCGAAGTTTGGATTCAGTCATAGGGCTACACTTAAGGATCTAGAAGGCTATGTGTGGCCTCCAGTCCGCAGGTTCCCCACTCCTGCCACAAATCCTTTCATTTCAGGATAAACAAAGAGATTTCATCATAGCTATAATATGTGCCAGCTGGTAAATTCTGGAAATTCAACCTTTATAATATCTCACATATTTTTTCTGATTTCTATACTCTTACACAACACAATTTCTTCTTCATTCAGACAGTGGTTATAATCTGCCTTCCTAAACAACAGTCTTTTCTCCAGTAAAACATTGTGCTACAATAGGAGACATGTTTTCCTATACACCAAAAACTGTCATAGATCCCCCAAATTTTCCACTATCCCCCTAGAGCCCTTCATAGCAAGATCAACCAACCAAAATATTATCAACTGGCCTATTCTACCTGGCTTCCTCACCTTTTCTCAAATTTATACTCTTTTCTTCCACTTTAGTCATTCTACATTTACTTGCTGTTCTATCTGGTCCAGTTTCATTTTATCCACATTGTCTCATGTACATTGAGTGACTTTTGATTCATTAAGACCTAGAAACCCAATTTTTCCAGGAAATTTTCACTGACCAACCAAGTTCAAAATATACTTGTATTCTTCTTCATGTGTACCTATGTTTAGACTTGATTAAACAATTTAGTATTGTTTTTTCAAAAACAATAATGATAATTATGTAATATTTTGTACATCTATCCTGACAAAGCACGGCACCATTTATTTTAAAGATACAATGTTAACTGTATCAATGAACTTCAGATATTCTTACAAACATTTAAAAAAACTGTTCTACTGACATTCACAACTTGTTTTATCACTATTCATTTTTCAAACTTAGGAGCATGAATTAAAAGGCTCTCTACATGTATGGACACATAAAGATGCACATTTTAATTCTCAGTTTCCTAATATTTGGTCTCATGTTCTTTACTGAGGCATTTCTGCTATGATGATTTTTAGTATCATTCTGAATACACAGTCTATGATGTAGCCCAGTTTGTCACCCTGAACTCTTCTAGGAAAAGAAATAATACCACTTATTTCACAAAAATGCTCTTCTGAATACCATGTATAGCAAACAGAATGGCAATATTTAATTTGAACTTAGACCAAACAGAAAAGCTAAAAGATAGTTTTTGTTCTTAAATATACATACTTGGGCAGATTTAAGTGTGGTTTTCATGTAGTTTTTGACTCTGGATAACAGACATAACATTTAAAATTTTTAAACATTTTACCATATCTAGATTTGAAAGCACAAGTAAGAAATAAAACAATGGAAAACAAGATTCAAGTAACAAGCTTGAAGGAAATAAAAATGTTTTATTTGACATCATTATCACCTATGTTTTTTTTATTACATTAATGCTGTTCTGTTAATCTGTCACCTTAACAAAAGTATGTAGTCTAGGACAGGGATGGGTAATCTGTGGCCTTCTAAGGTTCTTGGATGCAGCCTTTTGATGGAGTCTAAGTTTTACAGAACAAATCCTTTTATTAAGGGGATTTGTTCTGTGAAGTCTGGATTCAGTCAAAGGGCCTCATCTGAAGACCTAGAGGGCCACATGTGGCCTCAACGCCATAGGTTTCCTACCCTTGGTCTAGGAATTCTGTGAGAGTGGCACACAAATTCAAGATAATTCAATACATTTACAAAGAATATAAAGAATGTACAAAGGATAAAATTCTTCATCTCTTCACCAAAATATACAATATATTAAAATTACTCTAAAATATTTTAAAATTTTATGACAAATAAACATAAAAATATCCTTATAATACCTAATATTACATACCTGATAAAATTAAATAATTTATTAATTCATTTAGGGATCAGGTATCACTTCTTATTCATATCAAAGGTATAAATAACCTTTTATAAATATCACTAACAAGAAAAAATTTAATTAACTGGAAACATTTCTTACCTGTCCAAGAATTTGTAAAAACGAAGTTCTAATTGTTATCTAATTAAAAAAAATATTTCAACAACATATGAGGATTATTTTTATACAGTGAAGAAATTATTATAATAAACTCTCCTACTTATTTCGTCAACCACAGCTATTAAACTTATACCTCCAAACAGCTATAGAATACTCATGACTTATGGGCATAATGATTACAACTAAAGAAAACCCTAAAACAGTGGTTCTCAACTTTCCTAATGCTACGACACTTTAATACTCATATGTGGGCGTGTCTGCATGTGGGTGGACCCACCTGGAGACAGATAGAGGCGGTTCCTAAGACCATCAGAAATACGTGTTTTCCTATAGTCTTAGGTGACCCCTGTGAAAGGGTCATTCGACCCCAAAGGGGTCACAACCCACAGGTTGAAAATCACTGTCTTAAAAGAACTCCAAGATTTTGAAGGGTTATCAGTCTAAAAGATCTGAATTTAAACAGAACTTGTATGTGCAAGTGTCTACATTTACTTATTTCTGGGGCAAAGAGTAGTGTCGCATAATGGTTAGAGTACTGAACGGATAATCAGGAAGACCTCAATTCAAATCCTTCCACTGACACTAACTGTGTGACCATGGACAGAAAATTTAACCTCTTACCTTACAATAATCCTCTATTATACCTTAGAGAGATGCGTGTGTACCAAGACAACTCTGGACCTTCTGGTATTCATAATTTTTTTTTCCACTTGAATTCTTTGAAAATGGGAACTGGAAATCTGATATATATGGTACTTCAATACTCCAGTGATTTACAATTTCTCTGGTGTGGTTACTTCCTCTAGTAATGCAGTTTATAATTTTCTTTTACTTAGTAGACAGTCTTTAAAAGTTGCTGTGGCTAAACAATTAAGCGTGCTGTAGCCAACCTGGTAATTAGCCTCTGTTAATAATTATTTTAGATTAGCCTGAATAATACATTATTCCACAGACATGACCACTGAATGACTAAATCTAAAAAGTATATAAATCTTTGTAGGGAAAAATAGCCATTTGTATACTAATTAAGTTACTTCAACATCCAAAGTCAAGACTAAATATGGCACATAATTCTGCTAATTTGGAGTAAACTTTATAAAAAGTGTTCCACCAAGATTCAAAATAAAAAAGAAATAGTACTAGTTTGACTAAATTAAAGGTTAAAATATGAGTTTAAATAAATTCATCATTAATTCTACCTGTATTTCCACAGAAAATTAATTCATGTTATATTATTAAGAATGAGAAAAGTGAGTTTTTTGGAAGAGTAAAAGTAACTTAGGGTAATAGCTGTCCTAAAATTTTTTTCAGGTTTTTTTCAAAAATAAAGATAGGCAAGCTTTTTTTTTTTCTTTTTAGAGGAGGAAAGGCAGGGCAATTGGGGTTAAGTGACTTGCCCAAGGTCACACGGCTAGTAAGTGTTAAGGGTCTGAGGTCAAATTTGAACTCAGATCTTCCTGACTCCAGGGCTGGTGCTCTATTCACTGCACCACGTGGCCCCCAATAGGCAAGCTTGTAAAAGGATACAGCAGTTTTAGTTACAGTACTTAGTACAATTATATAAATAACAAAATCGAGTATTTGTCTTTTTATATAGATTTATCAACTCAGATTTAGTTAAGTTAGTATTTTATAACATGGAATGTTATCGAGAGAATACATTTAAAATGTGACATTACAAAAATATTTCATATTTCAGAAGTTTCTTAAGCATATAAGATACTTTTACAAGATTATAATATATTGTGGGTTAATAAAACCATTGATGCCTTTTACCTTTGGTCAGCTCTAAGACTTCTAAATTAAAATACTGATATTGCCCTTATTTTGACCTTATTTGAAGGGACTTATTCCCTTCTCTCAAAGAATCTACTATTCAGCAAGGAAGAAATTAATTGCATTTCTTGGCACTTAATACCAATTTTAATTCATCCTAAGGAGATTCCTACAAAGAAGCCAAATGTTTAGTTTAAAATCCAAGTTGAGAACAATTGGAAAGTGTTTTATATGTACACATGGCATCACTATTATATAATAATATAAATTCTCAATATTTAATTTTATGACTATTACTTTATTTTTATTTATTTAATCCAGGAAAAACTAAGATGATATTAACGACAAAATTAAAGATGCTAAGGACACACCTAAGGGACTATTTCACATGAGCAATAATAACATTGTTGGCTTTAGACCAGAGATGTCAAATAGAAGGTGTTGAACTTTCCAAATGTACCAGAATCTGATTTAAATGAAATTGAGAATTGGAAAGCAAAACATATAAAAATACAATATAATGTTAATTGTGATTTTATAAGCCAATATGCAGCTTGCAAGGGATCTGTTTCTATTTGAGTTTGACAACACTGCTTTAAACAATTACCTGAAGAAATTTTAAAAATACATCAAATATTACACAAATAAATTGTCCTTATGTGTAATAAGAATTAGGAATTTATGTTACCTCGTAGCGACACTCTGCTGATGTAAACATATGAAACACAGCTACATGGCTATCATTTTCTGGTTGTGCAACATGAAGTCTTAAAGAAATTTCAGTAGAAGTTGGGGCTCTGAAATGAGACATGAATTATTCATTCTTCCATGCAAAATAAATATTAAGAGCAATGGGTCTTCCCAACAAAAGCAGCAGAAGGCTTACAGCTAAGGTGCGGCTGATGGTGACACCTGAATAGGAGATGTAGGAAAGGCGAACATTTTCACTGGATTGTTTGGAAACAATTCATACTAATTACAACAGTCATATTTCTATATCATGTAATAGTTGGTATTTCTACATCATGTCAAGGATTACAAAGAACTCTAATACACTACTTCATTTTATCCTCACAACAATTTTATGAGAGGATTTATAGATATTATCCCCTTTTTGCAGATGAGGAAACGAATGCTTAGAAAAGTCCTTCTCATAAAAACAATAAAACAGATCACCCTTTACTCCAGGTCTAGCACTTCTCCATTTTTCCATACCTTTCTATTATACCACACTATCTCTCATTCATCTATTCATTCAACAAACAATTCTTAAGCAGATACTATATTGTCAAGTTCTGTGCTAGATGCTAGGAATGACACAAACAAAAAGTTCCTCTCCTCTTAGTAGTGGCTGGTTCTCCAAATCAGGTTAACCATAACATATTTGGCAATATTAAATATTAAGCAAAATGCCAGAGAAAATAACATATGCTACTTAAACAAGATATATCCTGTGGGTTATCCATATGATTTTTAGTGAATAAACCAAGACAGCATATAAACTATCTAAAAACACCAATTCCAAGATAAATCTGTTCAGAGACTTACTTTGAAGTAGTCATGAAATCTTCATGCGCCCAAGGTATATGGAGTCTAAAAACATTATTTTTTTCTACTGTAACGAAAATATATCATTAATTATCTCCATGTCACCAAGATTAAGATAATCTACTATAGTTCAAAATCACATTTAAATAAAATGTATGAAAGATTTTGACAATTCCTACCTGGCCAAAAGACAAGTTCTTGAATCACTACAATAATAATAATAATTATTTTTTGCATCAGGGATGTTATAAATACTAATGAAAGATTACAAAAATATCCCTAATTATGATGATTTTACAAATTAACATATCTGAATATAATAAATGCTTCCTGATTTAATTCAATAGTACTAAAAGACTGGAAAACTGCCAAACAGCTAAATTTTGCTATCATAAAGTCTAATAAATCATAGTATTCCCCAAACTCTGAAACTATCAACTGGTATCTAATGTAACTATAAATCAGTCCAACAAGAGTTTAAACATCTCCTACATATTTTTCAATTTTATTTAAGGAAATATATAAAACTGGCATTTTAAGAAAAAAATCAAAACAAGCATGTTTAAATAATGACTCCTCTTGTATATCTTATATTAGGGGAAATAAAATTACCTTTGGTTGATGAGCATTTGCTCTTTACCTCCATTTTGAAAGCTTGGTATATCTAAGCACAATTTAAAAAAGGAAACTTTACTCATTTATTTACATACTCCAAATAGGAAATATAAAGTCTCTCTTTTTTCTTCCTCTAGAATTGTTGTTACCTGTCCAAAGTTCACGACTGGTACAGTGTAGAATAAGCCATTTGAATTTAATTTGACCTGCTTTGAAGTTAACCCTGTTGAAGTAATTAAAATCTGGTTTTAATTAGGATGATTGCCAAAGAATCAAACTTTGAAAAATAATAAGTCAACACAGTAACAAAATTTATTTTCTAAAAACAGTTAAGAAAGATACAAGTTACTAGTGAGAGAACAAGAATCTGAATTGGTTATTACTAGTTTAGTGTTTGCATTGGTCTTAACAGGTGCTGAGTTGTGGTTCACCTTTCAACAATTTCTACAGAAGAGGAACTTGCTTATTTAATAAGCAAATAAATCACTCAAGGAATATATATTAAGAGCCTAGTACACAAAAGACATAAAAATAATACTGTTAAAGGCAGAAAACTTTTAAAATATTCATTTATATTTAAAGACCTGCCAAATAAGCAGAAGTCAAAACTGTTTGAGTTGGTCCCTTGATAAGAATTCAAACTATTTTTTTCCATTAAAGTAGCACTTCTACCAGGCAACACTTGATTAGTTTCCATTACTATTAGTACTTGAATTAATAATGCTATTACACTGTTGCATTCAATAAAATCTATAATATAGATAATTCTTTCCCCAAGACAGTCTTAATAAGTAAGGCTTTGCTTTATAAGAAAGTATCATGAACTCGGAGAAAATTGGAAAAACCAAAACAAACAAAAAATATCATTTGATTTGGGGCTAAAAAGAATCTCTCATTTTGACAGATGATGAAATTGATACCCAGGAAAGTGAAACTTCTTACCTAAAGTCATACAGGCCCTACTGGCAGGCAGGTATATATACTTCTCTGTATAAGTGGTAAAGCCTGGAATAGAAGGAGCCCTGTTTCCTTGCCTCTTACAACAGCGGTATCAAACAAAAAAAAAGAAATGGGGGACCTTAACTGTAGAGAAGTATTCCTGCAGGCTATATACATTGACTCAGTTTTAAAATATATTATCTATGTTTTGTTGTATTTTTATTAATTTTGCTAAATATTTCTCAATTATACTTTTAATCAGGTTGTGAGTGTTGTCCCTCATGTGTGTGATACCTGTTTTATAATATGAGAGACAAATGACAATAGAAAACTATTTCTCAAGCACTTCTAGACAAAAATTTTTTTCCTTCCGTTAGGTGGGAATATTGATCATACATGTTTCTGATTTTAAAAAAAAATTTTGAATTTTTATCAGGTAACGTAACTATGACAAAGGAGTATTTAAATTAAAATAGAATAGGGAGGCTGTAAGTTAAAGGTTCCTTAAGTCATGACAAATAGTTTGATGAAATTCTTTGAGAATTCATATTGTCAAAAAGGTTTAGCTTTTATTACTGAAAAGTCATGGAGGACCAATAACATACTAATTTGTATAACATTTTGCAACTTTCAGTGAGTTTTCATAACCATTATCTGAAGGGACCCTCAATGCTAAGTTTGGCAGTGCAAGTATTATCCCCATTTAATAGATGGGGAAACTTAAGCTCAAGAGTTGTGATTTGTACAAGTGCTGACAAGTCTTAGAAATAAAGAGCTAGAACTCAAACTCAAGTGTCCTCACAGTTCAGTCATTTTCCACATCAGCATTTCCCAAATTATATTCTCTTGAATCTTCACCCTCCACAAATTTTGAAAAAAGGATTTCATGACAAAATGTCCATGGAAAAAATGTTTCCCTCTAAAGTATTTAAACGTGAAATTCTGTATTATATTTATGTGAAGTAATCTCTACATAAAAATGATTTATTTTTTTAAAATTTAATTTAATTTTGCCCAATTTGATCTCAAATGTCCCCAACCCTCCTTTATTCCTGAGAAACTCAATTTTCGTAGAGTCCCTGAACCAGAATTTTAATGTTCTGCCACTGTACCTCAAAACCCACAATTGTTCAGTGGTCAAATTAGTTTGGGAAATAATTATTCACATGGCATTATCTGAGGCAGTACACAAAATATACATTTGGAATGAACAATTTTAAAAATGGAAAAAAGAACTTTTTTAAAGCTACAATTCTGAAATAGATGAAATTAACATCATTTCTTGAATTTGGGGAAAAATAATTTCCTTCAATGAGAGATAAAAAAACAAACTCACGAGATGTAATAGAAGTAATAAGTCTTAGTTTCAGTAGGGTTTTGTATTTGTCCTTTGGCAACTAATTGGGAAAACATGACATAACCATTAAACATAACTTCTCTTTTCAATCATCATGCCAGTGAATAGCCTGAGTACTTAACATGGAAGTATAGTATTTAAAAGATATCTTGTCACAAAATCTTAAGATTTGTGAGGGACCTCAAAGGTTATCTAGGTCAATATGTAAAAAATAAGAATCTTCTCTACAACATACCTAATATGTAATTTTTCAAATTCTGTCTGGACATCTCTGAGGAAGGGAAATCCATTACCGCTCAAGGTAATAGATTCTATTTTTAGACAGCTCTACTGCAACTCCCTCATTTTAAATATGAGGAAACTGAGACCCAGAGAGATTCAGTGACTTGTAACACAGGTAGCAAGTAAACAGAAATGGTATTTGAAACCAGGTTCTCTGATTCTAGATCAAGTTCTTCTTCCATGATATCACATTCCTGAAATGCCTTCTTCTCCAAACATGTCCTTGATGTCCAGTTTATGGATGAAGAGAGAAAACTGACGTAGAGATTGCCATGGTGGCTATACATAAAGGAAAGTTATTAAGGCACAAATTTGTCTAAAAATCAGGGTTTACTGGATAACGGTCTGACAGATTATATCACAGGCTACATTTCTCAAAGACTAGACTACTATAGGCGGAACAGGTAAGTGGCTCAAAAGTCAGTTCACAGGGTACAAATATTATTGCCTTCACTTTAAAGACAGAGAAATAGTCATAGAGTAAATGACTCCCCCAAATCTGCTGTTGTTGTTGCTACTGTTCAGTTGTTTTTCAGTTGTGTCTGACTCTTTGTGTCCCCATTTCAGATTTTCCAAACAAAGATACTGGAATGATTTGCCATTTCCTTCTCTAGCTCATTTTGCAGATGAAGAGACTGAGGCAAACACGGTTAAGTGATTTGCCCAGGGTCACACAGCTAGTAAGTGTCTGAGGCCAAACTTGAACTCAGATCTTCCTGACTCCAGGTCCAGAGTTCTATACACTGTACCTCCTAGTTGCCCTATGTTCAACTCTAGCACCTGCTGAAATCTAGATTACTCAGAGAGAAATGCAATAACTTTTTAATTTTTCACAAAAAGTTTTCAATAGGAAGATGGAGCTAGGTCAGAGGCTAACTGCACAATATCCTTCTGAATCTAATAGAAATATTTTTTGAAACCAAGGGCATGGACAAATAACTAGACAGCATTTATATTAAAGATTATTACATTAATTTTAAAATGTAGTTAGCAATTTAGATAATAGGATTAAGGAATTAGGATAAAATTAAGGAATAGAATAATAATATCTTTGGCAAACTGAAGAAATGCCCAATAAGAGCAAGATAAAATTCAATAAGAATGCAAAATTGTACATAATGTGATAAAAACACCAAAGAGAAATAATGAGGGACTGAATTCCTATATATCATCTATTTGTATGCTTGACGTCTGACTCACATAGTAAAAAATTACTGTAGGGGATCTATAACACTGTAGTCAACTCTGTATAGTTCCTTTTAGTATCTTGATTTCTTTGATCTAAGCTTTACGATTTTCATTTGGGTTAATATCTTTAAACTTAAAAACTTGCACATTTTATTCCCCTTTCACTTAAAAAAAAGCAAATAATGAGCTAGACTAACTTTTCAGTCATACACACACATGCTTAAAAATGTCAAGTATAGATTAATTAATTTTATCAAGTTAAAAAATTGCCAGATTATTTTTTTTGGAAATTATATAATGGGATGCCATAGTCTCATTAAGAGTTAGTCTTAGTATTTTTCTAAAAAATGAGGCCTAACTTGAAGACAGGATTTTTCTTTTGAATAGCATTTTTTCTCATATAGAATGTAAAGAGTATTTTAGAGAAATCTCAGAAAGTTGTGAGGAAAATGAAGACCTTATAAAGTGTCAACATAGCACAAGAACACATGCAAAAACAAAATTAAGTTTAAAAAATCAAACCCATGCATCTTTTAATTAATATCATTTGCAAATCAATGTGATTATTATGGAACACAGATAATCCTTCCAAAGGTCATTTCAAGAGACTATGATATGAGCATTCATACTCATAGCCACTTCTGATATTTATACAGGTAGTATAGTATGGTAGAAGGAAAACAGGAAATCAGTGAGGAGACCTGGATTCAAGCTTTAAGGGCTGTTACTTACGAGCTGTACAAATCAGATTTTCTCTGAGCCTCTGTTTTCTTATTTATAAACTGGGAATAATACCAGTCTTACTTATTTTATAGGATAGTATTAGCATCAAAAGAAGCCATACAAGTGAAAACCCTTCACATAGCACTATACCCATGAACACAAAGAAGCAGGCTCCAGTGCCTCTTATTCATCAGAAAGAAACCAGCACACAGGTAAAAGATAATTTGAAACTATAAAACATAAAATCATCTGTTAAAGATAATCTGTTACAAATAAAAGTAGTTTTCAAGATTTGCAGAAATAAGATACCTACCAAAAGAAAAGAGATGCGTTACAGGAAGGTGTACAGTTCTTAACTCTATTTGAAAAAATTCACAGTCTACAACAAACTGGGGGGAAAAACACACACAAGAGAAACCTTACTGGAAAAACTGAACTTATAGTAAAGGTGGTGACCAAGCAAAGAATCACAAAGTAAAAAGTAAAAGTTTACAAAACTCAGCCTCTGTACAACTAATATCAATGACACCAACGACTGTTAACTTTCTCAACATAACAATCAACATAAACTGCAAAAAAAAATCTTCCATTAAAGGTGTGCCAACTTTTAAGAAAATTTGATACAATGCATTTCATTTAACTTTCCCAACAAATTAAAGTTATGTTCATTATAAAAGGAGTAACGGCAATGTCTCATTAAATAGCAAGCTTGCCTATTAGTTTATAGATAATCACATACTAGGCAGACAGGCTCAGAAAGAGGAAAGAGAGAGAATATCAAAAATACTTTAGGAGCTACTAACAAATGAGGATGAATTATAAATGCACACACTGTTTTACTCAAAGTCTAAGTCAAAAGGAAAATGTAGTTTGATTTATACAATCATAAGAAACATCTATTGTGTAAAGTGAGTACAGAAAATAAATCATAAAAGGTTTTGGCAAACAATATAGATCAGTTGTGTATGGTTGATCTTATAATTATGGAATATTTCAGGATAACAGTGCTTATTGTAAGAATAAAAAAGTCAGCAAATGGAAAAAAATAAAGAAATTCCCTAAAAAAAAAAAAAGAAAAAATTTTGAAATCTGTGGAAAGGCTGGAAAACCATTTAAATTTATCTGAAGTGATACACATTTTGGAAAAGAGAGATCTTACATTCCCCAATAGACAAGTAATCAAAGGATATAAACAAGTAAGTCTAAACAGAACAACTGCAAACATATGAATAACCATATGAAAAAATGTTCCAAATCAACAGTAGTTAAAGTAACAAAATTGAAAAAACTCTGAAGTTTCACCTTATATCCAGCAAATTGGCAAAGATGAGAAAAGAGAAAAAATCAATGTGGAAGAGTTGTAGAAAGTTAAGCATACTAATGTACTGTTGGTGGACCTGTGAATCTGTACAAACCATTCTGAAAAATAATTTAGAATTAACCAAAATCAGCAAATAAAGGGACTAAAATATTCTTATCTATTGGCCCAAAGCATATACTATGCATACACTCCAAGAAGGTTATTGATTAAAAAGAAAGGATCTATATACACCAAAATAATTTATAGGGGCATTTTGGTTAGTAAATAACTGAGAACATTCCCCATCAGTTCGGGAATAACTAAAGAATATAAGGGAATATTACTGTGCTGTAAGAAACACGTATGAATACATAGAAGCACAGACTACAAGAACTGATTTAAAATGAAGGAATAACAGTCAAGAAAACAATAAACATAGTATGTATGTATGGAAATGGAAAGAACCACCACTAAACAAATGCTAAAGAGTTACAAATAACAAGGTTGACCCCAAAAAAGAGATATGAAAAAATACCTCTCCCTACTTCTTCGTGGAGGCTTAACGGGAAGGGGTGGGAAGTTCATGGTTGTGGCCCATGGGAATATATTGTAATATTTTAAAAGATGCAATGATAGGCTTTGGTGGTGTTTTTTTTCCTCTTCATTGTCATAGTCCATATAGGACAACTCTCTAGGATGGGAAAGGAAGAGGAACAAAAGGGGAAATTCAGGCAATGTAGAAAACAAGAGATATCAATAAAAAGTATTTGTAAAAATAATTATTAGTAGGAGTAGCAGTAAAAAAAAAAGCCCTAAATGTGAAAAAGAAAAGGAAAGTAAAAAAGGATTGTTAGATTAATGCAGATAAAGAATCCTCTCTGATTTAAAGCTAAGTAGAAGAAAACAATGAATCTAATGTAGGAACTTGGTAAGACTTTAAAACTGATAATTTTCCTTTCAAACCTTTCTAAAGGCCAAAAAATGCAACTGAAAGTGCCCACCTGGACAAAGATCTTTATTCAAAGTTGAATCAGAATAAAAATGGTATTTATGCTTTTCTATGACTCTAAATAGTGCTCCAAATATACATGGGGCAATCTTGTTATTTGCAAACAGGCAAGGGAAAATAAATACAATCATCAAATATAATTTTATAAAAGGCTATTTTAAAATTTTATATAACTATCACAAATATACTTAGGATATCTTATACCACTGATATTTTATATTAACAGACAAGTTGAGAATGTTTAAAAACTGTGATTACCCTATTTCCATTAGTAGATGGTACATAAACAACAATATGAGACAATTTTGGATAATCCTGGAGTTTCAACATGAAAGTCTGAAACAAATGAGAAAGGAGTTTCATTCAATCAGGTGCATAATGATTTGATATATGCTATAAAACTTTCCTTTTAAACATATATGATTCCTGTTTATAGTTATGACAGTCTCCAAATTTTATTTGGTACTTTATAAAATTTCTTTAATGGCATGTTTAAATTATCAATAATGATAAAATAAACTGGAAAATAAGTTCCTAATGATTATGTTTATTAAAGATTCTTTAGGAATTCAAGACCAATAAAGGAGCTTTACCTTTATGCAAGCATGGTAAGTAAATTAAATTAATAAGCAATTTAATGCAATTGAAAATAACTACATAAAATAACTTGACTCATTTACTATAGCTTTTTAAATGTAAAATAAGTTTTTAAAGAACTTAATACAGAAAAAATTGAAGTGGAAACTGGTGACTGAGAAAAAAATCTTTTCAACAAGCTTCTCTGGTAAAGGTCTGATATCAAAGATAAATAGATTCAGCTATATCTACTAGTTTTACACTTCAAAGAAATAGGAAAAGGATATGCAAAAATATGTATAGCAGAGCTTTTCACAGTAGCAAGAATTGGCAACTAAGAGGATGTCCTGTTATTAGGGAATGGCTTAACAAATTGGAAGGCTTAATTTTTGTTGTTTTTAAATTAGCTATGGGGAAGCAGTGGGATGGACAGATTAATTTTTCAAATGTTTATTAACTGAAAAAAATCATTAACAAATTTGGAAGATTTATATGAACAGATTTACAGTGAGCCAGGAAAATAATAAGAGGAAACAAAAAAATGCTTCTTATATCTCTTAAGAAAATACTTTAAAAAGGCTACACTGTACAATAGCAGGAAGTACTTAATGCCAAGACAGATTAAAACTTACATATGGCAATGGCTTTTCAAAGTATTTACAGATATACCAAAGTATTTTTTCACCAGGAAAAACCAAAATTAAAAAGGTATAATTTACCTTCATTGTTGGCAGCAGTTCACTCTTCCAGGACAGGTCAACACCTTGAGTACTATAAATGAACCATAATAAGGTTGTTATCAAAAGAGATAAATACCTGAATTAAGACTCTGATCAATGTAACAGTTGTATAAGAGAAAAACAAAAAGCAAAAACAACTGGAAAACATACAGCAAGAATGACAAAGAATTGGGAAATAAACCGTGGCACAAATTTAAAATTGGTAACACATCTATAAATAACCATGACGAATTATGTAATTGGCAACAATTATATAGCATTTTAAGTTTTATAAAACTCATTATTCCTAACATCCCTGGAGGTAAGTAGTGAGAGTACTACAATCCTCATTCAATAGAAGACTAAAGTTCATAGACTTTAAGTGACTTGTCTATAGTCACACAGATATTAAGTACTGGAACGAAGACTCAACCTTGGGTCATTCTGACTCCAAGTCTGGCCTCTTCCACTATACATGTAACATTAAATTATTTTAAAATAAAGTGTGATGGTTTTGAATATTTAATTTATGTTGGGGAAAAAAATTAAATTTTGGTCTTTAAGTAACTCTAAATGAAGGGAAAGTGATACTTTGGTTTTTTTTGCTTTTTGGAAGGAGAAAGGGAGGGCAATTGACTTGCCAAAGGTCACACAGCTAGTAAGTGTTAAGTGTCTGAGGCCACATTTGAACTCAGGTCCTCTTGACTCCAGGGCCAGTGCTCTATTCACTGCACCACCTAGCTGCTCCAAGTGATACATTTCTAACACAATATAACATACTCACCACATAGAAACACTGTTTATACAGCCATAAATCCAACTATGTATATCCTGTCAGTTAATACAAAACAAGACAATCTGTTAGAGTTAAAATAAGGACAAAGGCAACATCAACTTTTTAAAGATCTACTACAGCCTGAGTTGAGAAGTAACATAAACAAAAATAAGGATATTGTTACTTAGAATTCCACCCATGATGCTTCCCTTGGGAGGGGAAGAAGACAGGGAAGGCAGGAAGCCTAAAGCGGTAGATCTATGTATCTTACATGATTTGACAAGGAAAGAGGGATTTAAATAGTTGGAGGGTCGGAGGGAGGAGGAGACAAGATGTGCTATGGAAGGCTGGCAGGAAGCTTTGGCATTAATAGAACATCACATTCCTGCATAAGAGTGTCCTTGGCTCTAATGTGCCATTTAATCTCCTAAGCAGTTTTTCATCCTGAACCTATGAAAGGCATTAAATCCAGTTTCTTGATAATTTTTACCAATATTGCAAGTATGTCATATTTGGCCCTAAAATATATTCAGTATCTAAAACTGAAGCAATACTCAACAAAACAGGATATGACTGTGCTGGTCATTTAAGGAGATGAGATAATAGAATATTCTATTTCAGTTGTAGAATGAATTTAAGTGGAGGAACCACAAGCAAAGATGATAAAAGAAATTCATGAAGAAGAAACTGATAAATAAATTCAAAGAATGTATGATGTAACTGAAGCTCTAGGAAAACTAAGACAGTTGGCAGACTAGTGCAAATGGGCCCAGGACAATCAAACAAAATGAGTAGGTCAACCATGAGAACAGACACAAATACAAAAATAATAAGCTCTGCAAAAAGTCATTCAGTCAAAATACTCCATTAGATTATAAACTTTCTGAGAGCAAGGACTTGTTTTCAAAGTCTGACTATTGTCTTTTAATATCCACATGACCTTGGGCAAATCACTTAACTTCTTTAGGCCTTACTTTTCTTATCTGTAAAATATAAGGGTTGAATTATATCAGTGGTTCTCAACCTTCCTAATGCCCGACCCTTTAATACTTGTATGTGGGCATATCTGCATGTGGGCGGACGCACCTGGAGACAGATAGAGGAGCAGTGTCTAGGTTCCTAAGACCATCGGAAATATGTGTTTTCTGATGGTCTTAGGTGACCCCTGTGAAAGGGTCGTTTGACCCCCCCAAAGGGGTCGCAACCCACAGGTTGAGAACCGCTGAATTAGAGGAAACCTCTGAAGTCCCTTCCAGTTCTATATCTATGTACCTATGTCTTATTAATTTGAAGAGTTAATATCTAACCTTAACTCTCAGCACCTAACCCAGTGCCAATAAATTAGTTGAATCAGTAATTGAAAATAGGACACTCTTTGTATGTAAAGAGTGAAAGTGACTGATGGAATACTTTGGTCTTAAGATATGATTATGGACAACAAATAAAATGATAACATAGGTGCCTCCAATTCTCTGCTGGTGAAGCAAGGAGAGAAAAAATTAAATATATATTTGAAATTTCATCCTCTAAAAATACTATTTGTAAAACACAAGTAGCTTTAATTTTAAGTAATAGGCATCTAAGAAGGACTGATTTGAGAGATAAGAGGATAATCAGAGAGGTTAATGTCACAGAAATGCAAAGAGGAGAGAATATGCAGGCAGAGAGGGTAGTCAACACTGTCAAATGCAGCAGAGTAGATCAAGAAGGATGAGATCTGAGAAAAACCTGTGATGTGGCAATTAAGAGACTATTAGTAATTCTAGAGAACAGTCCAAGAGCTCTATGTTCCCAAATTGCGTGACAGCATTTCCTGGGGGCACTGGACTGACGTGAGGAGGTAGTAGCCTTGGGTGCAACTGCGGGGCATGGAATAAAAAATAAGGGGGAAGGTGAAGAAAGTATAAGGAAAGAAGAGAAAATAAGAAATTTTTGAAAACCCGTTCATATGTGTTTCACCTATGGTATAACAGAGTAAAAGTCATAGTGATTACATTATTTTCCAAATAAACACACAAAATGTAAGTTTTAACAGATCAGTGGTCAAGTCCACCGACAGGTCTTAACAAGCAAGTTTTGGCAGATGAGTGTGTCACACATTGTCCGGAAGTCCAGCACACATGAATAGGAATATGTGCGTGTAATGATTTTTCAGCAGGATACTATACAATTACATGATGCAATATTGCATCACCAAAATTTCAATGATGGAAAAATCCCTCAAATTTACAATAAATTATTAAATTTGAGATGCATCATTTTTAATAAATTATTTTATATACATTTTTGAAATGATGCAAATTTTATTTAAAAAAACATTAAAGGGTTAAAGAAATTATATTTCCAGGGGGGTGCTGAGTAATTTTTTTTATAAGGGTGGTAGGTCAAATAAGTTTGGGAACCTCTGGTCTAAGAGATAAGAGCAGAAGCCAGAGTGCAAAGGGTTGAGGGAATGAGAGGAAGTAGAGGTAACAGAAGTGAAGTTTGCTTTTTTCCCCCTAGGAATTTGACTGAAAAAGGAATGAGAGTATGATAGTTTGAGGAAATGGGATGGTGTTGTAAAGGTTTTTAAACAAGGTGGGGCAGGGAAGAAACTTGGGCATATTTGAAGGTTGTAAGCAAGGAGCCAGGTGGGAGACTGAGAATCAGAGAGAGGAAAGAAAAGAGTAAAGTGACAAGTTGCTTGTGAAAGGATGGAATTAAGGGTATGTGTAGAGGAACTAGCCTTGGAAAAGAGAAGGGTCACTTCATTTCATATATATGTGTATATATAAACACACATGTACTTACAGAGAGACTTATACAGACACAGATGTGCACATCTATAAAATGTGTATTTATGGCATACAGAAAGCATATATATATGTATGCATGTGTATGCACATGGCAGCAGAATGCTGTGGATACAGTTAATGGCTTGAAGTCAGAAGATCTGCATTAACGTCCCACATCTGACACAGATGTGTGTCCTTCGGCAAATCACTTAATCTCTTAGTGCTGCAGGCAATTCTTAAATGAATGAAATGTGCGAATGAATAAAAACACATTTAATAAGTGCTTAATATGTGCTAAACATTGTCCTAAACACCGAGAGCACAAATTCAAATACAATCCCTGCCCTCAAAAAGCCAACATTCTAACAAGATAGCTAACACATATAGGAGAGTAGTTGCCAGGGAGGAATATTTTGGTTTGGAAAGTTACAGGGATGGTGAATAGAGACTGACATATCTTTTCCATGAGCAAAGACAGTTGATTTGATCATGGTTCCATAACTAGGAAAAGGATAGATTGGTAGGGTTATTCATATGGGAGCGTGGTGGCTAATGAGAAGTCTGGAGAGTCAAATAAAACAAGGCTTGAATTTGGGCCTAGATGTGAAGCAATCACCATTCTAAGACTTTAATTTGAAGAAGGGTTGCTGATCTGCATTGATAGAAGTTTCTCACTGGGAATTCTCCACACCAATAAAATCATACAACTGGATCTATCAATACATAAAGCTATAAGACAAATCCCATAGTTTGGTTATATTCACATCCACAAAAAAAGAGTGATGTAGTGAATAGAGAGCTAGGCTTAGAATCAGAGTCAAGGTCTGCCACTGTACCATTGGGCAAGTCATTATCAATGCTCCTAACAGTTCTCTGAGACTAGTAGTTTCAGATGAGCTGCTGAACCTCACTGATGAAGGAAGCGTCCTCACTTTGAGTATACTATATCAACGAAATAAAAAAAGGGGTGTGTGTGTGTGTGTGTGTGTGTGTAACTTAATGTGAACCCTTTCAGAAGATGACTGATGATGTGGGGGCAACAGAGGGAGAAGAGAGGGTTAAGGTTCTCTTATCACCAGAAATCAATCACACTAAAAAGTCATAGATGAAAATCATCTAAAAAGACAGGAACTGCTACATGCTAATAATGATAGTACGTTGAAATTAGGAAGATTGGTCATATAATGAAAGTGCTAATAGAAGGACAGTAGACCTCATGGAGTCCAAGAAAAGCACATCTGGAAAAAGGATGTTATCTGTAGCACTGTCTAGCAGAGGAGTTCTCACTGGCTGACATGGGTATTCCTCTGTGAGAAGGATTACTAATGAGGCAACTACAGAGTCATAAAAATATCCTTTTCTATCCAAGCTAATACACTTGGCCTTAATTCTATACTCATTCAAGTACCTTCTGATTATTCATTAGGTTCACAGATACCTAAATACTGGGAAGGGTATAGTTTAGCTCAATGAAGACAAAAATTCTGAAATTCTTGATAGTTAGGTGTTATATGATTGGTTCTAAAGGATAAACTATCTTTTGCGATTTTAAAATTAAAAAAATAAATTACAGACTTTCTTACCAACATGCTGTTCCGACAGTATATATGGCTGTAGGTTTTTCTGTGATTTGAGAGAGGAAATGCAAAATACATTGCATAAGACTCCTAAAAAATAGGGAGGAAAAAATCAGTATATATGATCACTCTCACAAAGTAGATATTATCTTCATTCTAAAATATTTGGTTAATACTTACATTAAAAGCCATAAAGGTCCATTTTGATACTTTCACTGGAACCCATTTAGAGGTCCCTAAAGTAGAGAAACTTATTCTCACTTCTGAATGATAAAATCAACTGCTTTCCTGCAGGCTGCAGGAAGAAATATTTATTCTTCATAATATGACATTAAACAAAGTCTATATTTCTGAACATAAGCTATTTTAAAACAGGAAATATGGGTTTCTATCATGTACTCATAACTAACCAGCACCTACATCAATAATTCAATAACTATATTTGGTCTTGTTCTCACTATGGAGCTATCAACAGAAAGGAAAAGAAAGTATTTATCTTCTTTCGTAAAACAAGAAAAACGTGTCCCCTTCTAAATCATTTTGTTACTATCCCATTTCTTTTCTTCCCCTTTGTGGCCAATGTTTTTTCTAATCTAAAAAGCATATATTAAGTGACTACTGTATGTAAGACACCATTGGGGATGTAAAGACAAGGCAACTATCATGGTTCCCCTAAGTATCCTCTTCTCCAGGTTAAATATGCCCTTTTCCTTTAAACAATCATTTGACAGGATCTCAAGGTCCATCACATTGTGGATGCTTTCTAGCATACTCTTTCTAAAATGTGGCACCCAGGACTACACAAAATATTGTCATGTAGCCTGATCAGAGAAAGGCAAAATTATTTCTCCATTTTTGGATACTATGTAACAAAAAAGTAGCCTCTATTCCAAGTTTCCATTTTACTAGCTCTCTCTTCAATCCTTTACAATCTCACTTCTTGTCTGTACAACTTTACTAAAACTTCTCTCAAAGGTTACCAAGGTCCTCCTAATCACCCAAATTAATGATCTATCTTGGGCAAGAGAAGGTGGATCACTGTGTATTTCTGGAAAATTTGTCACCTCTTGGCTTCTGAGACATCATACATGTTCTGCTGGTTCTGTGTTTGTTTCTTTATTGGCTCCTCTTTCTTAGCTACATCTTCTCTCTCGACCTTGGTGACTCCACTAATTCCTTTGGATTTAAGTAAATCATTTCTACAGATGACTCACAAATATGTTTTCTCCACTCCTGCTCTCTCTTCTAAGTGCCAGACTGAAGTCATTAATTGCCTCCAAGATATCTCTGCCTGGATGTCTCATGTGTATCTCAATGTGTCCTTTCCTCCTTCTGACTTCACTATTTCTACCACTGGTACTATTACAAACCCTGCATGAGAGGGATATACAAAGTGTTCATTTAATTTTTTCAACTGGATGAGAAATAAGTACTTAATGCATTGGCAAACAAATGCAAACAAATGCACAAACAAACTGGGTGACACTTCTCTGACAAACTGCCCAGACAGACAAGGCTTTAGATATGGTAGCAATATAACAAGATTAAAATTTTCCAAGAAGGCTTACATCAGCTGGTAGAGGAAGTTTCAGTGGTTAAATGAGAACAAAGGTTGCTGTAATGACTCCTTAAGCACAAATTCCAGTCGAAAAACTGAACTGGCTTTTGAAAACGGAAGGAATGTATCTTAAACATCATACTTGGCAGCCCTTGGCCATAGCTTAGTAACAAGCATGAAATTTGAAAACAGAAACAAAATTTTTGCATTGAATTTGGTGCAGACTTGAGCTTTGGCAAGTTCTCCTTTTAGGCTCTTCAGAAAGGATTGAGAGGAAAAATTCTGTGTGTAACAGATTGAAGCACTCATGTGGCAGAACTTCCTGGTAAATCATTGCTCTGCACCAATAACTGTGAGAATGTGGATCTAATTTAAATAGAAACAATTCTGTATCGTAAGGTGGATTTTTTTAAAATTTCAAACTTAGTATTTGTGTAAAATCAAGTTTTGAAGCAATCACTATCAAGCCAGGAAAAGAACTGAAGGATTTCACACACCCTCTAAAGATTAGTAGCCTTTTTATTGTATATTTATACACAGTATCTTAACCTGTACTAAAGATGGTACCATTATCATCTTTAGGGCTAACGTGTTTAAGATATATTTCTGCATGAAAACCCAGGGTCAATTCTCACCCAAGATGGTTATTACCTTGGGAGATAAAGTGTTACCTATTCTGGAAATGTAGGATTCTGGAGTTCTTTCCTTATATCGTTACTTAAGTCTACAACTATTATGTTTATCCTGTTACCTCTATTTTTCTTTGAAAATTCACTCTTCACCTGGTATTAGCTAATCTAAATTTGAACCGTAATTTCATGGGAAAATACTTTTCTTATTTTGTAATACTGTTGTCAGTAGAAGAAAATTTTCATTCACAATATCTGACATTTTTTTCTAATTTCCTGCTTCTATCTTTTCTCCTTTGCCTTCTTAGTTGTGTATTATATTAATGCATCATCACATGTATATATCATAATAATACACTTCCTCTATTAGAATGTAAGCTCCTTGAAAACAGAGAAAATCTTTTCTTGCTTTTGTATCTTGACAACTAATCATAGAATCTGGCATATAGAAAGTGTTTGGCAAATGCTCTATCATCTATTTATCTACCTATCTACGTACCTATTTACATCTACCTATCTTCATCTACTTATCTATCCCCTATCCATCTATACTTGTCTTCACCTATCTACCTCCTCTATCTCCTTAACTACTCATCATCTATCTATCTCTCTATCTAATCACCATGGGGCCCCAAACTCTGTTAGGCTATAACGATGGCATTTCCAGATAATATTTTTAGATTCTACTAAAGATTTAAAATACGTTACTCTTATCACTAACCTGTTAAATCAGCAACTATATTAGGAATTTCCTCAAAAGGCTTTGCTGGATACTTTATAAAATGATGATTCAAAACAGACATCTTCTTTCTGGGTTTCACGGTTATCTGAAAAGAAAAATGCAATACTTTTCATGGTTTATGTACATGGTATTAAGTCAACCATACTTTAGTAATAGTTTAAAGAGAAGAGTCGCTCATAGAATTACTATACTCTTTAAGTCCCACAAGAGCAGGAACCTGCTATTCTTCTAGTCTTGCTACTGTGGTTTTCAGTCATGTCTCACTCTTTGTGACTCGCTTTTGGGGTTTTCTTGGCACAGATATGGGAGGGGTTGCCTTTTGCAATTTCCTTCTTCAGTCTATTTTATAGATGAGGAAACTGAGGCAAAGAGGGTTCAGTGACTTGCCTAGGGTCACACTGCTAGTAAATGTCTATGGCTGAATTTGAACTCATGTCTTCTTGACTCTAGGGCTATTACTCTAGCCATTGTACCACCTAGTCACTCCATTTTTCCCATACCAAGAAAACTCCAAATGGGGTTATGGTGAGTTGAACACAACTGAAAAACAACTTAACCATAAGTTATTAAAGTTTCATATTGTATATTAAGTTGTATATTTCTGATAGATTTTTTTAAGTCTTGCATTTCTGGTATCAATCCTACTTAGTCATGAAAGCTATTATTTCTGTAAGAGTAAAAATAAATTATGTATTAAGTCCACAAATCAATAAGGTAAAGGAGTCTATTACATAAAAAAATGATTTACTGAAATACACATGTAATTTATAAATTAATACCTACCTGTTTAGTATCATCATCAATAAGGTCAAAAAAAGCTCTAATTGTAGCCAACTGCAGTTGTTTACACCTAAAGAAATTGATAAGAAAAATTTATAAGTGAAAAATCTAAGACAGGAACGCTCTGTATCATATGACTTTGGTTTCATAAATGACTATAATTCTATCATTTTAAGCACTGTTATTAAATACATTATAGCACTTTGTACAGTAGTAACCAGAGCCTAGGAATATTACTTTGAGTGTCACAGAGAATGCAAACTACCTTGAGTAAGTGTAAAGAGCAAAAGAAACTCCAACTATTCCACTTGCATGTGACCCTGGGCTATCCTGGCATTATGCCTTCTTTGCCCTGTTTCTATATAATACCTGACCTGAGGCCAGTATGGGGATCTACAATGTTACTTTGTTCTGCTGCCACCCGAGACAATTGGCCTCTTGTGAGTAAACTTTTACAATTAACCTAATTAATTGCAATAAACCTATTAATGTCCCAGCTGGTATGAGCCCCACTTTCTTTGGTACCTCTATTCTCTCAGAGGGTATGACACCCTACAATTGGCAGAATTAGGGCAAAATGGTTCTGCCCCCTTACCTGAAAATTGCAAAATGACTTCATAATTTTTGTCATATTTACTATGCAAGAGTAAATAGATATTGATTATCATCATATCTATTTTAAGATTGAGAGGTGTGAGATCTAGGAGAGGTAAGTAACTTCCAAATCCCACCTACCAAGTTGCCAAGTCTCTACATTAAAAAAAAAAAGCCTTTTTCTGAAGTACACTTCAGTGCACCAAATGGTAAGTGGGGGCCCTACAATATGAATGGAAAAAAATGACAGCTGCCTTATTAATTAGAGATCTTACTCACCAAACTATAGAGAGATGGTCTGTTGAAGCCCAAGTTCTAGGCACTGCTGTACTCTAAAGGGAGAGAAAAAAATAAACTCAGACTTTAAAAGAAATACATTTTCAGAGCCTCCAGAATATGTTTTACATGCAAACATCTATACAAGTAAGTGACATATTCATTGCACTATACAGTGCTAGCACATTCTGAAATACTAGTCATCCAAAGAGAGAATGCTGGATCTTAGATTAAGAACTGGAAGGAATGTGGAGGATCACAGAGTTCAACCTCTCTCATTTCGGAGATGAGGAAACTGAAGTTGTCTAAGGTCCTAGAGATGGGATCAGAGATGGGACTCCAAATGAGGTCCCCTGATGCTAAAATCCAGTATTCTTCTCACTGTGCCAGAATATGATTTAACAGTGTTTGAGCATTTTAAGAATAAGCTTTAAAAATCCATCTAACCCAAATGTTACTACTGTGAAGCTCAATGATCCTTTCTTTCTAAGATGTCAAAGCTTCTGAAAATCACTACTTACTGAAGTTAATGGCTATTAGAAATTATTCCTTACATGACTTTAGTAAGAGATTCAACTCAATGTCACCTAAAACATCATGGACATAAGTGACATTCAAAGAACAGGATTTCAAAAATATTAATTAAGTTATACTGACTACAGAAGTACACAGTGCAGAGCAGTTGGCCAAATTTCCTGATGGGCTAGATCTAAGCTAACAACATAATTAATCTGTGCAAATGGTAAAAATGGAAATGCCTTCAAAATGCTTCCTAACAGTATCTTTAATAGTCCTCTTCTTTGAGAATCAACACAGTGAACGATAAGGTGACTTTCTGCAATATTCTATTCCATATCCTAGGCCTGTACCTGGCACAATGTAAGCAATCATACTCATTTGGGAATTAGATTTTCACAGCATCCCTCTTAGCACCACGCGCACAATAAGTATTCATCACTGGTTCTGACTCAATTCCTTAAAAAAGAATTTAAAAAGTACTTCCCATGCAGCAAAACAGAGGCTTACTAAAAATGAGTCATAAAACATAAGATTATTGTGACTAATGGTTCCAGGGAAGAAACAGCACAAAAGGTTGAGGGGCAGGAGGAGTCTTCTTCAACTGCCTACTATGTATCATTACCAAGAGTGGTTTTAGAATCACAGAGTGACCTTTGCCCTATGATGATCTCTGAGGGTTAACAAAGACAAATAGGGAATATGCAAAAACTCTACATTTTGTTGATAAATGTAAGCATCTGACACTATCTTTAAGCCTTAACCCTAGTAACTACTAAATAAATTAGCATAGTTAACTTAAGTTAATCAAGTTACAAATATTACATTAGATGGTCATTTTAGAATTTGATAACAAATATGTCATAAAAAACAGTCTCTTTGACATTTCCATGTAATGTTGCCTCATGCTTCCAGCTCTGAAAGTAGTAATCAAAAAGCCACCATTATTTTGGTATCTTTCCTAGTCTTTCCATATTAGAATGTAAGCTTCCCGAGGGCATGGATTGTCTTGCTTGCTTATATTTGTATGCCCATTACTTATCACAATACCTGGAATATGGTAAGGGCTTCACAAAAGCTTTTTCATTTATTTGTTCATTCAAATAATCATCATAAAGGACATAAGACAAGTATTCTGAAGTAAGAGAAGAAAAATAACACAAAACATGTAAGAACTGCTGCCATAATACTGGTCTCTACTGAGAGATGGCATCATATAATGGAAAGAGCACTGAATGCAGAGTTTAGAAGAGATCTGGGTATAAATTCAGTAACCTCTGTGACCATGGGCAAGTAATACCCCTTCTGGATTAATTTCCTCAACTGTAAATAGAGATAATAAGACCTGTATCTCCTACCTCACAGACTTGATGCAAGAAGCAAATAAGACAAGGTATATAAAATGTCACCATACTATAAAATGTCAGTTCTCCTTGTTTTAGAGCTCAAAAGCTGTCAGTGTCATCCAGGATCCATTAGGTAGTCCTTTTTTCTTCAGGAATTATCATATATTTGGTGATTATTTCAGAAATTGGTATTTATGGAAATATGTAAAAGGTGATAGGCTATTTTCTCCTAGCTAGCACAGTATCACATGCTGGAAAAAATGCAATTTTCTTCTATAACAAATTGGCAACTGGTACAATAACAGAAAAAGGAAAGAGATGAATCAGGAAGATAAGTGGCCTTTAAGGGGCTACATGTACAATGTGCTACAACACAGAATTAACCTCTAGTCTTAGACAAACATATACAAAGCTGAAGTTGTATCTAACTTGTCTTCTGTCTGAATGATCTGGATTTGTTACAAAGGATACATTTAGCTGAGAGGTTGTTAGATAGGGTAGTGACTGCTATATACCAATCCAGAAAGACAAACCAAACTGGAAATTTTACATATTGGTAGCTTCTCATTTGTTAGTGGATGATAAACCCAATTTGTAGGAAAAGTTGGTTACTTAGAATTCATAATGCAAAAGTTACCAAATAATTTCTTAAACTTCCACATCTAACGGTCAATCTTCAATTCTTGACTTCTCTACTGCACTTGATACTGCTGACCACTCCCTTCTCTTGCAACCTCTCTCTTCATCATTGGTAAGCTGATACTCTATCTCGGCTTTCCTCCTACATGTCTGCTCTTCTCAGTCTCTTCTGCCATTTCATCATCTTCGTCACACCTATTAATCATGGGTATATACTAAGGGTCTGTCCTAGCACCTCTTCTGTTTTCTGTTATCATTTGCTGACTTCATCAGCTCCCACAGGATTAATGAGTTATCTCTACAATTTAATTATCTATATACCCATCCATTCCTAGCCTTACCCCTACTGAGCTTCAGTCTCAAATCACCAACTGTCTACTGGACAATACCAATAAGTATCTCAAACTCAACACATTTAGAAGGCAGTATGGTGTAGTGGACAGGACAGTAGACCTGGAATCAAGGAGACCAGAGTACTAATATCACAACTTAAAATAGTTAAAAGCTATATGATCCTGGGTAAGTGACTTAACTTTCTTCTCTCAGTCTCATTCTCCTTATTTGTAAATTTATTTTTTTAAAAATCATTAAAAAAATTAAGGTGCTGACCTAGAGATCTTTGCTGTCCCTTCTAGTTCTAGCATTATGATTCTATGGCTCTGAGGTAAAGAACAGAAAGGAGTAAGAGGTAAGGGACAAATAAAGGAGAGAACATTTGGAGGGTCAAATGGGACCATGATGCAACCAGCACATTGGGAATAATGTTGAGGGTCTGGAGAGGAAGCAAAGAAGGCAAGCACAATCTCAAAGGTTTATCCCCCCCCCCCTTTTTTTTGCCTTTCTTTTTTGGAGGGGGAAGGCAGGGCAATTGGGGTTAAGTGACTTTCCCAAGGTCACCCAGCTAGTTTTTGTGTTAAGTGCCTGAGGCCAAATTTGAACTCAGGTCCTCCTGATTCCAGGGCCGGTGCTCTATTCAACTGCACCACCTAGCTACCCCATTACCCTCCCCTTTTTACTAAGCAGTTAGTTCTGCCACAGAGAGTCAAAAAGAATCAGGGGCTGAATGAGAACAGGAAAGTCCCAGGTAGTAGCTTGGAGAGAGAAAAGGTTAATTCCTGTAGTTAACAGGCCAATGAAATTGTATGAACATTTACACTTGAAGAACGAATTTAAATCAGAGTTTAGAAATTGAGAATTCTATCTAATCTTTCTTAAGTTATTAGACATGGTTTCATTTGGGTAATGACATATGGAGATCAGGAAAGTATAAGAAAAAGTCCTGGTGTGTGTATGTGGGCTTGTTGATTCAGGCAAAGGTTACAGAGGCCAATCAAGAGAGGAACAGATTCACAAAAACTTCAGCTAAGAGTTTATTTCTCCATGGAATATTTCTGCCAAGGAAAGTGGATAAAAGAAAACAGCATTTTTGAGGACAAGTATGTGGTCCAATAGGAACTACTACTTGGAAGCGACTGATAACAAAAGATGGTAAGATGTTCGTGTTCCTTGGGCACCACACGTTTTCCCTCTTTTTCATATACATTCCTTTATCTCCTTGCCAGCTGCCATGTTCTTGGACCAAAAACCATGCTTTGGAAGATTTAGTCTTTTCATCCCCAGAATTCCTGCCATGGGACCATGCTGTTCTGATTGACAGCTGTCTGCTACATCTAGGTCTGGAATTTAGTCATGATTCATTTCATTCCCTAGATTTCTCTTCACCAGTCACACAGTGCAACAAAAGTATCCTCCCCCAAACTCACCCTTTCCAATTCTGGAACTATTATCAAATCAACTCTGTCACTCTTCCTAAAAGAGTGTGTCAATCTACTCTCCTTTGGCTCCATATCAAACTTTTTAAATCAAAATATTCTTCATTGGTCACTAGTGCCTATGTAGCTTTTAAATGCTACCATTTGAAAAATGTTACTGAGTCCTAGTCTTAAGAATATGCTACACAGACTGATAGCACAGCCTTAAATAGTGCCTCTGCCTATTAGAATATAAATTCCTTGAGGTTAGGAATTGTAAGCACTTTATAAATATTTTTCCATTTATTCAGTGATTAATACAATACTATCCTATCCTCTCTTTCTCAAGACTTATCCACTGTGCATATTCACCATTATAATCTTTATGCAATTTTTTGCATTTCATCCTATTAATGCTGCTGCCTTAGTTCTGGGGGTCATTAAACAATTTGCATTAGTAAAAGTTTCGCTTCACATAGCGTGCATTCACTTGTCAAGGTACCAGGTAGCTAAGTAAGTTGGTCAAATATAAATGGAATAAGTCAGGAGGAATGATCCATAAAGGGATAAAATGAGAGGCCCAAGAGAAGTCCCCAAGTAGACAAGAGACTACATATCTGTCTGGAGAATATAGAATGAGAAATTTAAAAAATCTATCTCCAATTAAATTTGGAGGTATACAAGGAAGAGAAATTCAAATATGGATATATCCTTAAGTATGCAAGAAGCCAGAGAATTATCAATGATAGACAGAAGACCACGGAACTATCTGAGCAGACAGCTACTATCTAAGCAAAAGGGAGAATTACATGTTATTTCTCATCACCACATCTGCCTAAATTATTTCAACAGTCTCATAATTGGTCTCTCTGCCTCAAGTCACCTCTACTGCAGTCCTCCAGAGAGCTGCCAAAGTGATTTTTCCTAAGTATAGATTTGACCATCTCATGTCCTTACTTAATAAACTCCAGTAGCTCATATTGCCCCTAGGATAAAAATATAAATTTCAGTGTTTAGCTTTTAAAGCCTCAACCTAATTTTCCAGCTTCCATGAACATTATTTTCCAAACCCTATAATCCAGGCACACTGGCCTTTTATCTGCACTTTGCACAAAGTATTCTATCTCTCATTCTCATGTCAGTGCTTAGTAGGTACTTAATAAATGTTTGTCAATTGACTGATGCCCCTGCTCCAGTTATCCCCATGAATAAAGTGAATTCCATCCACATCCCTGACTGCTTTTCCCTGCACTCATGGAATCTCTCTCCTCCTTCAAGAAGCATCTTACCACTCTTCTAAATGAAGCCTTTCCTAATCCCCCCAATGGTTAGTGCCCTCCTTTATACTTACATGAATTTATTTTCTTTAGATTTATTCTGTATATACTTATATACATAATTGTCATCTTGCTGATTAGAAGGTAAGTTCTTTGAGAGGAAGAATTTTTTTATTCTTTGTATTTGTATTCCCAGTGATGAGAACATATTAAAGCTTAATAATTACTTGTTGACTGATTACATATTATTTCCCCCCACCTGCCATCAGGAAGAAACCCAGTAAAGCCTAAAGAGAAAACCCAAAATCAACAAAACTGATTACCACAACAGATAAAGTCTTGGTCTCAGGACTGAGTTTTGTTAGAAAACTCAGTCCTGATCGAACTTGATAATCTCGAAACCCTCCAGCTATTGAGAGGGTGATCAGCTTTATGTCCTCAGCATTCAGAAGCCAGTAGTTGTTTACTGTTTTGTAAAAATCTGAAAGAAAAAAAAATAAGGTAATGACTTAAATGTTATATAACAGTAACACTTCTGTAATGCCTGTGATTAAAATGGAAATTCAAATGGATTAGTATTCAACAATGTATAATTACCATTGTCTTGCCTTAAAAATGAATAGAAACCTAACAAAAACATTGTCATCTATTTCCATTTTGCCAAGAGGTCAGTAGTTAGGCCAGTAGGCTAGTCAAAAAAAAGGAAAAACATAACACCTACAAATTTAATCTCCTCTGGCACCTCCATATTCACAGAAGCAAAGTTACAGATAATGGTCTATGCATCTCATCTGGATGACTGTTAATCAATGAGAAATACATTTTATTAGGGAATTTTAGGCCTTAAACTCATCAAAATCCAGACTAAAACATGCCTCCACAGAAAAAGTATAAGACTTCTATACCCTATGTATGTCCCTCTGCCTATGTATGCCTTAAGATTCCATAATATGGTAAGTCTTAAACCAAGGCTTTTAAATGCTACCATTTGAAAAATGTTACTGAGTCCCAGTCCTAAGAATATGCTACACAGATTGATAGCACAGCCTTAAATCATCATAAGTTGACTGATGATTTGCCATTAAAGCCATTAAAAGCCATGCAGCAACAACATAACAAAAGTGTTTCCTTACTGAAAAGTTGATATAAGTACAAGTAGGGGAAAAGGATAAGGCAAAATTCATCCTGAAGGACTACTGGGTCAGATTTTCTCATAGTATAAATTTAGTTTTGGCAATAAATTATAACAGCCACTTTAATGATATTGTGATTGCTACATTATTTCAGATTCCCAAAGAATCCTGTTCAACAAATTATTACATTTGTACAAGATGATAGCATAATAATGGCCAGAATGGCAAAAAATAAAAATTAATGTATGGTCATCTCTGAATTTCTATCATGGCATTAATATACATATATTGTTTACTTATCCTATATACCAACAGGTAGAGATTTAAATTGAAAACCTGAGATAGTCACTGATCTTGAAGAGCTCATACAACACATGTAGGAAAGGAATCTTGTGCTGTGTTTATGGAGTGAGGGAAATAAATTTTCATTTTCAAAACAAACTTGTGTTCACACATCTACTCCTCTGCGAAGTACCCCTGACTCTAATTAATGTAAGACTGGGATAGGAAGAGCTGGGTTTTTTTTTTAACACTGTCATATTCCCCAAAATAAGATCTGTTTCATTAAAAAGCTCAAGTTTATTCTATGACATATTTGGTTCCCAAATTCCTCAGAATACAAATACACAGAATATTATCAATATTACTTACAAATTACACTTACAAATCACAATTCAAATTTAGTACAGATCAATTTGGTCTATTTAACAATTAACAACTTCGAGAAATACTCATTCTGTACTCATATTGCTGAAAGAGCAAACAAAAGATTGTTCTATATGTTCTGGTCCATAAAACATACCACAGGTATTTCCTTGGATACAGAATCTAAGTAAATTAGCAATCAATAACTTGTATCTGTAAGTTGAGAACTTTTATTCAAACACTTACCATTGAGATAGCTGTCTAATGACATTACAGGTGCAGTATGAGGTGTGGCTTGGGTAACTAGAAGATTTATCAGTTCTGGCTTAAAATTCTTAATTGTAAGCAATGCTCTTGCAACAAGGCCACCCATAGAATGACCAACAATTGCAACACTTTTTGGTGCAAAATCCTGACCCTGTGAAAAATAAAAAAATAAGGTTTGGCACCTTTGAAAGCATCATTTTAAAGGGATAGGGACTAGACCTGTAATGTTATTGGCAGAGAAAACTCTCAAGTGAAGAAACTTCCTCTACCAATGCAGGTCTCATTCCTCTGCTATTATCATTACTAAATGATCTATCACTTACTCATTCATTCATCCTGTCTCCTCAATCCCCCATGCTGAAATCCTCATATTGTTCCATTCTATCCAAATTCTGTACATTCAAAACTCATCTAATATCCTGATTACTGGCTCTAGACACCCATAATCTCCTTCTCTAATTTAACCTACTGTCCATATGACAAAATCATTAGACACTGTTTTATTCTCTGTTCAGTATGGGTTTATAGTATGAATACTATAAAGTAATTTTCATGTGTATGAAAAATCAATCGTACAGCCACACTACTTATGTTGTTTCCTACATTAAGTTACATGTACCTTACATTCAAAGACTGTATGTGTTTCTTTAGTAACTCAATAGAGACTCAAATATATATACTAAATGCTGCTTTTAGTACTAAATCATGTAAACTGAAGCTAGGTGTATAAGCAATTTGCTTCATGATCATAGGTAAATGGCCAATGTGCTTTTCTTTAAAGTGAAGAAAATTATTACCAGGGACTATATAAATATAATGAATTATTAGCAATTACATGTCTTAGTAATAACTGTTAACGGCAACTTCCAAAATCCCCATCCCAACAACATTCAAATTCATCACAAGAAATTTTAGTGTGAATTCTAAATTACAGAAACCACAGTTGAGTACACACATACACACACAACTTTTAAAAATTTTTGTGAATTTGATAACTTTGAAATAAATGATACCTCAAAGTGAAAAACCCCATAGACTACTTAACTAACATATACTACTTTATAAAGAAAAAGGAAGAATGAAGATCTGCTATCTAACATCTTACCTCATAGAGTTTAAGGATTATTTTAATGCATTCATGAACAAATTTTGTTTGTTTCTTAAGACTTCCACCATATAGTGCTACCAGCTCTTCGTTGAAGTTTATACTAAAGAAATCAAAGTGGTATTTGAAGTCAATGTCTTCTGCTTTTCTAAGTGCAATAGAGCCAAGAGAGCGTACTAGAATGGAAAAGGGAGGAAATTATTTTAAGGAAGTCCAAAATAATTTAGATAAATATTACTACAACACAACATCCTTTTTTCAGAAAATGACTTGCCCACTGGGTCCTGAATGTAAATAGCATAACTTATCATGGCAGCAAGCAACAACCAACAATGGAATGCCTTCATTTCAGTGGCATCATCCTCTCTATTCAGAAAAATTACTCCCAGTTTAGAACTGAGGGACAAACTAATTAACTGATACATAAATTCATCATCCTCAAAGTGCCCAGTGTCACAAAGTAATGCAGAGATGTCTCTGGATTCTTTGTCTCTTAAAATGGAATAATAGTTCTGGAATGTTCTACTCAAGATTGAGAGGCTTTAACCACAGCCTCCACCACAAAATTAATTTCCGTAAGGAACCTGTAACATCTTCTTACTACTCCTCAGATAAAGTTCATACTCTCCATCCTGGTATTCAAAGACTTCTATAACCCCTTACTTTATCCATTCAACATCACGGGGTTGTAATGAAGATCACAGGAGATATTTATAAAGTACTTTGCAGGGGCAGCTAGGTGGTGGAGTGAACAGAGCACTGGCCCTGGAGTCAGGAGGATCTGAGTTCAAATCCAGCCTCAGACACTTAACACAGAACTAGCCGTGTGACCTTGGGCAAGTCACTTAACCCCAACTGCCCTACTTTCCCCTCCAAAAAAAAGCAAAAAATAAAAAAGAATAAAGTACATTGCAAACTTGAAAGCACTATACAAATATAAGTTATCATCACCACCACCATAACATCATCTTCATCTCCCCATCAACATCAACCTCAGTTCTAGTTAGTTCATCCTCTTTAATGGTGCCCAACACAATATGCCCATTCCTTCCTCTCAGAATCAGATGGAAGGATCCTCAGAGTCTATCAAATCCAATCTGTACTTAAATAAGAATCCCCTCTATGACACATTCATGTTAAATGGTTATTCAGCCTTTAGTTCAAGACTTCCATTGAAGGAGAAGTCTCACTCCAAGAAGAAGCCCATTCTGCTTTTGGAAGACTCTATGTTCAGGGAACAAGTATGGGTACACACAGCTGCTTCACCTGCAATACTCATCCTACTCCTCATTACCTATCCAAATCCTTCCCATTCTGTGTCCCATTGTGCTAAATAAAGCCTTCCCTGAAAACTCTAGCCCACAATTCTCTTTCCCCTTTTTGACCTCCCATAGAAATTAATATCTGTTTTAATATTAATCATTCTAACATTAATAATCTACTCAACTAGACTATAAACTCTTTGAAGGCAGGATGCTATATACTTATTTTATAGCTTCCCTACCCCTAAAGCTAACATAGTACTAACCACATTGTAGGGATAAAAAGATTCTTTAATACAATATTTTTCAAAATTCACTTAAAAGTCTTACCTTGTTTATAACTTCCAGCATTACCAGGAAGAAAAAGAACTGGAATGCCTGACAACAAGAGATTTTTGTTTTCTTGGGCATAGCTCCCCTCTCCATACAAATACAACTCATATGCTGGGTACTGTTTGGTCAGTTTGTGCGGAAGGTTGATTTTCTGTGGAAAGAAACATTTTAACCATATATCTTTAACTTTTATAAAGAATTCAGGTCATTGAATACTTAGAAAATCCACTAACTACCACAGCAGAGCACTAATAGAATCAAGGAAGGTAAATTACATTTACAAAATCAACAAAAAATGTACCACTAATCCTTTCTTCCCTTTCTGAAGTGTAATTCATATCCCCAAATGCTCATCCAAACATATGTGGCATCTGTTACCTAATTCAAAGAAAACCTAGTTATTTTTAATAGTGCAGATTATGATTTCTCTACTTCATATATTTTGTCCTACAATGGGCTCAGCAAATACATTTTGACTCTGCAGTCATATTTTGTGAGAAAATCCTCCATTTCTTACACAGATAAGCCAAGAGATTAGCATTTGTTTCTGACTTTAAAAGTTGGATAGATAGATAGATGTAGATATATATACATATACACACATGTAAAACTAGTTGACATTAAGCTTCTGAGCAGTTTACATGGTTGCATTTTGACTTGGTTATTATTTCAAACAGAAAGTTTCAACATAGCATGTATAGCCCATTATTCTAGCACTGTTCAAACAACATAAAGGCAGCATGCTGTAGTAAATGAAGAGCTGTGTTCAAGTCTCACTTCTTACATAAAATGGCTGTGTGACTCTAATCAGTCACTTAACTTGTTTTTCAATTTAATGCCCTGAACAACTAAGTAGCAAAGATTCCAACCTGCTGTAACACCATGCACAAGCAGATTCCCAAAAGAATGCTACTGTGAACAGCTTTTAAGGCTCAGATTACACAGTATAGTGAACACTCCATTTATTCCATTATAAATCAAGGCAAACATTGAAAACAAATGATAACATAAAGATTCACAACACTACATCTTATCACAGAAAATCACAATACAGTGTTCACGATAGCTTAACATTAGAATGGCCACACAGTTTTCACTACAGTAGCCACAATATTTAGAACAAAGAACAAAAGAATAATCATCTGGTTTCCCTAAGGCGGAAACCCTCCTTACTTAACCATTCAGTCATTTCACAATACAATAATCAATACTTAATCATTCAATCAATTCACAATACAATAACCAATCTTCCATTCATGGGGTAACCATTAACTTAATCAGTCACTAATCTAGATTCACAATTACTAAATATCATTAATCACTAAATACAGTCATTAGAAAATTACACAAATCCTCCACCCCTCGGTGTCCAGCAAACCTCAATTTCATCCAAGGGGAGACATTTTCTTCTTCTTGACTCAAGGTGGTCGCTCTGATTCCCTGGATCCCCTTCCATGGTCCCACCTCCTTCTTGAATCCACCAGTCACTGGGATTCAGAGGCAGACAGCTCCCAGGTTCTTGTCCAGTACTCAGGGCAGTCCCTGGCACACACTGAAGTTCACAGGGTCCAGCACATCTCAAACCCTTCACCACTTCTGTTGCCTGGAACTCAAGGATCAGCCAGGCCAAGAACAAACAAAGCCTTATCCTGGTCATGCTTCTTTAGTCCTCCAGCAGTTCAGCTGGCCCTAAGATCCAGTAGAAAACTCAGCCTTCCAGGCAGCAGCAGCAACACTGGCCTTCCAGGTAGCAGCAACAGCCATTTAGGCCTTCACCACATTCTGGTCTCAAGAAAAACTCCAACACAGTTCTCAGTCAGCTTCCAGATGATGGGAGAGAAACTCTCTCTCTCTCAAGAAAACTCCAACTCACTTCTTTAGTCCAGCAGCCTAGCTCCCAGATGCTGGGACAATCCTGCTTCCTCCAACAGGAGCCACCAGGAGGAACATTCTGATTCTGTCTCTAGAACTCTTCTTGGCCTCCTATCTCAGCCAACCCCCTCCTGCCACGTCAGGACAGGAGAAGAGATCATACCTTCTGTACTTAGCCCTAAGTTACTAAGTGCTAAGTATCTGCTAAATTGATTGCTGTTACACCTGCCACTGGTGGATAGTCTCCTCATCAAGAAGTTCCCTATGCCAATGAAATCACAAGTCCACTGCTTATCTCAAATGGGACTATCTACCACCCCAAAATAGCTTAAGTTACTTGCACCATATTACTAATTCAGTTCAATAAAACATGTGTTAATCCATCATGTCAAGATATTATCATAGGTCCTGAGAATATACAAACAAAAATGAAAATTCTTGTCCTCAAGGAGTTTAGATTCCACCTCAGCCATCTTGTTGCCATCTACAATGCTAGTGTACAATGGCCCAATATATCTAGCCAGCCCAAGGCATGCTTCAAATTCTATCCCACTCATCTTGACATCTGCTGCCTTGCTGGCTTTTCACATAACACTCTATCTGCTGTATTTGCACTGTTAACTGCTATCTTCTAGATACTCTCTGTTCTCTGGGTTTCATGATACTCCTCATTCCAAATTTTTTTCCTACCTTTCTGACCACTCCTTTATGACTAAGTGTCTATTATCATTCTATCCTGACTCTAGATTATGGATGTTCTCCAAGGTTCTGTCTTAGGCTCTTTTTACTCGTTCCTCTACACTCTTTCTTGTTAACTTCACTAATTTTAAGTATTTAACTATCATCTTTAAGCAGATGACATTGTCCTCTAGCCTCTTTGCCCTAGGACATTCCCAGGAATCCCTGTCACAGTAAAGTATCCAGGTCAGAGTCCTTGGCCTCTGTCTTCACCCCAGAGCCTTCTCCAGTGCTCCAGAGGCAGGTCCTAGACAAGACACATCTCAAACTGCAAGCTCCTGCTCCTATCCATGCACCCTCAAGACAAGCCTTCACCTGCCCTTTCCTACTGTAACATCCTGTGGGCCTCATGGGACTCATGGAACATATAACAACCTGCCATGAGATTAAACCATATGGGAGAGCCTTGAACAGTATAATCATCTACCTCCCTAAATGAATTCTCTCCAGTCACCAATATTTTTGCATGGATTCTGTTCCTCAATGGCTGGCATACTCCCTATCCCCTATACTCTCCACATCCCAAGGACTTTGAACACCAAGGTAATGATGTACAAATCCCATTCCCCATCCCCTATTGCTTGCTCCCTTATTCCCATTCCTCTCAACCCTGCATCCCAAATGTTCCACTCCAAATCTACTTTTCCCTTCTACTATATTCTCTGAAATACCTGCTTTCAATCTTAAAAAACTTTTTCATCTCCATTCATCTTTTGGCTCTCACTGTTACTTGGATCCTACCTAATGCCACTATATCCCTGGCCACCCTTCATTCATATCCTACACTCACTGATCATGGTGAGAGAGTCAGAATATATCTTGCTGTTCACTATCATTTCTAGACTCCCTCTCTGTCACTATCACTAACTAATCTCTCCTCCTTTGAAGTCCATTCAATCCAAATTTATCACACAATTGAGATTTTGGTAGTTACTATCTTTGTTGCTGTTCAGTCCTTTCAGTCCTGCCTGACTCTTATTAACCCCATTTGGGGTTTTCTTGGCAAAGACACTGCAGTGACTTACCATTTCCTTCTCCAGCTCATTTTACAATGAGGAAACTGAGGAAAACAGGATCACACACTTATTAAGGGTCTGAGGCTAGATTTGAACTTGGGTCTTACTGACTCCAGGTCTGGTGCCCTATCCATTGTGTCATCTAGCTGCACAATTATCCCCATTCAACAAACTTCACTGACTCCCTATCATCTCTAGCATTAAATATAAAATCCTTTATCTAGCTTTTAAAACCCTGTGTAACCTGGTCCCTTCCTACCTTTCTGATCTTACACCTTACACTCAAAAATGTATTCTGAGACCCAGTAACAATGATCTCCTTGCTGTTTCCTGTATATGACAATTCATCTCCCAACTCCCAAGTGTTTCCAGTGGCTGCTCCTCATGCTTGAAATGCTCTTCTTCCTTATCTCAACTTCCTGGCTTCCCTCAAATCTCTGCTAAAGTCCTGCCTTCTCATAAAAAAGATTTCCTGATCCTCCTTAATCTTAACATCTTCTCCATGAGATTACTCCCAATTTATCCCATATACCTGTTTGAATATAGCTGCTCGTATACTGTGTCCCTCATTAAACTGTGAGCTCCCTGTGAACAAAAACTGCTTTTGCACTTCTTTGAATCCCGCTGCTTAGCACAACACCAGTGCACAGTAGTTGCTTAAAAATGCTAGTTGACTGACTTCTCTCCAGGATTTTTTAAAAATAAAATAACCTTTATTTTAAAATGTGGCCTCCTTAAGGCCAGTCTACTATGGTTTTTGCTATGTACGATCATGCCCAGGTGGAAGTCATAAAACTCAACAGTCTCATATAGAGTGCAAATGCAACAGAATTAAGTATTGTGTACATATCTAACAGGTTATTCTTCTTCTCTACCTCTTTTAACAATTATATGGATAGAGGGCGGGGTACAGAAGAAAAACAGCCTATACAATAAACCAGATCTCATTTTTACAGTACATTAGTTGAAACTCTTTCATACAAATTTCTTCTAGGGTATGGATTTTGACAATGCCCATTGCACAGGAGACTTGCCAGCAGAGGTGACTGGAGAACACTGAATATCACCAGGGAGAAATTAAGGAGAGTCTTGGGAACCAAAATCAATTTTCAACAATATATGTTATTATCCCACCAGCTTCCTAAATACTGACTGATGAGGAGTTTTCGTAACTTGTCATACAGTCAGATGACAATGGCATCCAAAACTGAATGTCCCACTCTACATATCTTGTCCATCACCTGTCAAGAGATGGGCAAAATTCTAAATTATCAGTCTTCTGGAATCATGTTTGATCAGCATGCTTAAGTCTTTCAGAATGGTTCATTTTTACAACGTTGTTGTTATAATATAAATTATCTACTGGTTTTAATCACTTCATTCTGCATCAGATCAGAGAGAGATTCAAGTGATACCTATTCTCCAACCCTTCCCCATTTGTATATACTTCTACTTGTGCCCCTAACTATGTGAAATATATCTTCCTGTTTCTCCCATTTTATTTTCTATTATTTCTTTTCAGTCTCCTTTTCTTTTCTTCTTTTAACATCATCAAAATACAACAAAAATCATTCCCAGGTCCTCTATCTTATCTGACTCCCTGTATGAAACCTGCTGATAGCAGGTTCTTTAGGGATGCTTGAAAAATCCAACCACTCCCCATGAGAATATAAACACTTCATCCTTACAAAATATACTCCAGTTCCTCACTGGTATTTGCCTTTTTATGTTTCTCATTAATTCTATATCTGTATTTTAAAGTTTCTATAGAAATATAATCTTCATAAGGAATGCACAGCACTGACTTCATAAGGCCCATTTTCTTCCTAAAATTAGTATTATACTCCATTTTCCTGGTTAAGTTATTCTTGCTTGTAAATCTAAATCTTTTGCCTTTTGGAATATCACAACCCATGATCTCTTCTTTTTTATTGAAGCAGCTGTTAAATCTTGTGTGATCCTAATTCTGTTTCCTCAGTACTTAAACTTGTTCCTTCTGGCAGTTTGTAGTATTTTTTTTCTTTGACCTGGAAGTTCTAGATATTGGTTATCATGTTTCTAGGTATTTTCATTTTGGAGTTTGTTTCAGGAGGTGATTGGTGGAATATTTCTATTTTCATTTGGCCCTGTGGTTCTAAGAAATCTGAGTCATCCTCCACAATTTTTTTGAAATAAGATATTCAGGTTCCTTTTTTTTTCTTTTGGTAAAGGTTTTCAGGTATACAATTTTTTTTTTACCTGTATGTAATAAAGATTCTCTGATTCATAGACAGTCATCATTTTATCCATATTTTCTTTTGGTCATGATTTTCAGGCATACTTTTTTTTTTAGTTCTGTGTAATATTCTCTGATTCACAGACAGTGATAATTTTTGTCCTATATTTATTGTCTTTTGGGGGATTCTTATTCATTATTTTTTCAATTAACAAATATTTTAATTAATCTCTTCTCACTATTTCCTATAGCAATGAAATATAAAAAAGAACTCAAGAATAAACCCCTGAAGGAATAGCTACGTATTGCAAAAATGTATGCCTCTTTTTCATTTTAACTAGGCAGCGAGGTGGAACAGTGGATAGAACTCTAGGTCTGAACTCAGAAAGACTTGAGTTCAAATTCGGCAAGAAGTCTTTTCTGTTCCCTCTTAATGCTAGTATCTTCGCTCTGTAACTGTCTCCAAGTTACGCTGTATATCTTGTTTGTACATAGTTGTTTGTGCATTAGACTGTGAGGTCCTTGAAAGCAGGAACTGTCTTTTGCCTTTATTTGTATCTCCAGTGCTTAGCACAGTGTCTGACATAGAGTAGGCACTTAAATACTAGTTGACTCCATATGAGCTTTGTTACTATATTTCTAGATCTAAAATACCCTTTAGGACTTCAACTGATACAGTACCAAATAAGAAAATTCTTTTTAATCAATCAATAAATCTTTATTAAATACCTACTCTGTGCCAGATACTGTGCTAAGTGCTGTGGATACAAAAGAGGCAAAAAGATAGTCCCTGTCCTCAAGGAGGTTACAGTCTAATGGGGAACAGACAACATGCAATATATACAAGATAAGCTATATACAAGATAAGTAGGAAATAATTAACAGAGAGAAGGAAATGAAATTAAGAGGGGCTGGGAAAGCTTCCCACAGAGGGTAGAATTTTAGTTGGGATTTGAAGGAAACCAGGGAAACCCATAGTCTGAGAATAGGAGGGAGAGCATTCCACATGAGAGAATGGCCAGATTCAAGAGACTGTAGAAGAGCAAGGGGGCCAGTGTCACTTGATTGAAGTGTACATGAAGCTGAGTAAAGTATAAAGAAGACTGGAAAGGTAGGAGGGGGTTAAGGTATGAAGGGCTTAGAATAATAAACAAACCATTTTATAGTTATACTGGAGGCAATAGGAAACCACCAGGGCTTAGTGAGTAGGAGGGTAACAAGATCAGATCTGCATTTTAGGACAATCACTTCAGCAGCTAAATGAAGAACGGATTGGAGTGGGAAGCACTTGAGGCTGGCAGACCCTCTAGCAGGCTACTGCAATAATCCAGGCATGAGGTGATAAACACCTGTCAGAGAGAGAATGGTGGCAGCGTCAGAGGAGAAAGGGGGGGCATATTCAAGAGAGGCTACAAAGGTGAAACTGACAGACCTTGGCAACAACTTGGACATAGGGAGCAAGAGATAGTGAGGAATCCAGGATGATTCCTAGGTTGTTAAGTCTGAAAGACTGAGAGTATAATAATGTCCTCTTCAGTAACAGGGAATTATAAAAGGGAAATAAGATTTAGGGGAAAAGATAATGAGTTCTCTTTTTGATATATCGAATTTTACATGTCTACTGGATATCCAATTCAAAATATTTGAGATGTGAGATTGTAGATCAAGAGAGCTATCAGGATAGGAGAGGTAGATTTGGGGATTTAGGTAGTACTGGCATTTCAAAACTTATACTGTCTAGACTTACCTATTAATAATTAATATTTCACAAGTTATTTAGATCTCTTTACTTCTACAAAGGGTAAATAGTTATATTCCTAGTTATCGTTAGTCCCAAGCAAATCTTGGCAGATATGTTCCCTGACATTTTATTGCTTCTGTTGATACTCTGAATAGATTTTCTCATTCTAGCTCTTCCTACAGGGTTTTCTTGAATATATATGGGAATGGTTATGATTTATTTGAATTTATGTTACAATCCATGATTTGCTAAAGTTATTAACTATTTTAATTAAATTTTGGTTGATGCCTTGAGGTTTTCTATGTACAACACTGTATCACCTGCAAAAATCAATAATTTTGCTTCCTCTTCTCCTATGCTTATTCTCTCACTTTTTTTTTCTTTTCTTATTGCTACAGATAATATTTCTAGAACTATGTTAAATAGCAGTGGGGGAAATGAGCATCTTTGCTTTATTCCTCATCTTACTGGTAAAGTTTCTAACTTTTTCTTCATTATATATAATGATTGCTCTTGGCTTAGATAAGTATTATTTACTTGGCAAAGAAAATGGTTATCTTAGAATATTAGAAAACCTCACTGAAGAACACAATGTCCTGAAAATGAGACTAAACCAGGTAGAAAACAATGACTAAATAATATAATATCAAAACAAAATAAAAAAAAAAACAGAAGAAAAATCTAAGAACAAAAAAACAACTGACTTGGGAAAAAATATCAAAGAGAGAAATGAAGAATAATTCAACTGTCTGAAAATTATAATCAGAAAAAAAGGAAAAGGAGACCAGGAGATAATGATGGATAGGAAAGAAGCAAGAAGAGGAGAGAAATCACTACTGCATAAAAAAATTGCATATAAAATGGAGATTGCATAGCCATGAAGGAAGAATGAAGCATCCCACAAATCTCACTTTCATCTGAATTAGATAAAGGAAGACTGATATATTTATGAACATACACACCCATGTAATGATCTTGATAAAGAAATATATTAAAATCAAAAAGGAAAAAGAGAGAAGATTAAGAGGGGAAGAAGGAAAGAGAAGGGGATAGTCATAAACAAAACAAGCTGGAATATTAGAGAAAGAATGTGAAGATTAAAAGAAAATGAAGAGAAAGTGAAAAACCTGAGATGAAGGGATGGTTAAGGAGGGGAAAAAAGGCCTATAAAAGAAAGGAAGTAAGCTGTTTCATTTAGAAGATCACGAGTATGAGGCAAATTCTCTCATTCTATCACCTTCTTACCTGTAAACAAGGAGGCAGAAGTAAAGAGAAGAAAAAATGCAAGAAGACATAATAGGGGAAATACACAAATAGTATGAATTCACTCACAAAATGGAATAGTGGCAGCATGGATTAGAAAGTTGAATCTGACAATATGTTGTTTACAAGAAACAGATTTGAAACACAAAAACTCACACTGTTCAAATGAAGGGCAAGAGCAAAATCTATCACACTTCAGCGGGACTCAAAAAAGCAAGAGCAGCAATAATGATTTTAGATAAGGCTATTATAGTAAATAGAAATGAGATAATAACAGGCAAGGAAATTATAGTATGCTAAAGGGCACAACAGATAATGAATCAATATTAATACTTAATACATATGTAAATGATACCACAGCAGCTAAATATTAACAAGATAAGTTAAATGAATTGGGGAGAAACAGATAGCAAATCAATAATAGTGGGAGACTCTAATACATCCCTTTTAGACATAGAGAAATTTAACCAAAGACCTGAATGGAACTTTAGAAAACTTAGCGATGACAGAATCTTAGAGCAGACTGAATGGGAGTAAAAAGGAATTTACATATTACTAAGCTGCATAACACACATTTATAAAAACTGATTGTACCAAGGAATAAAAATCTCAACAAAAATGTAAATTATATACATTACTTACTGATCATAATGCAATAAAAATTCTATTCAACGGCCCTTAAAGAAAGAATTTAAAGGTAAGTGAAGACCCAATAAGTCATTCTAGATCAAAGAAACTACAGAAACAAAAGAAAATTTCATCAAAGGCAATGGCAATAATGAGACAATATACCAAAATTTGTGGGATACAGCTAAAGTAATTATAAGGGGAAAATGTATATACTTTCAGCAACAAGAAAAAAAGCAAATTAATGATAAGACATACTATAAAACAACTTGGTCAACAAATCAAAAATCCCCAACTAATTAACAAAGAAGAAATTTTGAAAATTATAGATAATAAAACTGGAAGCAAAACAACCACTGAATTGATAAAGAGAAATAGGAACTTGTTTTTAAAAATAACAAAATAGATTAAATTAACTAACTTGATTAAAAAAGAGAAAAACCAAATTGAGAGTATCAGAAATGGAAAAAAAAGAATCCTTAAAACTAAAGAATAAACAAATGAAATTATTAGGAACTCTTTTGCCCAATTATATACTAACCAAACTGATAAATACTTACAAAATGTAAAATATCCAAATTAGCAAGTGAAGAAATAGATGATTTAAATAACACAATTTAGAAAAATAAATTGAACACGCAATAAATGAACACACAAAGTGAAAAAAACTCTAGAACCAGGTGGAATCAAAAGTGAATTCTATCAATTAATTCTGATACTACACAAACTGTTTGCAATAATAATAATAATAATAATAAAGAAGATATCATTTCTATCTCTTTCTATGTTAAGAATATCCCTAAAGAACATTGATGCAAATAAAATGTAGCAGTGCCTGGCACATAGCAGGCCTTTAATAATAAATGCTGATGGAATTAATGACTAATAAAGTAAATAACATTTATCACCAAGAATTACAGAGGGAATAATGGGAAGAACACAATCTGAGACTGCAAGTAAAGGTTGAATAACCACATTATAGGACAGGATTCTTTTCCAATTATGGGCTGGACTAAATGACCATTGAGGGCCCTTATGATTCTGTGAAGGGGCAATTGCTTACTACTATTACTACAACTAAAATACCTTCATGTATTGTTTGTAGACTAAAAATAAATGGAAATTACCACTGTTATACAGTGATATGATTTAAACCAAACTCATATCATAGATAATTAAGGCAACCTACTTTAGCCTATTGAGATCTTTTTTAAATGATACAAAATAGGAAATAATATTCAGTCAGAGCAAGGATTATTAACCTGGGATCTTTAAACTTGCTTTAAAAAATATTTTAATAGCTGTTTTTCAATAAAATTGGTTTTCTTATGCATTTTAAAACATTATTTTGAAAAGGAGTCCATAGAATCCACCAAATTGTCAAAGGTGTCTATTACACACACAAAAAAACCTAAATATTCTTGAGTTAGAGACAAAATAAAGCAAAACCATTTAAATAATTTATAAAATGCAATCTTAAAATGCCAATATTTTACCACTTCTGCTTTCAGACCTAAATTTGCTCTTCGCACAGTCCACTTTTTATTCCTTGTTCTGTCCTCCTAGGCCAAGCAAAATTTATCATCAAATGTTTCCATTTCATTTCTTTTGCCAGTCACTAATTCAAAACCCTGATTAGCAAGCACATTTTAAGAAAAAAGAGCCATATGTAAATTTCCACAAATTTATTCCTTAGAAAACAGATCACCACTTCAGATGGAATAGCATATAGAACTGTAAACAGTAGTAGGAAAGCATATAGCAGAAACATACTACTTTCCCATGACATTTCTCTGAATAACTGTGGTACTACATTCCTCCCTGATTTACCAAAATATAGTTTTAGAAGCCATATGGAGGTGTTTTTCTTGGAATTATTACAGTAGTTATTATTGTAGAATGTAAGCATCAGAAAAGATCATCATCTAGTCCAATTCGTTTTTTACATAATTGAGGGAACTACAAAAAGTAACCTTTGACTTTGACTTATCCAAGGTCACAAATGTAGTACAAGAAACTTCGATAAGAACCTAGTTTTTCTGACTTAAAACCCAATGCTTTCCACTGCATTATTATTATAATTAAAGCTAAACATATTCTGTATAAGGATTACAGAGAAATTAACTAGCACAATGCCATCATTTTGACAGTGAACCATTGAACCATTTTACTGTGAGGAATAATCCAATGCTCTAGTACACCATATTGATGAGAAAATAAGAGGTTTGAATATACTCGGGAGGGGGGCGTGGCTAAATTAATATAAGCAGGGCCTTTGTTGTAAGAACATTAAAGGAAAAAACTGGTTCTTTTTACACCGTAGACCTACCTGTTTTGCACATAGCAGTCACTTAATAAATGTCTGAATAGCATTGAAAAATAACAACACTGTGGAACAGGTGGTGCATGCAACTGGTAACAGGTTGGGATTTTTAAGTACTAGCACACACAAATACAACAAGAGATGTAGCTTATAAAATATATTTGTGCAAACAGCTTCAAAAGAGAAACATACTTCCCCTCTCCCCTCATTTAGTCATGCATCAAATCCTACAGAACACAGCTTCTACAAAGGAAAACAATGCCTTCAACAGGCAGCCTTGAGATCACCTACATTCACACTCCCTTCCTCTGCAGCATTTCATACCCGGTTGCAGAAAAAGGAAAGCTATCGTCTGTGATATTGGGGGGAGGAGGAGTTAAAATAACAAGGTCTCGGCAGGCACCTGTTGGGGGGGGCAGAAAACACTGGGGTAACGTGGGAATGGGGGTGATTCGGTACTGCCATGCCAAAAAGAAGAATCCAGGGCTTGGGATCTGGAAACTCATAAGGCAAGGAGCAGGGGGAATATTGGGGAAGGGGCGAGGACTGGAAAGCAGGGGCTAGTACCTAGCAACAATCCCGATCAAATACGAATGGGCTCTCTCAGTGAAAGGAAGGGTCACAGAGACAGGGTTGGGGTATGTTAGGCTGAGGGGAGAAAAAAAATGGGGTTGGGGGAGGGGTGGGGCTGAAGCGGGGGCGGGGCCCCACTCACCTGGTATTCTGGATACTCGAACATATAGCTCATGCTGCACCTGTTTTCTTCGTACCCAAAGAAAACATCCCATATTCCGAGGGCCACCATCAGCGCCAAAACCCCATAAAACGTCACCGTCCAGGCTTTGGCCAACGAGACCATCTCGAGCAGAGAGCAGGGGCCCCCAGCCCTGGCCGACCGACTGACGGAGACCGGGACACCCTAGTGACTCTCTGCTAGGAGACCAGGCAGGAGAAGCACCTCTGCGCATGCGCCCACCCAGCTCCCCCACCCCCTCTTCCCCCACCCCCTCTTCCCCCACCCCAACGGGCTGTCTGCCTGCCAGCCCGCCCGTCCCCGCGGCTGTTCGAACGCCAGTACGCATGCGCGGGGGTGTTTTTGTGTGTGTGTGTGTGTGTGTGTGTGTGTGTGTGTGTGTGTCTGTCTGTCTGTCTGTCTGTCTGTGTCTGTGTCTGTGTCTGTGTGTGTCTGTGTCTGTGTGTCTGTGTCTGTGTGTGTTCACGTTGGTGTTCACATTGCTGTTCTTTCCTTTCCCCCGCCCCTTCCCTCTCCTTAAAGACTATCAGCACAAGGGGGAGGAGGGATGGGCGGGGGGGATTTCTGGAATTCGGAACCACAGGGGCTGGGAGACTAAAGATGGAACACTTTGAAGACGAAATGGGGGAGGGAGAAGAGGTGGCTGAAAGGGAAGCGAGTAAAAGGCTAATCAAAGGCTCTAGGAGCCCATCAGGTGTCACTCGTGCTTCCCTTTCTGCCGCTGCCTTTAAACCCTTCAGTTCTATGGGGAAACGCCCCACGTCCGAGCACTCCGAACTGAGAACACCGAGGCTACCGCTGGCAGCCTCACCTTAAATGCACACAAAGGGGCGGAGAGGGTCAGGAGAGCGGATGAACGACGTGGTTTTGGTTTGGCCCCAGGATTAAAAACCGTTGACTTAGAAAGCACTGAACGTCCCCAGGTAAAAGTGGCAAGGGAAGGGATTGATTCATGTAAAAAAAAAAAAGACTGGGGAAAATGATTCCAGAATGTCTTCAAAAGCTGTGTTTTCACCCAACCCCCCCTGCTCTTCTTTGGTCTCACAGGATGGAGTAGTGGTCCTCCTTGCTTAGACTAAACCTGAATATTTGACCAACTCTTCCGTTCTTATATGAGGCGTAATTGGATAAGCCTTAGAGTTCTCCTATATAAATTTTTATGCTTCAGGTAAAGAAACAGAGGCCCTTTGAAATGAAATTATCTTCCCAAGACTACAAAGGAATTAAGTAGCATAGCCAAGACACAAGGCCAGGATTTGTTGTTGCAGAAGTTATACTCCTTATTTTTGTTGTTTAAATTCAGTTTTTAAATTTAATATATATTATATATTCAACTTATATAATATTGTACATTTGTTTCTGCCTAATGGCATCTTAATTTTTGTGCACGTACTCAGCTGGAACCTGTGTAAAAATCCCCTCTACGATTACCCTGTCACCATTATACAAGTCTTAATCAATCCTCTACTTAAATGCCTCATTTGCCAATAAGAAGAAAGTCCTCATATACACCAAAATATTTATATTAATTTTGTGACAGCTGAGAATTGGAAACAAAGTAGATACTCATCAACTGAGGAATGGCTAAACAAATTGTGGTATATGAATATAATGGAATATTACTATGTTGCAAGGAATAGTTTACGTGATGAATACAGAAAAGCATGGATCATAGGAATATAGATTTAGACCTTGAACTAATCTTAGATCATCTAGTCCAACCCTTACAATTTACAGATAAGCGAACTGAGATACATAGAGGTGAAGTGACTTGCCCTTGGTCACACAGCACAATAAATAAAAGGAACATTTATTAAGCACCTACTGTGGATAAGGCATTCTGCTAAAGTGCTAAGGATACAAAGGGGGAAAAAATGAGTCCCTTCCTTTCAGGAGCAGATATCCCATGAGAGTTTGGGAGACCAATACATGTGTAAATAAACATGGCACAGTGGAAAGAAAATGGCTTCTAGAGTCAAAGAACACAGATTCAAAACCTAACTCTTATGCCTAATACCTGCATTACCTTGGGCAAGCCTAGGTCTCAGTTTCCTCATCTATAATAATAAGGGAGTTGGACTGGTTGGCCTCCGGGGTCCTTCTAGGTCATAATATTTATGACCTATAATTAAGCAAATGCAAAATAATTTCAAGAGGGTGAAGGCATTAACAATTAAGAGGATCAGGAAATGTATTATGTAGAAAGTGGCACCTGAGCTGAGTTTTAAAAGAAGGTGTAGATTTTATCAGATGGAAGAGGGGAAGGAATGTATTCCAAATGTGGTGGAACACCTAGGCAAAAGCACGTCAGTGGAAGGAAGATGGTTGTGTTAAGAGAATATTTGGTGTGTTTGCTTGATCAGAATAGAGAGTGAATGAAGGTGTAATGTGAATGAGAGGAAAATTAAATAAGAGCTATATTAATAAAGGAAGGGTTTAAATGCCAAGCTGAGACATCTGTATTTTATCTTAAAGACAACAGGGAGCCACTAGCGATTTTTGAACAGAGGATCAAATATGTCAGTTTCTCAGATAGACTGATGAGAAGAGAAACTGGTAGCAGGGAGACCAATTAAGAGGATCAATCTAGGCAAGAGTTGTTGAAGGACAAAACTAGGATAGAGGCTGAGGAATTAAAAAGGGAGAAAATGTGAAAGACATGGAGATGGAAGCAATAAAAATTAGTAAAATAATTTAGTAAAGAAGATTGAGTGGAGTCAAAATGACTTTTTTTTTGTATTTCTGAGTATTAAATTAAGTCAAGCTCTATTCTGAACCCAATTTTTCTAGTTTTAATAATAACTTCTGTCATAAACTTCTGAAATTTGCCTTTATTGTAATAATCTTAAACAGGCCATCATTCAAATTTAGAGAAAAAAAAAGTGCCAGCTACAAATTTAAAGGTTTCAACCACCTTTAGTAAGTAGTAGAGAGGATGTTCAAACCAAGATCATTTGACTTACAATCTGGTATTGTCTTTATTACCACCACATGCTGCCTTTTTCTCTTTTGGATGCATGACAGTTTTGCAAAGTCCTTTCTAAAATGTGGTACCCAGAATTGAACACAATACCCTCGAAATTATTTTTAGCTAAGTAAAGTATAACAAAGACCCTCTCATTTTACCCATCTCATGTTATCCTCTCATTCTGTGCCTCGCAGTGCAGCTGAGGACCATGTTTTGGTTTTTTGTTTTTGTTTTTTGCTACCTTTTCACAATATTTATTCATGTAAAATGTACAATCCACCAAAAATTCCAGTTGAACCTCTTAAAGAGCCTTTATGTAGAGGAGAGATTAGACTTATTCTGCTTCAGCCCAGGGGGCAGAACTAAGAATAGTAGGTAGAAGTTGCAGAAAAAGATTCCAGCTCAGTGTTAGAATTTTTTTTCTTGGTATGATTAGAACTATCAAGAAGTGGAGTGAGCTGTTCAAAGAAACATTGAATTCTCTGTTACTGGAGTTCTTCAGACAATATTTGCTAGAGACATGTCAGAGACAGCAATTCAATTTGGTAAGCATTTATTTGGCCTTTATTTCATGCAAGGCACTGTACTAATTTTTGAGACTATAAAGACAAAAATGAAAGTCCCTGGCCTTAAAGAATTTATGTTTTATTGCATCCTCTGGAAGACAAAGGAGCTAGGATTACAACCAAGAATCACCTACCCATCAAAACTGAGCATAATCCTTTAGAGGGAAAAATTGTCATTCATTGAAATAGAGGACTTTCATGTATTCCTGATAAAAAAGACCAGAACTGAACAAAAATTTTGATTTTCAAATAAAAGACTCAGGATAAGGATATGAAGGTAAAAAGGAAAGAGAAAACATAAGGGATTCAATAAAGCTAAACTCTACATTCCTACATAGGAAGATGATACTTGTAACTCATAAGAACTGTATTACTATTAAGGCAGTTAGAAGTATACATAGAAACAGTGAGGGTATAAGGTGACTTTGATGAGATGATATCTCCCCCCCCCAAAAAAAATTAAGGGGTGAGAAAGAAGACTATACTGGGAGCAGAAGTAAAGGAGAGGTAGAATGGGTTAAATTACATGAAGAAGTGCAAAAGCTGTTACAGTGGAGGGGATAATGGAGTGGCGTGGGGGGGCAATGGGCATTGTTTGAACCTTATTTTCATTGCAATTAGCTCAGAGAGGGAAAATATACACAATCAAGTGGGTATAGAAATCTGTCTTACTGTATCGAAAATAAAAAGGGTGAATTTACCACCAGTGAAGAAGAAATTGAAGCAAATATTATGAGTTATTTTGCCTGATTATGTGCCAATAAATCTGACAATCTAAATGAAATGGATGAATATTTACAAAAATGTAAATTGCCCAGATCAACAGAAGAGGAAATAGAATACCCAAATAATACCATCTTAGAAAAAGAAATTGAACAGGAATTTAATGAACTCCCAAAGAAAAAAATCCCCAGGGCCAGATGGGTTCACAAGTGAATTCCACCAAACATTTAAAGAACAATTCCAATACTATATAAACTATTAAGAAAAATAGGTGAGGAAGTCCTACCAAAGTCTTTTTATGACACAAATATGGTGCTGATACCAAAACCAGGAAGAACTAAAACAGTGAAAGAAAACTGTAGACCAATTTCCCTAATGAATATTGATGCAAAATTTTAAAATAAAATATTTTCAAGGAGATTATAGCAATATAGCACAAGGATCTTACACTATGATCAGGTGGGATTTATACCAGTAATGCAGAGCTGGTTCAATTTTAATTGACCATATTAATAATAAAACAAATCATATGATTTACTCAATAGATGCAGAGAAAGCTCCTGACAAAATACAGCATCCATTCCTGTTAAAAACATTAGAGGGAATAGGAATAAATTGAACATTCCTTAAAATGATAAGTAGTATCTAGCTAAAACCACCAGCAAGCATTATTTGTACAGGTGAAAAGCTGGAAGGCTTCCCAATACCAAGGGTGAAGCAAGGATGCCCATTATCACCACTATTATTCAAAACTGTACTAGAAATGTGTTCATATGTATATATACATATATGTATACATGTACACACATATATACATGTGTGCATGAAGAAAAAGAAATTGAAGGAATTAGAATTGGTGATGTGAAAACAAAATATCACTCTTTGCAGATGATATGATAGTAATATTTAGAGAATCCTAGAGAATCAACTAAAAAAAACTACTTGAAATAATTAGCGTCTTTAGAAAAGTTGCAGGATATAAAATAAACCCACATAAATCATCAGCATTTCTATATATTACTAATGAAGTCCATCAAAAAGAGATAGAGAAATTCCATTTAAAATAACTGTAGACAATATAAAACACTTGTGAGTCTACCTGCCAAGACAAACCCAGGAACTATATGAACACAAATACAAAATACTTTTCACACAAATAAAGTCAGATCTAAAGAATTAAAAAATTATCAATTGCTCATGGATAAGTTGAGTCAATATAATAAAAATGATAATTCTACCTAAATCAATTTACTTATTCAGTGCCATACCAATCAAAATATCAACAGCAATTTTATAGAGCTATAAAAATAATAACAAAATTCACCTGGAAAAATAAAAGGTCAAGAACATCAAGGGAATTAAGGGGGAAAATGTAAAGGAAGGTGGCATAGCCATAACAGATCTCAAGCTATAACATAAAGCAGTAATCACTGAAACTATCTGGTACTAGCTAAAAAACAGAGTAGTGAATCAGTGGAATAGAGTAGGTATACAACACACAGTAGTAAATGACCATAGTAATCTATTATTTGATAAACTGCTGGGAAAACTGGAAAGCAGTATGGCAGAAACTATAGACTAATATCTTTTACCAAAATAAAGTCAAAATAAGTATATAATTTAGGCATAAAAGGTGATACATATGCAAATCAGGGGAATAAGGAATAGTTTACCTATCAAATACATGGAGAGGGGAAGAATTTATGACAAAACAAGAGATAAAGAACATTATGAGATATAAAATAGATAATTTTTATTATATTAAATGAAAAGGTTTTTGCACAAATAAAACCAGTGCAACTAAGATTCTAAAGAAAGAAAAAAGCTAGGAAACAATTTTTTTCTTTAAATTTATTCACTTTTAGTTTATAACATTCAGTTCCACAAATTTTTGAGTCCTAAATTTTCTCTCCTTCCCTCTCCTCCCTTCTCCTCCACCATGGCAGTATGCAATCTGATATAAGTTCTACATATACCTTCATATTAAACGTAAGTCAAGTTGTAAAGAAGAATTATAACCAAAGGAATGAACAATGAGAAAGAAGAAACAAAACAAAATGAAAAAGAGAGCAAGTAGTTTGCTTCTATCTGCATTCAGACTCTGTAATTCTTTCTCTGAATGTGGATAGTCTTTTCCATGAGTCTTTTGGAATTGTCTTAGAACCTTGCATTGCTGAGAAGAGCCCAGTCTATCAAAGTTAGTTATCACAGTTATAATGTGTCTGTAATTGGTGTAGTGTTCTCCTGGTTCTGCTCCCCTCACTCAGCATCAGTTTATATAAGTCTCTCCAGGTTATTATGAAGTCTGTCTGGTCCTCATTTCTTATAGCACAAACTTGCTTAGTCATTCCCCAATTGATGGGCATCCCCTGGATTTCCAGTTCTTTGCCACCACAAAAACAGCTGCTATAAATATATTTGTACATACATGTCCTTTTCCCACTTGTATGATCTCTTTAAGATACAGCCCTAGAAGTGGTATTGCTGGGTCAAAGGGTATGCAAATTTTTATAGCCCTTTGGGCTATAAATTGCTCTCCAGAATGGTTGAATCTGTTCACAACTCCACCAACGATGCATTAGTGTTCCAATTTTAGGAAACAATTTTTATGTCAAGTGTCTCTGATAAAGCCTCATTTCTCAAATATATGGAGAAATAAGTCAAATTTATAAGAATACAAGTCATTCCTCAATAGACAAACTGTCAAAGGATATAAACAGGTAGTTTTCAGATGAAGAAATCAAAACTGTCTATAGACACATGAAAAAACTGTGCTCAGTCACTATGGATTAGATAAATACAAATTAAGACCACTCTGGGGTACTCCCTCACGCCTCTCAGATTGGCTGATGGGACAGAAAAGGAAAACATCCCGAGAAAGAACTGATGGAGTCCGAATGCAAATTGAAGCATATTATTTTCACTTTCTTTATTTTTGCGTGTTTTTTTTCTTTTGATTTGTTTCCTCTTTCACAACATGACTAATATGGAAATAGTTTTACATGATTACACATATATATAACCTATATCAAATTACTTAGCATCTTAAGAAAGGGGGATGGTGGGAGAAAATTATGAACTCAAAATATTTTTAAAATGAATGTTAACATTTGTTTCTTCATGTAATTGGAAAAAAAATAAAATACCATTAAATTCTTGGTGTAAGTTGGACTAGAAGACCTCTGAACTCTGCTAAGCTTGTCTTCAATTATTTTTGAATCTTTACAATTCGGATATTCTTTGGTTTCTTATTAATGATCAAAGTCAACCTGTTCATAAGAGTTTATTTCATTGAACCCTTGAAGCAGAGTATTCTGATATGCCACCTGTTAAAAATGAAAGTGAAATTAGTCTGACAGAACTAGTTCTTGATTTAGGGATGTGGGTTTTTCAGATCACCATTTCCTCTTATAAATGCATGAAAACAATCCTGTTAATAATATATTATGAGGGCTCCTAAGAAGATAACCGAGTGAGAGGCACTGGTCCCTTTCACTACACCAAATAAAAAAGAAAAACACCCCAAAATAGAGCTACCATTCATCCCCAGGGTCCCACTAAAGACTCTGGGCTCACAGATACCAGGAGGGATTGACTCCAAAGGGTAAGTTTCTTTCTCTTTAGCTTATTGTTGTCACCACAAAGTAAATCAGGCTTAGTTACAGCTCATGCATAGGGTTTCTTCAAAACCAGGTAATAGGCACCCCAACTCCCACACAGATACTCAGTATACAATATGGATATTAAGGATGAGAAACCCTTTATTTTGCTCATCATCATAAAAAATTTGTTAAGAAGCATATAGAATATAGAAACATAACTCAAATAACTCAGTAAATATAACTCATTGTATGGATTAGAAATCCCCTTTCCTCTACTCACCCACCTCAAAAAAAGTAAAAATACTTTATGGGACTGCATCTTTCCACCCTGGATTTTCACCACATAAGCAACACACTGCAGTTTCACAGAAGATTGTCAAGGTCCAGCTCTCCTGGTCCTTTATGCCATGACTTTAGTCCTTCAACAGCAAAATGATATGTGAAGGATCTTTTTGGTTTTTGATCATTCTAGTAGTGTCTGACTTTTATTAACCCCATTTAGGGTTTTCTTGGCAAAGATACTGGACTGGTTTGCCATTTCCTCCTCCTGCTCATTTTACAAAGGAGGAAACTGAGGCAAACAAAGTTAAGTGACTTGTCCAGGATCACACAGTTTAGAAGTGTCTGAGGTCATATTTGAACTCAAGAAGATGAGTCTTCCTGACTTAAGGCCCAGCACTCTAGTTCCACCTAGTTCCCCATGAATGATCTTCTCCTTATTATGAAATTTCTCTCTAGAGGATCAGTATCCAACTCTGAAACCCAGAAACATTTGAACTTGAGAACCCTTGAAGATAAGATTACCCATCAGGTGACCCCAAAAGCTAGAAATAGCCATCAAAATCTCTAGTCAGTCTCTTACCTGTGCCCAGTAAAGGACAGAGAAAGGCAGAAAGTAGTCAGGAAATCCCTCCTTAGGCCACTTGTTATGGATTTCTCATATATAAGTTGACCCTTTGTCTTCTTAGAAATGGGGATGGGGTCCAGGGAAAGAAAATTTTCCTCTGTCTGGAAGTCCAAGGGAGAGAAAGTACAAGAAAAGAAACAGGGAAGTTGTAGTTGTCTGACAGTTGGCTCTCATAGACTCCTACAACAAATTCCTCCTATCCACCTTCCATCATTCTCAGTTGCCAATCATACTGGAGGCAGCCCTTGTCACTGGGGACCAATCTGAGGAGTTTTCTGGGTCCTCTGGGCAAGAAGCTAGGGTGTATGGCTACTTCCATGAAAGGTATCTTTAAGACAAAGGTTCATGCCCCGTATTTATTGTATCAAGTTGATTGAGGGACTCCTCAAATTAAACAGAGGTTCCTATACACCATAAAATTATCAATGATAGAAAGAAGAGAATTAAAAGAACTCACAGCAGAATTATTAAAAAACAAACAAACAAACAAACTGAAAGCCAGCTTACCATTTACATTGCTCCTGTTGCTCTCACTCCCACTACCTTCCTCCCATAGACTGTCGCTGTGTTGGAGTAGGATAATTTGTAATCACTGATAAATCCTGCTGAGAGCACCACTGTCCTCACAGTCACCCAGGTACAAAATTTGTCATGATCATTGACTTTCACATCCTCTTCACGCCCTGTATCCAATTAGCTGCCAAGTAATGATGAAAATCGTAACAATCTTCTCTCTCCTCTCATTGTTACAGTAGTTCAAGTCCTCATTACTCCTCACATAGGTTTTCTTAATACCCTTGTAATTGGTCTCACTGCTTTCAGTCTCTGACTTCTCTAATTCATACTCTGTTTAGTTACCAAAATATTCTTAAGACACATATCTGATCATGCCTTTCCTTTGCTCCAAAACTTTCAATTGCTCCCTACTGCCTTTAGGATATAATATAAACTCTTAAGCCTAATATAATGATAATAACAGTTGGCATATATTGCTTGAAGGTTTGCAAGGCACTTTACAAGTATTATCTCATTCAATTCTCAGAACAACTCTGGGAGGTGAATACTATTATTAACCCCCATTTTACAGGTGAGGAGACTAAGGCCATGCAAGGTTAAGTGACTTGTTCAGGATCACACAGCTAGTAAGTGTCTGAGGTAGGATTTAAACTCATCTTCTTGTCTCTTAACTAGCTGTCTAGCTGGCATTTTAAGACTCCTCACAATCTGACTCCAGGCTATCTCTTCAATCTTTAGCAATTTACTTTTTTTCATGTATTCCACGTTCCAACCAAACCGAACTATAAGCTTTTTGGCAAACTTGACTTTGATCTCCCTTCTCCATACCTGGATGTCCCCCATTCTTGAAATATACTTAATCATTCCTATCTGCCACTGTCCTATCCTCCTTCAATATTCAGCTAAGGTGCCATCTCTTCCAAGTAACCTTCGCTGATCCATGACATTGAAAGCACTATCTCACACCTCAAATCCCTATATATCAGCATATCCAGTGTAAATTTCTTAGCGAAAGAGACTTTTTCATTTTTGCTTTTATATCTCTAGCATTTTGTATACAGTGTCTTGCACAGAGGAGGCACTCAATAAATATTTAAATTAAACTGAATTCACATCTTCTGCAAAGATGTTAAAACTTCTTTAAGAGCTTGAGCTGGCAGTAAATAAAATGAGTATTGAGGTTTTGTGTCTCCAGGGATGTTAGCAAATTTAAAATAGATGTGTATTTTCTTTTAATACATAATGTAATATATCCTATAGAAAACTAACAACTTTTAAAATCTATAATTTCAGTCTTATTTCTAGTTGATAATTATGGCATCACAAGTCAAACATTCCAGATGGCACCAAATGGCCCTTTTATAAGCATTTTTAATTGAGATGTCCAAAATCTAATCAGGCCAGCAGTCTCAGGGAAATTTACATGCTAATGAGTAAGTCTTTGTGAATAAAATGGACCAGGATATTAATCAATTTAACAAGTAACTGTAAACAAGTGAAATTTAACTAGAATTTTTACAATAATAATGAAGTGATGAAAAATCTTATGTTCCCAAAGGAAGAACCTAAAAATAAGATATCCTGGTTTCTTAAAAATAAATAAATAATTCATGTTTTTAGCCAAAAACAGAAATCTGAGAGAAATACAGGTATCAATTTTGGCAATTGTTTTTAAAGCAAAAGATCAAGATTTTATTTCTCCTTTCCCTAAATTTCCACTTACAGGATAAGCAACTCTGACCTGACAGTCTTCAGTCCTTCATGATGGACTCAGTATTTCATGTTTCTTCTATTACTACAACAGTTATTCACTCAACATAGTCCTTTTAGTCACACTGTACTTTCTGCCCATCTGTTGTGTTTCCTAGAAAGACCTACAATACATTTAGGTTAAACCATATGGTCCAAAAACCTGCCACTGTGTAGTAGCCAAGACCTGTTTGTATTTAGCACAAATGAATGTGATTATTTGAATTCTGTCCAAAGCTGACCATTTTCATTTTCCTGGAACAGTACTTTAGCTCAGATGAAAAGCTGGTCCTGAGCACATGATTACCTAAAGTAATTCAATTCCACTCAGCCGACATTTACTAAGCACTTACTATGTGCCAGAAACTATGTTAAGCACTGGGAATACGAATCCAAGAAAAAAGACACAAAGACAAAAGGATACAAGAACAAAAATGGAAAAAAAATGTACAACACCTGAATAGCATTAGAAGCTTTGAAGTGGTCAATTTTGACTGGCTAGAGTAGTTTGGCTAGGATAATACCATGGCTAAATGTAGTGGGTACGCAGAGGTGGACCCTCAGATGTCTTCTTATAATTCCCAAGACAGGGGGAGAATTCTGCATGTGCTTTGTTTTTATTGCCCTTTTTTTCTGGCATTACCTCCAGTTCATGACTTAATTCACACACCTGAGTAATAGGCTTGATCTTTAAAAGGGAAGTTAGATTTGTATAAAGATTGACCAGCAGAAAATAGAGACACCATAAATCAGATACAGGATAGACTAGAATAAAAAAAGCTTTTCTATGGGAGAAAGGAGATGGATATCCTAAGGAAGAAGCAGATTATTATCTTCCAAGGAAAGATGGGATCCACATTTGCTAGTAGATGGGAGACCACCAGATAAGAGTGAAAGGAAGAAGAGTCAATGAGTAGAGGGTGTACTAGGGCCTCTCTGCTGAGGATAACTGAAGCATTTATTTGTTGATCTGATAATAGCAAAAGAGAGATCTGTTATTTTTCTAGGGCATGTATTCAGGATGTGACCAAGAATCTACCTAACACTTTTTTTTTTACAAATGCTTGACTTTTGATAAAATCAAACCAGATAATTATAATCCACTTCTGTTGATTCATGTGGGCATTAATGAGAGTGTAATTTGCCAGATAGCATTTGATACAAAGCATTCCTAGAGATAATGAAGTCTTGGTAAAAAAAGGGGAACCTTAGAAACATAGATGGCGTTTTCGCCACTGTTGCCAATTAAAGGCAAAGGTTTTGCAGAATTACAGAGTCACAGAATTTGAGAGTTGGAAGGAACTTTAGTGGCCATCTAGTTTAATTCGAACCAGAAATCAATCAATCAATCAATCAGCATTTATTAAAACATACTATATGCCAGATATTCTGCTAATCCATACTATCACATATCTGACAAGTGGTCATCTAGCTTCTGCCAGAAGAATTTAAAGGAAAGGAAACATCACTTCTTAAGGCAATCCATTCCACTTTTAGCTAGCTCTAATGGTTTTAAAGGTTTTCTACACACCAACCCTAAATATACATATCTCTTTGACACTTTCACCTAGTGCTTCTGATTTGGCCCTCTAGGGTCAAATAGAGTATATTTGATAATAACACCAGACACACTTTAAAATACTTGATGAAAGCTAACATGTCTTCCCTTAGTCTTTCTCTTCTCCAGGCTAAACATTCACACATATTTCAAATGATCTTTATATAAAATGAACTCAAGGCCCTTCACTATCTTGGTTCCCCTCTTCAGGAGCTTTATCTTAAAAAAAGATATTGCTTCCCTAAAATGTGACACTCAGAACTGAATACAATATTCCACATGATGTAGGTAGAGTATATTGAGAATATTACCTCATTATTCCTGGAAATTATATCTTTTAATGTAGCAGCCCAAGATTACGTTAGCTTTTTTTGACTACCACATCAATGAAGAGATTGTTGCATTATAGATTTGAGAAGTGAGCAGTTATTTAAGAAAAAAAGATGTCTGACAATAGGCTTTAGCCTTCTGGATATCATGGCTTAAAATATGGGAAAGACAAACTTCTGACCAAGGATAGAGTGCATCTAACAAGGCCTAGTAAAAATGTATTTGCCTCCAGTCTTACTATTAGTTAAAATGGCTTTAAATTGAAAATAGCAGGACAGGGAGAAAACTATGTCTATGTATTAAGCTAGATACATCAGTGGAAGAAAAGCAATATGAGCTCCCAGAAATTTACAAGAGAAAAAGTCCTTGAAAGGAGCCTCAAGTGTCTATTTGCAAAAGCTGAAAGTATACTAGAGAGCCTAATGTGAGGTGCCATATGTGACCTCATGAATATCGTTGAAATGGTAGAATGACACCTATAACTAGAATATTGCACTAGAAGGTATGCTAATCAAAAGAAACAGAATTAAGTGAAAGGTTGTGGAGTAGCACTGAAAATTAAAATCTCATATGAGGAAATGCAGGAACCAGGGAGAGAGAGCCTTTGGTTCAGGAATTCTGACTTTTTGTGTTTATGTATATGTGTCATGGATCCCTTTGGCAGTCTGGTGAAGCCTATGGACCCTTTCTCAGAATAACTTTTCTAAATGCATAAAATAAAATCAGTTCTATTGAAAGATAGTATATATTTTTTTAAAGTTCAAAGACCACAGATTAAGAACCCCTAGGTGAAGACTAAGCAAGTCAAAAACAAATTATATTGATTTTGTCTGTAGTCAACCCAGACAGAAAGATGAAATAGATGAAGGAGCCAAGAAACATATCACAAGGCTGGCACAGAGGCATGATATTATATAAGAGAAATTTAATTATCTGGACTCTGCTGGAGGTCTTTTCCTGCCAAATGCAGAACAGCTAATACAAGCATAATAATAGCTAACATTTATATAGTGTTTTAAGGTCTTCAAAGCACTTTACATATATTATTTCATTGGACCCCATAATAGCCTTATGAGGTAGATATTATTATCCCCATTTTACATATGGGAAAAATGAAGCTAAGAGAGGTTTAGTGACTTGCCAAGGGTCACACAACTGAAAAGTGATTAAAGCAGGATTTGAACTCAGCTCTTCCTGACTCCAGATCCAACACTCTCTTATGTCACTTAGCATTCTGGAAATGATGGAACCTTGGGGAAAAGTAACCACTCCATCTTTTAATTTAGAGCAGAGGAAAACTGGACATTGGATGAATAATTTAACATGCACCTTACCTTTTGGAAGAATTGACTTCAGTGGGTTTAGGGAAAGTATCAATAATAGGTAGGATCCTGTGAACGAACATTTTTAAGGGAAGTCAGACCAGGAGAAATGATAAGATCTCAAGAATGAATGTCTGAAGACAAAGACTGAAAAATTATCAATGGGAAAGAAAAGGAAGAGTTGTCTAATGTGAATGATGTGGAGGACTGGGGAAATCATCAACTACCTTAGTTGGTTTGTTTTTTTTAAAGACACACACAGAATACAGAAACTAAGGCAGGTAATAGAGAGTGAATAAATAAATTTGGCCTGCCCTTGTAAGAAGTGTCAGCAACACTAAAGTTCAGTATGAGTTGTGCTTGCTAAGTAAAGCTAGGATCAGTAAGGGGGTTTTAAAGCTCTGTTAGGGAAAACAGAATCAAAGAGAGATAGGACCACTACCTAGGGTGACTGGCAGCATGATTAACATATGTTGGACAGAAGACTGAGCTCCTGAAATCTTATTTCACTTTATTTTCTCTGGCATGGAAGGATCTTTGGACAGTAAAAATGAATTTAAAAATAAATACAAGGTACTGGCTGGTATGACAAGTTGGGGGATGAGGAAACATTTTGTGTAGAAGGTAGCACTTGAGTTGAGTCTTGAAGGAAATTAGGGATGATAAGGGGAGAGAGTGCATTCCTGGCGGGGAGGACAATTAGTGCAAATGCCTGGGGAGGAGCGATAGAATGCCGTTTTTAAGGAACAGCCTTTTTAAAAGGCCAGTTAGTAGGCAACAGCACCAGCAGGGGTAGTTCTCATCCAGAGATGGTAAAAGGGTCAAAGGCCTAGTCAGAAAGAGATTCCAGGGGAACACTATGTTAGCACTGAGTGCAGGATCTGGTGCTATTTAGCAACTCCATTGCCCATTACCTAATTCTGGGTTGCAGTTCCAGGGCAGAGAAGAACACCTCTGGTTGCAAGGGTACAGGGATCCTACCTGGGTATGAGTTACAATTCAGGGAGGAAAAGAATTGTGGTTCTGAGAGAGCAGGGGCCATACCTGGGTAAGGACCAGAGCACATACAAGGAGAGCAGTGATCACATCTCTCCCCAGATCACACCACTTTGGAAGCACTGAAATCCAGAACTAGTCCATCTCAGAATGAGATAAATCTAACCATAAAATAAATAAGAAAGAAGTTAATAAGATAAATAAACTTTTAAAAGTATAATAGACCTTCGGAGAAAACTGAATAGGAATAAAAAGAAATACATATTTTTCTCAGTTATACATAGCACCTTCACAAAAACTAACCATGTATTAGGACATAAAAACCTCACAACCAAATGCAGAAATGCAGAAATATTAAATGCATCCTTTTCAGACCATAACACAATAAAATTTACATTCAACAGAGGTCCTTGGAAACATATATTAAAAATTATTTGTAAACAAAACAATCTAATCCTAAAGAATGAGTTGAAGAACAAATCATTGGAACGATCAATTTCACTAAAGATGAAAACAATGAGACAACATACCAAAATTTGTGGGATGCAACCAAAGCATTACTTAGGGGGAATTTTATATTTCTAAATGTTTATATCAATAAAAGAAAGATCAGATCAATTAATTGAGTATTCAACTAAAAAAACAACAAACTAAAAACCCCCAATTAAATACCAGAATAGAAATCTTGGAAGTCAAAGGAGAGATGATTAGGATTGTAAGTAAAAAATCCATTGCAGCAGGAGCTGGTTTTATGGGGGAAACACACACAATAAAAGAGATGTTAAACAATTGGTTAATTTGATTAAAGGGCCAGTTTGACTGGATTATAGAGTAAGCATAGGGACTCTGTCTTTCTGTCTCTCTCTGTCTCTCTCTGTCTCTCTCTTTCTCTGTGAACTGAGGCCAGGCAGTGAAAACTTTTCATTCAAAAGAAGATAAAATTATACAGTGTGTCCCAAAAAGTCTCAGTTCAGTTTTAAGCTTTAACAGCTTAAAACTGCAATAAGACTTTGGGACACCCTGCATCTGATCCTATATCATTTTGGCAGCTATGTGAAGGATAAATTGTAGAGATGAGACACTTGAGGCTTGATGAGCAATGAGGAGTCTATTACAATAGTAGAAGGCAAGACACGATGAAGACCTATACTAAGGTAGTATCTGTGTGATTGGAGAAGGGAACAACTTGGCCTTGGAAAGAGGAAAGGCCCTTTTTCATCAGACACTGTAGTAAAAGAGAGAACTAGTTAACAACATTGAGACGGGAGGGAAGTGAAGCCAGACAGGAGATGGCCCGGGAAAGTAATAAGCAGTGGAGGAACTAGAGAACATGGTGAGGATGAGTAATGAGTTCAGGAGAAGTAAATACACAGGGAAGATGGAATGGTAAGAGGCAATGGTTAGATAAAGAGATTTCATAGTTCTTGATTATGAAATTGAGACTCTTATGAGAGATGGCAAGATAAAGGGTGTGAGCATTCTTATGTAGATGAAATGGAATGGAATAGTAGGACACAAAAATTAAATACATTGAGGACCTGGTAGGATATTGGTTGAAGGGCACATGAAGAACATATTATAGCTTAAGGGCCGAAACTTGTGAGGTACTGAACTTCTTGAGAAAGGAGGGAGAATGACTTGGGGGGGTCAAATCTATGCTCAGATACTTATTGGCTGTGTGATCTTTGGCAAGTCACTTAATCTATCTGCCTCAGTTTCCTCATCTGTAAAATGGAGACAATAACAGCACCTACCTTTCCAGTGTTGAGGTTAGGATAAAATTAGATATTTGTAGCATGCTTTGCAAACTTTAAAGTGCTATATAAATGTTTGCTATTAACTATTATATGCAAAGTAAATACAAACCATTTTTTTTTTTTAGAAAGGGAAGCATTAGCATCTGGGGTGTAGGTGTGTGGGAGAATCAGAAAAGACATCTTGGAGAAAGTGATGCTACCTATACCTGGGTAATGTTGGGCAAAGGCTTTAAATTCTGAGTCTCTTCATTTGTAAAATGACAAATTCAGACAGTTGGATATCAAACTTAAAAGGAATGATAATTTTGTGGGAACCGCATGTTGACTTAGACTAGAGCAAATTAATATTATCTATGTTGTATTATGTTTTGATTTATTTTATTAAACATTTCCCAATTACATCTTAATCTGGACTGGGCTACACTGGAGAGTTTTGTAAATTTTGCACCTCTGGATTAGATAATGCCCAGGATGCATCTCAAATCTAGAACTTTTAACCCAATTCCCTCAGTGGAACTTTCTTTTATGCATTGTCTTCCCCAATTAGAATGTGAATTCCCTAAAAGCAAGTACTCTGTATATCCAGTGCTTAACACAATGCTTGGCACATAGCAAGTGCAAATCACCATGTCAGTTAATTGTGTGAGCTAAAGGGTACCTTGGAAACCATGAAGTCAATTTACTTCAAATGAATTGAATGCATCGTTCATCAGAATGGCCCAGTGAAGGGTGTACTCTCATGGTTGTAATAAGCAAACTCAGAGGGGGCGGAGCCAAGATGGCGGCGTAGAAGCAGCAACATAT
>CM053582.1:274996628-275055443 GCA_028627135.1 Pseudochirops cupreus | reverse complement strand
AAAAAAAAAATAAGCAAACTCAGAGCTATTCTCTTGAGCTATTAACTGGAAAACTTACCGTTTTCCTTTTTTATTTTTTCTAAATTGAGCTTTTCAAAAACAACCTCAGATTGTTCAACACAGAGAACACTGGTGTCTATCAAAATAATTATGTTGTTGAACATTTCTGTATCAGTTTATCTAGCTTTAAAATTGCCCCTGTTCTCTATCCTATAGGCTGGCTTGTGCCATAATTGGCTATTTTTTGCATCAGAGGAAACTTACACTCATAAAATTCAAGAGCTTTTATCATAGTAATACATAGTATAGGGGCAGAACTAATAGAGTATTTTAGTCTTAGAAAGTGTTAGTAGATCCAGTCTTTAGTTTTGTTAAGTCTCAGACAAAATTTCTTGCTTTAAGCCTCTCTCCGCTCTTAATCCACCCTCAGTTAGCTGCCAAAGTAGTCTTCCTAAATAAAGCATGAGTCCTACCATTTCACTCCCCTACTCAAGAACTCTGTAGCTCCTTTTAGATCAAAATCCAGATTTAAAAAGGGGAGGGGGAACTTTTAAAGCCCTTCACAACCTGACTCATTTCTTCTTTTCCAGTTTTGTTACATTTTACCCCCCTATACACACTATCACCCAGTCACACTGGTCTTGCTGTTCCTGGCAGATGACACTACTTCCCATATTTGTGCCACTGATATATGGGGGCAATTCCCCATATATGGAATACATTCCCTCCTCCCCTCCATTTCTTAGCTTCCTTTAAGCATCAACTAAAAACGCACATAACAGCCATCACAGCTCTTTTTGGAGAAGAAAGAAATGGAAATTGAGGGAATTCCCATCAACTGGGAAATGACTGAACACATTGTGACATATGAATGTAATAGAATACTATCGTGCTACAAGAAAAGATGAGCAGGCAGATTTCAGAAAAACTGGAAAGACTTACATGAACGGATGCTGAGTGAACGGATGCAGAAACAGGAGAACACTGCACAGTGATAGCAACATTGTGCAAAGATCAACTAAGATAGACTTAACTCTTTTCAGCAATACAATGATCCAAGACAATTCCAAAAGACTCATGATAGAAAATGCTATCCACATCCAGAGAAAGAACTATGGAGTCTGAATGCAAATAGAAGCATACTATTTTCATTTTTTTCTTTATGATTTTTCCCTTTTGTTCTGTTTCTTCTTTCACAAAGTTACTAACATGATTGCACACGTATAACCTATATCAGATTGTTTGCCATGTTGGGGAGGGGGAAGGGAAAAAAGAGGGGAAGGAGAAAAATTTGGAACTAAAAATTTTATAGAAATTCACATTGAAAATTATCTTTACATGTTATTGGAAAAAATAAAATTCTATTAAAATGCACTTTTTGCAAGAGGCCTATTCTTGTTCCTCACTGATCCACCTACTATAGTGCCCTCTCTCTGATTAATTCCCATTGTCTGTCCCATTGAATATGAGTTCATTGGGAGAGGACCTTGTTCTTTTTGTATTATATTAGTACAGATAATGAAACCTATGAAGAAGTCACATTTTTCAGATTTGAGCCTCATATTTCCATTGTGCTAAAACCAATTACTATATTTTACATAATTATAACTTTAAAGAGAGCAAATTCAAATACATACGACCACTTTGTGGGATCCATTATTCACATTAGCTGTATCCCCAGGGCTTAGTATAGTGTCTGGCATATATAATTCTTAATAAATGCTTGTTGATTGATTAAGACAGCTTACATTGTCTATTTTTTCACATCTGTGTGATCTCTATAGATGTATATAATGATAAACCCTCCTTCTTCCAATATACCTTGTGCAAAGCTCCCATTACAAATTTCTAAGCAACAAATCAATAAATTAGGTAGGTGATGTGTATAAGTGTATATACATACATATGCACATATGTCTATATGCACAATGAATATGTGTGTATATTTTTATGTTTTATGGGTGAATACATAAAATATATTTTACATGTAGTATATATCTAAGTATACAGAATATATAGCATGTATGAGTATTTTGGACAAATGTTTAATTCAACATAATCTGGAAAAATAAAGGCCATACTCAAATCACAACAATATTTGTACCGTTTTTATTTGTAAAAATAACCATCTGAATGCATTACAATAGTTTACAGTTATGTATTTCATTACATTAATAGAGCATTCAGTAGTTGAAAAAGATATTAAACTGTGCTTGAGAAGAGATTCAGATTGGATCAGTCATTCAATGAATTAAGTTTTTTTCCTCATTTTTACAGATATGACATTTACTGAAGTCATTCAACTCCAATTTACATAATAAAACATTACAGACAAAATCCCACTGAAACCATCAACCAATAATTTCTGCCGTTACAAATATGTTATGCAAAATATAACACTGGCACCAGATTCGTATCATCGTGCTTTGTAAAGATATATTGCACATGCTAAAGCATAAAATATGTCGACAAAACTACCAAACATGATATTGGCTTTGAATATTTAGATCACTGCATAAGAAACGCATAGAATTACATTTTATACACACGCTCAGATTGTCACTATTTTAAAATGCTTTTTCCCTCTAACACTGATCTATGGTTTACAGTTTCTGTAAGAAGAAAGCATTTTTAGCACTGCAAAAAAAAAATCATACATCATTCCTATGGAAATTTAGCATATTCATTTTAAATTCAAAGCAAGTGAAAGGGAATGGGGAAAAAGACTTTATACATTCAAAGAAAGTTTGAAATAAAAACTGACTGGTATTATATTGCTTTGATAACACTCAAATGGAAAAAAATACGATAAATTTCACAAAACATTTTCAGAATACACAAATATAAAAAGGCACTCTAACTTCATATTACACGACCAAAAAAGACGCAAGTTCTTAAACCAAACCAACAGAGAGCTAACCAAGTTTCTCAACAGTACAAAGAATAACTACTGCAGCAATTCATTTGATGTTCTTGCTCTAATTTAATAATAAAATAACAATTCAAGCAGCTGTTTACTGCATAAAGTACCAAACATACTATGGTGCCCTTTTAGTAGTGATAAATAGAAATCCCCTGAGCTATTTACTGTAGAATCAGAACAGATTTCAGGCAATTTGGAAATAGATAGTAACGTATTATCAAAGATAGGCAGACACTGGTGAACAAGAAGAGTTATGTGCAATGCAAAAAATCCCGTGTCTCTGGTTAAAATACAGTCTTTAAAAAGTGTTTAAGTAAGAGCAATAAACACCATGATGTAGGAATCTGAAATTTTATTTTAAAAAACTTTTTTCTTAGTGAGCCTTATTCAAAATATGATTTTCTTTCTAGCAGTAGAATTAGAAGATACAAAAATTAAATGGAATCTTTACTTATGTCCTAAATAAAGCAACTTTTGTAGTCTCCAAAAATAATTCAAGAAAAGGAAAAAAAAATAAATTTAATGGTCAGTTCCTGGTAAGAATATTTCAATTTTGTTCCTTTGTCTTCCTCACAATTTAATAGAGTAGAAAGGTAAAATACAGTTCCACTAAGATTAGGTTGAATCACTGGGGTTTGCTGCAATATTACCTGTTCTCTCTGCTCTTCTACAGAAAAATTCAACACTAGTCCTCTAAAAGAAGACATTTCATTTCCTGTTTAAAAGGCTACATCATTTCATTCCAAACCAAATACCATTTTAGTGAGATTTCCAGTCACTTCTAGAAAAAGACACCACAGTATACAGCTCTCCTTCAAAGCTGGTTCCCCCTTATTTTCAGTGCTTTAATAAAGATAAGGTAGTTATTGCTAGTTAGCAACTTTTTTTTTTAAATCATTCTTCTCAAAAAAGGAATACAGTACTAACGTTAAGAAGGAGAAAGGAGAAAATACTCCCTTTTCCTCAGAGTTCTAGAAAAGTGTCGTTGAACTTTTTCAATGAAATTAATACCAATTCTACAAATCCTTGGAACAAGTTCTCATTCATGATGAGTAAAGTGAGTTCCAATTTTTTAACTCCTCCAAGATGCTAAAAGATTAAGGTATTTTACAGTTATTGAAAAACACAATATAGTATCTATAGTTTACTTAGATCTCATAGAACACTGCTTTTAGAAATGCTCATGATCATTATAAAATAGAAATTTCCAGGGCTAAACTAGAAAAAGAAAGAAATGTCAGAGGTACAGCCCCTCACAGAGTATATTTATTTCCTTTTTCTTGGCTCAAGTGGAAAACTAAGCATGTGGACTGGTGATTTTAACTTCTCTCAGAGCATCAGCCAACAGCCTGTCATAGTTTTCCTGTTAGGATCCTTTTATTTATGTGTAATCTTGTGTTTGGTAGGATCACTTTTGAACCTTTCACTTCTGGATCATGCTGACATACACCACCATCCACTTCTCTTCTTTTAAGAACTATGTCTGGAGTATACCCATCTGGAGTTTGGCCTTCCTTACTGAGAGATAGCAATGCCCTGCAAGCTACAGTGAGAGAGGATGTGAGCAATGGAATGACTGCATCCTGTATCCCCTCCTAACAGATATGGAAGAACCTGAGGTTAGCCTGGAAACATTAACAATGGACATGCCGGGCATAGGGACCCCAGGCATTCTGGGTAGCCCAGAGTCTAATTTTTTTTCCTGCTATTTTTTTTGATAGGCCAGATAAAACTCATAACAATTAAAACATAACTACGGAGAAAATTCCTGGGTATTTGCTTCACTTCAAATAAATATAAACACATTTACATCAAAAGTATATATGAACATTTTCTCTGGTTTGACAAAAAAATAAATTGTGGTCAACACATCATTGGTTACAAATGTTAAGCCATCAACTATAAATCTGTGTCATAAGAAATGTAAAATACAACCAAGACTCAAAAAGTTTACATTTTAACTTTTTAGAAAAAGCTACATCATTTCTCACTTCCATTTTGAAGGAAAAAAAATTTATCTTCCATTTTAGACACTGAAGCATTTTGGTCCTCATGTATAGCTGGTTGATGACATATATATATATATATATACACATATATGTATATATATTTTTTCAAAGAGTCTCATTCTTCTTTTTGTACATCTGTCACAGGTGAGGAACGGGGTCCATTTGACCTAGAAGCTTTGGCAGAAGGAGCAGATACAGTATTCACAATGTTGATCCCACTTATCAAGTAAATGCCAACTGGCTTTTCTTTCCAAGTATCATGTTGCTACTCCCCATTTTGTGCCTATGTTCACTTTGGGACCTACACTGTTTCTTGCTTTGCATTACTCTTGACCAAAAAGACTATTTAACTTCTTAATATAGTGTAAAAAATATTTTTACAACCTAGTGGTTAATTTATTTTTTATAAAAGGAAGGAGTATTCTGATTCAATTGATGAGGAATCAGTGGAAAAAAAAATCCCACTGCACCTGAACTGACAAATTGTTACGAAGTTTATGTATCATGTAACAATCAGCTCAACTTTCTATGGTGGAGCAGAGTTGAATGGATCAGGTGAAAATTATTATTGATCCATCATATAATCTAGTATATATCATATTTGCATTATACTTTAAAAATTAGATCAAATTTTAGACCCATATTCATCTAGTAGGCAAAAATTCTTGGCACATGCCTTCTGGACATGTGTGCTTAATGTGTGTTGGTATGTTATGTATGGACAGGCAGAGACAGGAAAGGAATAACAGAGATAGAGACAGACCAACAAAGATAGAGAGGCAGAGAAAATACATGTGAGTGGTTAAACTCTCCTAGAAACAATAATCCAGGCAATATCTCTGAAGGTGAACTTTACCTTTGGCTTGTAATAAGGAAGTAAACATCAGAGTGAGGAGAAATTTGAGGACAAATTCCCCCATGGTACAAGAAAGCCACATTGATGAGCTTCTGATAATTAATTGTACAGCAAGGACATAATAAAAAAAAATCCTTGCTATAATAGCCCCTTACTCTGTTGCATTATTTCAAAAGAAGAAATAATAAAATGCCTTTTTTTTAAAATTCCCTACTTAAGATGAGAGGTAGACTTTCACAGTAGTACTTTAGATAGAAAGAAAACATGATGCAAATCAAAGTCAGGGCACATTTTGTGAAAATGTTTTCCATCAAAAACTCCAAGTCCTCTCCTATAGGCTCATTGCACACTTTACTAAACCCTTCTTTCCTATTTTTTCAAAACTTGGATCCATAATGACACTTGACATAACATAATTTGGGGAATAAAAATTCTTTCTGCCCCGCCTTCTCCACCTAATGTAAGTAATTAAGTGGAAGCTTCTGAAGTCCAGAGTCAAAATGTTTCCGAATCAGAATCATTTTCATTGTACCCGTCCTCTGATCCTATATTGTGAGTGCAAGAGCTAGCGGTGCCACTCAGATTGGTGCCATCACAGATCTGTGTCCTGCTCAAATGGTCTTTTTTAAAACAAACGAAGTTGAAAGCCGTCATTGTACTGGAAGGAGAAAAAGGCATCATGGTAGCCAAAATGAGTGCCAGGCAGTCAGCCACGTCCTTGTTAGGAGCGCAAGCCAGGGCTGGGGTATGACCTGGGCATAAATGCAGACAAGGCAATGGTTAGTATTGGGGAAATCAAAGGGAAAAGTGAGCATTCCACAAATACATCTCAAGATGATTTTGTAAGCAAGAGATGTATATTAAGTTAAAACCATGCCAGGCAAGAGGATGAGTTACTTATACTAAGTAGACATGCTAGGGGTTAGGGTCAGAGAGAAGGAAGGTTGGGGTAAGGGAACTGGAGGAGGGAAAGGAGGAAGAGACGATTTATGAAGGTTTTCAGCTCATGTGACCACAACAAGCACTCCATTTTAAGTTAGGGGAAATTTAGCCTTCACCAAATGGACAAAAACACTGGGAGAACACAGATCCACAACAACAGAGATGAATACAATATAGCGCACATGGCACTATGAACCTGATACAGCATTCAGACTTGGTTCATAGGGACAAATCTCATTCTGAGAACAATGACTTTCAGTTGTAGACAAATGTGCATCGGATAAGAAAAAAATTTGTTAAACATCAAATTATACAGTTTTATTATTCAAAGCATATTAATCAACTGGCATTTAAGAGACTAAAATGTTGGGACAAATACAATAAATCAGACATATGGAATATATGAGAAAGATTGGTCCTTGTTGAATCAAAATTTGCTCTCCCTGGTATTCAAATTGGCAACTCAATTAATGAACATTACAAATAGAACAGAAACCCTACTCTAGATCCCAGCAGATGTGGCAAAGGGAAGAATGACATGAAGAATTCTTAGCCTGAGTCACAGTTCAAACTTCACAAGTCTGGACAGAAACAAAAATATTCTAGCGATGTCTTGCTAAACACTTGCTCCATTTCCTGCAGGTAAAATGCTCTCTCATTACAAATCACATGCATGAAGAAAGTAGACTGGGGCTTTTTTTATGGCATTCTACCTTAATCAGACTGAACCCCAGTGACTTAGAGAAAATGGTGGCAGCATGTATACTGCAAAGAATACCAGACTTGGAGTCATGAGACCTGGGTTCGAATCCTGACCCTGTCACATTTTAGCAGTATGCTCCTGAGGAAAATTATTTCACTTTGCCTCAGTTTTCTCCTTTGTAAAATGGTGATAATAATATTTGTGTTATCCACACTCACCAGGTTACTATGAGGAAAATGTAAATCTCAAAGCACTACAGAAATATGAGCTACTATAATATTAATGTGCACTATTATAGTCCCTAATGCTGGAGAAGAGCATTTGGCACTAGCTATTGCTAGAGGTTTACAAAGTGCTAACAAATATGTGAACTATTATTTCTATCCTCAGGGAATAACTTACTCAAGCCATAGGATCTGGCCCAATGAATAGAAATTCCTGTGTGGTCATCACCACTTCATTTCTTGTCTGTGATCATTTATTAGATTTCCCTACCACTCACTTCCCCACCCCTACATCGATGAGAAAGAATATATAAGAAAATTCAGGTATGATAATATTCTATACAAGTTAAAGTGATAAATAAAGGCTCTGGAATTCCAGAACACTGAACAAAACAGGCTCTAAAAACAGGGGTTCTTAACCTCAGGGTCCGTGGGCCATCATGAGGTCCATGGACAGATTTTAAGGTATCTATGAACAATAATTTTACTAACCTCAAAGTGAGATTTAGCCTTTTCTTCAATCATGAATAAAATAACCCAATCTTCTAAGAAGGGGTTCCCTGGGCTTCATCAGACTGCCAAGGGGTCCATGACACAGAAAAAGGTTAAGAACCTCCAACTCCAAAATGTATTTGGCCATTCCTGGCAAAGGCGGATGTGGATCACTAAACTTTGATGCCCACAAAATTCATCTGTCTCTACACCCCAACTATATTAAAGTGGTATACACTTCATCAATAGAACTGCAGTAGTGGTGGTGAGAAGGAGAAGGGGAGTAATGGGGGGAGAGAAAGGGAAAGGAAAAGCCAAGGAAATGGAGTAGGGGACAAATTTCCCCTTCCCTTCCCAGATGAATCAGGTAAGGGGCAGAGTAGGGCACATGCTATGATAAAATGAAGCTAAACAACCAAAAATATTGAGTTAGCTAATGAGATCAGTATGGCTGCTTACTTCTGAGAAATATGCATGCGCTGCTAATTCCAATACCTGTAATAAGCATTTAAGTGAGTTATGTTAATACATTTTATTATGATGCTACAAGTGAGCCACATTTTTATTTCATAACTCGTATCAAGAATTTTGCTTCAAGCATAATTGATATTGGGTTTTTTTTTTAAGTTGAATACTGAGACACCTAACATTTGATGCTCATTCACTTTTACCAGAAAGGTAATGTTAGAGAGTTGACTTCAGATTTTTTTTGTGTCTATATCATGGTATAGTGGAAAGAGTACTGCATTTAGAGTCAAAAGACCTGAGTCTGAATCCCATTTCTGCCTCTTATTATATGTGTGATCTTGGGCCAGTCACTTAATCACTCTGAGTCTCTTTCTCTGTAGAATGATGGAGTTGTATTAGATGACCTCACAGTTTCCTTCCAACTCTAAACTTACATTCCTGTGATCCAGACCTAATGTTTCACTGGTGTAGGGAATTCCCTACACTAACACTGGTCAGAAATTCATCTATAACCTGCAGTTCTAGAGAGCTGTCTAGGGCCACTGAGAGGTTAAGAAATAGGCCCATAGTCACACAGCCAGTGTGTATCAAAGGTAGGTGTTGAAACCAGGTCTTTTTTGACACTAAGGCCAGCCCTCCATGCTTTATGCCAAATGTCTCAGAATTTCTTAAGAAGCAGAAATGGAAATTTCCTATAGGATTTAAACCAGGGAGGCATATATTTAGAGCTGAGAGGGACTTTAGAGACCTGTCTAGTCTAATCGTGTCAATTTACAGATGAAGGAACTGAGACCCAAAGAGATTAAGTGACTTGCCCAAGATCTCATAGTTAATAGGTGGCAAAGCTAGGATTTTAACTCAAATCCTTTGACTCTAAGTCCACAGCTGTCTCTAATATAGCAGACTGATGACCCCTCTAAGAGAACATATTCTTAAAGTAGTTTTCTATACATCAGGAAATATAGTCAGTTCCAAAAATCATAATAGAATTATAGATTTAGAATTGGAAAGGACCTTAGAGGTTCTCATCTAGAGGAAACTGAGGCTAAGGGAAGATAGTAACTTGTCTAGGGTTAGGTAGCCAGAAAGTATCAGAGGCAGGATTTGAATTTGGATTTTTCTGACTCCAAGTTCAGAATTCTATCCACTATGCCATGCTTCCTCTCAATTCTCACATATATCCCTAAAATTTCCATAAGAAGAATCTTTTAAATAGCACCTCTGTTTTAGTGTGACAATTGGAAATACCAAGGTTGATCTCAGAATGATCTGGGACACAATCAAGCAGACATCGAAGTATTTGTACCCTCACACATGCACTAATGATATATATCACCCATAACTCTTCAGGGCATGCAGTTAGAATTTATTGTGCCAAGTTCAAAGGCTTTGAATGAGTCTGAAACATTTTAACAACTACCCTGAGGAGTTAGAGAACAGCAGCTGACATTACATGCAAGATGGAAAACTCTAGTAGAGTGTAGAGTATGTGGTTTATAGAAAGGGCAAGATCTCCTTGCCTGATGCCTTACACACAATGAGCTTCCAAATACTGCATTTAGTCTTTTAACTTTTTTATCCAGCTCCTATCTATCTTTTGTTTTTCTGGCTTCCAAAAGTATACAAAAGGATATAACAAGAAGGTGAAGATTGTTTCCTCTTACCATTTTCATCTACAGCAAGGACACATGCTCCCTTGGCTAGCAGCTCTTCAACCACCATCTTCAGGCCATTCCGTGCAGCAATATGGAGAGGTCTACAAAACATAACACTTAATTTCAAGGCTGACTTCCAAAACCTACCTTAAAGAATCACTTGCAAGATAAAAATATTACCTATATCACAAGAAGTGGAGGGGAAAGGATATTTAAAAACCTTTTGAGTTCTATTCTAGGCTTTCTTATGATGTTTGTTGATATAACTTGTTACAGATAATCATGATCAATCTATTCTTCCAATTTACGCCTACATCCTCTGATAGAAAATGGATGGAATAGGTTTTAGGTGGAGATATGCTCTCAGAAAATCCTGATGACAATAGAAATGAGGAAACTCTTTTCTATGGGTCAAAGGAAGAAGTCTAGGTCACATTATTGAATGTATTAAATATCAGGTTACCATGTATCTTATAAATTCTGATAATCTGAGCTACTTTATAAATAATACTCTTACATACTGGTTTCAAGAACAGAATACATAGAAATAATATGATACTCACTTGATAGAAAGAGAATAGAATACATGGAAATGCAATATGACATCATGGAAAAAAACAAACAATAGACTTGGGTTCAAGTATTGGCTCTGCCACTAACTCCTTGTGTTACCATGGGTAAGTTACTAGATCTCTCCTGGTCTTAGTCCCATAGTCTTCAAAATGGAAGCTCTTAGATGATTTTTCCCCCTTCCTTCCAGACACTGGGGAAAATAGTAGATTGTTAGTAAGGATTTGATTAAGAATTGTGTAGCTTCAGAGCGAGGAAGTTGTTGTGTTTGTTCAGTCATTCAGTTGTGTCTGACACTTCATGACCTCACGGACTATAGCACACCAGGCCCTTCCATCCTCCACTATCTCTCAAATTCTATCCAATTTATGTTTGTTGTTTATACCTTTTGACCTGAGGGGCTCACCTTCCAATGTCATCTGTTTGATCATTTTAGTACTATTCATGGGGTGTTCTTGACAAAGATAATGAAGTGGTTTATCATTTCCTTCTCCCCTGGATCACCTTTTGTCAGAACTCTCCTCTGTGACTTGTCCATTTGGTTCAAGTCCCACTTCTAATACATCCTGGCTGTGTGAACCTGGGAAATTCACTTAAGCATAGCACCCTAGGCAAATCTCTAGGACTATAAATTGCATGGAAGGTTCCAGCCTGCATCAGTCAAAGATGTTTTCTCAACCAGGAGTTCCCTATACCAATGATATCACAGGTTCAATTCCTATCCTTGCCCCCTAAACTGTAGGAAGCACAAAGCTACAATGTTAAAACCCAGCATCCTTTACTATATCACTGTTTTAGATTCTCAAATTTCAAAGAAATTATTTTTTCTATAATGTTAGATTGCAGTAAGTCTCTCTTTTCCCCTTCTCTATATCTCAAAACCCATCACATTGTTTGTCGATTGTTGATTATTCTTTCTGCCTTTACTATGTCTCTGATGAAGAGGGGTGACCTTTCTCCTTGACAAGGCCAATCTCTCGCTCCATGCCTTTCATGCCATGCCTTCCTGATTTCTTCAGCAGATTACCGATATAATTATGCTCTCCCTCTAATTTTCTATCTCTCCCTATTTATTGCTTCCTTCCCCACTATCTTGAAAAAAACCCTACATTGCACTGTGCCATCCCCTTAAAATATTGTTTTATGTCTCTCCTATTCACAGTCAACCTCCTAGAAAAAAAATTGTCTATATTCACTGCTCCATATCCTCTTTTACTTTCAACCCTTTGCAATCTGGATTCTGACCTTATCACTTGACTCAACTAGTTCTGTTCAAAATTAATAATGATTTCTTAATTGCCAATCCAATGGCCTTTAAAAAACATCTTTTCAGGGAAAGAATCTGGAATTCAAAGTTTTAAAATCAAATTTAAAAAAATTATTGTTATTATTATTTTTACATGCAACTGGGAAATAAGCTATACAGGCACTGGGGTAAGAGATCCATCTTTCCCTACTAGAAAGTTAGAGGGGGGGATGGCGGAGGATATAGGAGAGAGCAGATTGGGGAAGGGGGTATTCAGTGGGGGTCACTGTTTTGGGGTGAGGGGTAGGGGAAAGATGGGGAGAAAATTTGTAACTCAAAACCTTGTGGAAATGAATGCTGTAAACTAAAAATAAACATAAACAAATTTTTTTTAATGCAAAAAAAACCCCAAACTAAAACTTCTCTGCAGTATATGACATAATTGATTATCCTCTCACCTTCTTGGGTACTTTTTTCTCCTTGGCTTTTTATGATACTGCTCTCTCCTGGTTCTCCTACTTGTCTACCTGTCAGCTCCTTCTATCTACTTTGCTGCATTCATCATCTATATCATGTCCTCTCATTGTGTATGCACCCTAAGATTCTCCTGGGCTCCCTTCTCTTTTTTCTCTTAGGTCACAGGGGTTTAATTATCATCTCAATTGGGAAATGACTAAACAAATTATAGTATATTAATGTAATGGAATATTATTATGACATAAGAAATAATGAAAGGAACACATTCAGAGAAACCTGGGGGAACTTGTATGAACTGAACTGAAATCAACAGAACCCTGAGGACAATTTATATTATAGCAACATTTTAAAGACAAAAAACTTGGAAAGACTTAAGAACGCTCTTCCTGAAAATGACCAGCAATGATTCCAGGGAACTGATGATGAACTATGCTCCTCACCTCCTGACAGAGATGTAATGAACTCAAAAATTCAGGAGACACATTGTTGGATGTGGACAAGGCAAGAATTTGTTCTGCTTGACTATGGGCATATTTTTTACAAAAGTTTTTCTTTTTTTTCTTTTAAATTGGAGTTAGGATTGGAAGGAGACAAAAATGAATGTTAATAAAAATGAAATGAAATGAAAAAAGAAGTCAAATGAACAAAAAAATAATCTCTATGCAAATGTTTCATGATCTACACATCTAAGCCTGGTTTTTCTCCCGAGATCTAGTCACACATTACCAACTGCCTACTGGACATTTCAAACTGGATGTCTTGGAGATACTCAAATGCAACCTATCCAAAACAAAAATCCTTATTTCCCTTCCCAAATCCACCCCTCTTTTAAACTTTCCTATTTCAGTCCAGGGCAGTGCTATACTTCTATTTACCCAGTTTTATAACTGTAGCATTATTCTTGACTCCTCACTTTGATTATGTTACACAGTCATTTATCATCTTGTCAGACGATTTCCATAATATCTCTTGCATCTATTCCAGTCTCTTTACTCACATGGGCAGTATTTAGTTCTCTCTTCTGAATCCTAGTTCAGTCCTGCATTACTGCTTGCTTCTCTCTGCCTCAGTACTCCTCCCACACTAACACATTCTCTACTCAGCTGCCAGGTGATTTTCCTTAATTATGGACATGACCCTTCCCAATAAACTCCCTTTTTAAAAAAACCAGATTAAATATAAACTCCTCAGTCTAACTTTTAAAGCCCTTAATGTCTTACTTTTCCGACTTTATAATATATCACTCCCCTTCCTACACCCTTTGGCCCAACCAACGTGGACATCTTATTGTTTGTTTCTCACACATCACACTTCATCTCTGGTCTTTTCTTCTCTGTACCAGCTGTCCCTCATTCTTGGAAGGAAGTACCTGATCTGTACTTCTCTGTTCAAGTAACACTTTATAGATGAAACCTTTTCTGCTTCCCCAACTGCTAACACTTATCCTCCCAACTTATCACTTATTTAGTTTATATACATTTTTAATATACTGATTTCTATAATGTTGTTTCTAATGATAGAATGCAATCTCTTTGAGGACAGAAACTATTTTATTATTGTCTTTGTATCACCAACACTTAGCATAATGCCCAACTCAGAGCAGGTGCTTAATAAATACTTATAGAGAGTTAGGTGGCACAATGGATAGAGCACTATTGCTGGAGCTGGGAAGATCTGAGTTCAAATCTACCCTCAGACACTTATTACCTGTGTGACCCTGCTCAAGGTACTTAGTCTCTATCTGCCTCAGTTTCTTTAGCTATAAAATGGAGATAATAATAGTACCTACCTCACAGGGTGGTTGTAAGGCTCCAGTGAGATAATATTCGCAAACTGCTTAGGTTAGTGCCTGTTTATATTCTTGTTCCCCCCTGCCCCCTAAATGTTTGTTGAGTGACAATACAATTGTCAAAGTGATTTCAAACAAGTAAAAATCAAGCAGTTTTCAGCTATTTCACATGTAGTGACTACATGGAATTCAACTGAAATTTATTAAGACCTACATTGTGGAAGTTTTTCATGTCTCCTTTGGGGAGAAAGGAAATATAAAATCAGCATTCTTCAGCAACAACACACAATGCTAATACTAGATTTAGAAAGAATACTGGATTTGGAGTGAGAAGTTCTGGTTATGACTATTGGCTATGTTTCTTACTACCTTTATGTCCTTGGGCAAGTGGCTTAGTCTCTGCATGCATCAGTTTCCTCATCTATAAATTGAGAGAGTTGGATCAAATGACTTCTAAGGTCCCTTCTAGCTTTAAATGAACGATCCTATGATAATATGGTTATGCAAGGAGTTTCTCCAAAAGAAGAGCATTAAAATTAATAAAGTACTCTACAGAATTTCCTAGCGAGAACTCAATGTTACTAGATTTGAATTAGGATGCCTCCTAAAATATTTTAAGTGAGGCCAAATTTTATAACACCTAAGGATAGCAGTAGCTGATATTTCCCACTGCACCTTGAGATCTGCAAAGTGTTTTACATCTTTTATTTCATTTGATCCTCACAACAACCTTGTCAGGTAGAAAAATAATATAAGTGACATATTGTCTAAAAACTGTGATGCTTTGCTTGTCTTAGTCCATGGTGTTCTTGATCTGGCCACCAGACTCTTGCTATCTTCTGCTCATACTTCCATTTGTCATAAGTTGTTTCATGCCCACATTATGTTCCATATGCCAACGTGAGTACATAGTGCTAAGCCAATTATAAGAAAGATCAGAGAGGAAGTTCTTTGAAGACACATAACATGGTTATTATTATCCCCATTTATAGATGAGGAAATAGGCTCTAAAGGTCTGTGACTTGCCTATACTCATAAAACTAGTAAGGGTCAGAGACAGAATTCAAACACAGGGCACTCGACTTCAAGTTTAGAATTCGTTTTCTTCCATAAATGACTCTGTATATTTAAAGAGCAAAATCACAGCAGCCTGTACTTACGTCTGCAATGTATTATTTGTTGCATTAATAAGGCTCTGTTCTTGTATCTTGTCAAGTATTAACAAGGCACATTTTTCATGACCCTAATAAAGAAAACAAATACATAAAAATGATCAAGTATGTTAGATAGGTGGGAAATAACCTTATGGAGGAAACTGTTAACTGAAGACTTCAAATTTAAATTTTAACATTTAAAATGAATGACGATGTCTTGAAAAATCCTAAGGAGGATAACGGAGCAGAAGACAAATGGGAGAAAGTTGCCTGGACATGGATATGGTACATGCTTCAAGAGGCAGAATCAAGCCCGTTAGAATTTACTCGTCAGATATCTGTAGAAGCAGGGCGAATTACAGGAAAATGACATTTCTGAACTAATATTTAAGCATTAATCGTGTGGACAATCAAAGGAGGGGCAAGCTCAGGTTATCGATGTACAATAATGATTAGAGTTGAGAATAACCTATAATTCTCTCAGGGATACTTTCAGTATATACATTCTTCCTATTTCATGGAGTCTTCCTTCTCTGACTATACCATCCCATAAAGAACTATGAGAGTATTTACTGTCCTTGCCATTTATCTAGTATTTAGGTTATGATGTAAATTAATGATCTTTTAACAGTCATGAGTCTCATTTTCCCAATCAGACTATAAATATTTGAAGGGAGGGAACATATCCTTATTTAGTTATTTTCCGAATTACAATTAAAAACTATTTTTAACATTAGTTTTTTTTAAAAATTTGAGCTCCAAATTCTCTGCCTCTGTTCCTCCTCTCCTCCCTCATTGAGAAGGCAAGCAACTTGATATAGTTTATACATGTGCAGTTAGAACATATCTTTTTTTTAATTAGCTCATGGAAGCTAGAAGAGTAACTTGAAGGTAGTAATGCAAAAGAAACGCCAGTTGATGGTTATGACAGCTAGAGTATTATAAGATTTCAGGCTTGTCACCCTTTTTAGGGTGGAAAGGATGAAATGCATAAGAAAGGTGCTTATTGAAAAAACCCACATTTTTTTGAACTGGTCACAGATATTTTCAGTATTCAATATACACTATTCATTTGCTTCATAGTAAAATTGTTTTAGGCTGTCTATAGGCAATACTATCTGCTGAAGCCCAACCAAATGAATTGCTTGCATTCTGTAAAAGCATCTGACCATATCACCAAGGTTTTCATTTACCCTTAGTCCAAAGTAGTGTCTACGCAACTGAGACAATGAATGAGAAATGCTACAAACGGCAATCAACTTCCAGGCTGTGTGCAAAAGTTTATAGGGTTCTGTGGTCTTTTCTGCATTTCAATTTCACTCAAAATTCATCTTTAAAAGTAGCAGCATTTTGGGAAATAGATATCCTGATCTAAGGATATCCTGACCTGTCCTTTAAGTATTCTGATACATAGCTATAAATAACACAATTTCTAGAATTTATTTACTTACTTTACTACAAGCCAAATGTAAGGGTGTGTTCAAGTCCTTATCCTTTATAGTCAGATCAGCTTTGGCACTGTTCACCAAAAGATCTAAAAAAGAAAAACCCAACCAAACAGGGTTATTGGCACCAAATGCTAATCATATGCAATTTGAATAAGTTAATAAAAACAATATTGTGATAAAAGCAATATGTACAGACATAATGCACATGACATTGTGCTGGTCAATGATATTCTTAATAAATTATAATCTAAAGTCAGGCTGCTAATTTATAAGATTATGCCCTGCAAGTTTTTATGCAAACACCTGATGTTGGATAGCATTTGCCCATAATCAGATACTGTATATTAGGTAGAAAAAAAGACACTGATTATATGCAGTGCATGGTGCCAGGCATTAATGTTAAATAATGTAATTGTTTCTTTTCTGAGTAATGTTATTAATGGATTTTAGTTGTTTATTAAAATATGGTGCAGTGGTATGTAACTCAGAGAGAAACAGGAGCCACTAAACTGTACATAAGAATCTTTGTGGGCCTCATACTGTCTTAGAAAATGACATTTATTAACATTATCTATATTCTCTTGTATTTTTATTTCTTTCATTAAATATTTCTAAGTATATTTCAGTTAGTTTTGGGCTGCACTTGAGAATATTGCAGGCCAAGGTGAACCACCTATTTTCACCTTTGGCGGTAAAGTGATTTGCCCAGGGTCACACAGCTAATAAGTTTTTGAACATAGGAAGATGAGTTTTCCTGACTCTAGGCCCAGCACTCTATTTACTGTGCCACTGAGTGCCCTCAGACCCTTATCACCTCTTGTCAGTTTCAATGACTTACTACTTGGTCTCCTTGATTCTCTTTTCCTTATATTCTATTCCACATATCCACCAAGGTTATTTTCCTTAAGCTCAGATGTGAGCATATCACTTCTATACCCTAAAAAATATATACTAGATTCCAGTGACTCTCTAGGATAGGCCTCCATTTAGCTTTTAAACCTCTTCACAGGGACAGGTAGGTGGCGCAGTGAATAGAGCACTGGTGGTAGAGTCAGGAGGTCCTGAGTTCAAATGTGATCTCAGATACTTGACACTCACTAGCCATGTGACCTTGGGCAAGTCACTTAACCCCAACTGCCCCTCTAAAAAAACCAAAATAAACAACAAAAAAAGAAGTTTTGGGGTAGCTAGGTGGCGCAGTGAATAGTGCACCGGCCCTGAAGTCAGGAGGACCTGAGTTCAAATGTGACCACAGACACTTAACACACACACACACACACACACACACACACACACACACACACAAACTTGCCGTGTGACCTTGGGCAAGTCACTTAACCCCAAACTGCCCTCCAAAAAGCAAAAAAAAAAAAAGAATTGTAAAAAAAAAACAAAACTCTTCACAACCTGACCTAAGCCTATTTTTCCAGCTTTGTTAGATATTATTTCAATTCTTGCATGCTACCATCAAGCCAAACTAACCTTTACTCTGTTTCTCATACATAACACTCCATTGTCTTTCTTGGTGTCTTTGTGCTGGTTGTACCCCGTGCCTGATGTGCAATCTCTCCTTATCTCTCTCTCACAAGACACTCCATTTCCTATAGTAAATGGAGTCAAGTGCCTTTTGTGAGTCAGCTAGGTCAAGGCAATGTAACTGAACCTTGAGGACAGGGAGAAAGTAGTATTTCCATCTGGCCCAGGACTAGCTTATATATTAAAGCAGAGAAGAGTAATGGCAGCTGCAGGTGTATTCCCTTAACTGGTCAGACCCCTGTGGACTGGTATTCTTCCTTCCAGGTGACAATAAGTTCTGATAAACTGCTTGTTCCCCAGGGGACCAAGAAGATATGTTCCTTAGTATGTCGTATTGCCTGAGTCCATATCATTAAATTGTCTCATGGTGTGTGTACTTATTGTTTTACCAGGTGGTCGACCTAGAATGATTTTGTGCATGAAGGTCACCTTATTGGCACCTAAAACACTTCTGGGGCCAATCGTTATCAGAGGTATACTATCTAGGACTACGGAGCTAAAAAATTCCACTGTCCTCTAACCAGGTCAGAACATATCTGGAAAATTGTGTTCAGTTATGGACAATAAGTTTTAGGAGAGACACTAATAAGCTGGAAAGCATCCAGGGAAAGAAAACTGGTATGTTTAAAGACTTTAAGACCATGCTGTATGAAGGTTGAATAAGTGAACTTGGAATGCTTAATCTGAAGCATCCTACTCTATAAGGACGGAAATAATTTTTGTCCTCAAGTATTTGAAGGCTTGTCAAATGGAAGAAGGAATAGATTTCTTGGCCCTTGAAAGTAGAACTAGGAACAATCGTTGCAAGCTGCAAAGAGGCACATTTAGGCATAATATAAGTAAACACTTCCTAACTCCCGAACATGGAGTGTGGCAATGAAATGACATGCATGAGCCAGGTGGGAAATATCAGGGTAGTCCATTTATTTATTCTGGGGCAAAGGTTTTTATAAGAAAGGCAGATGTATCCAGTTTTCTCATAGAAAAAGTGATTAACCAGCTTGTACTTAATTATTGGCAGCTGTGCAATCTTTGGGGGTCACTTCTCGGTAATCGTGCCCTGTTTCCTTGCTAGCCACAGAAAGCCATACACCCTGAGCCATAATTAGCCCAGAAGGGAAGCCCAGAAGAAGGGATTCCAGGGGAATCCTGGTCCAGACTCCATCCATGACTGGACTGGCTCATATTGGCCCTCAACACCTAACAGATCTATCTAAAAATTAAATTGGCTGGTCCAAGAGGTAGAGGATTTCCGCTTGTCAGAGCTCTTCACTGGAATGCTGGTTGTCCATTTGTTGAGCATGGTGAAGAAGGGTCATTGATCAAGTAGGAATTGGATTAATTGACCTTTGAGGTTTCCTATAGTGAGGTCTTATAGTATTAAGATTCTATGGCTCTTGCAAGGCATGTGTGGTAGGTAAAAGTTTAAACCCATTTACCATAGCTGCCATTCTGTAAACCAACTGAAACAAAACCAGTATTTTTAATGAATATCAAAATCTTCTACCAGGGTTGCACCAACAGCATCACATATGATGGGATGTAACTGAATTTTCCAATTAAACTTCTTTCATTGTTTCCTACAGGGTAAAAACAAAAACAAAAAACAACTTTGCCAAACCAATACATACCCACAGCACCTGCCTGCCCATTCTCAGCTGCCATCATGAGTGGTGTTTTCCCTGAATTATCTGCAGCATTCACTTGTGCATTGTGGCTTAAAAGAAGCTGTAAGCATTCCACATGATCAGCAAACGCTGCAGCATGAAGTGGGGTTCTGAGGATTTAAAAAAAATATATTCTTACTTGAACTTAATTGACTGTCACTTTTATCCCTTCTGAGTAATAAGAACCCTTTATCTTTCATCCTGGGAACTTAAAACTGATTTATTAAGTAACAATGCCATCTTTAACTGTACTTTAATCAAGCCACTTTTGTCTTTGTTCTCTGTTAGATACATAATACTAAAACGACATTAAGAAGAAGGTAAGATTAAATTTAATGATAAAGATCCATTCAAGTGCTTTGAAAGGTAAACCATGTCAGTTGTTTTGGTCAACCCATGAATTTAGACTAAATAGTTATTGTGATACTCTGAAAAGAGAGACTAGGATTCTTTAAAACACAAAGAATTACTTACCGTCCCTTGTCATCTCTACAATGGACAATGCTGGGGTCTATGGCCCCAATAAGCAGTGATGCACAATTTTCATGGTCATTAATTCTAAAATAGAAACATTTTATCATTACCTTTAAGTTGGCAAAAAAACATTTTTTGTTTCACAAGTACCTCTGTAAGGTTTCATTATTTGCAAGAAATCAAATGAGTTCAAGTCCGATCATATCACCCCTTTAATTCAATAAACTCCAGTGGGTCCCTATTGCTCAAGAATAAAATGAAAAATCTTTTCATAACATCACCACTTTATACCTTTCTAGTCTTATTATACCTTATTCCCCTCCACATACTCTGTGATCTAGTAACACTGGCCTCCTTGCTGTTCCTTGCAGAAGACACTCCATCTCCCAAGCATAGGCATTTTCACTGGCTGTCCCCCATGCCTGGAATTCTCTTTCTTCATTTTGTCCTCTTGCTTCCCTGGCTTCTCTCAAGTCTCAGTTAAAATGCCTAGTGCATGAAGCCTTTCCTGATCCCCCTAATGCTAATGTCTTTTGACTGATATTATCTCCAAAAATTGCCTGATAAAATCTCCAAAGAATATATTTTGTTTTTATATAACTGTTTGCAAGTTATCTTTCCCAGTAGACTTTTGGGTTGAGAGTAGAGGCTGGGTTTTTTTTTTTCTGACTTTCTATACATACTCAGGACAGTTCCTGGGTGAATTGTAGGTACTTAATAAATACTTGCTTATTTGATTCAAAATGAAATATGCTTTCCCTCCTCGAGTGCCTATGTTTCCCTCATTCACCGCAGAATTCAGAACATTTGTGTATAATTTTAGTCCTGCCTTTTTGGAGGGTTGAGGAATCTGTGTTATAGTGGAAAGAGTGGTAGATCTGGAGACAAAGGACCTATGTTTAAATCTCATGTCCGTTGGACAAATCATCTAAACTCTCTGGGCCTCAGTTTCCTCATCTACAAAATAAAGAGATTAGACTAAATGGATCTCCAAATTTCCTTTTGGCTCTAGATCTGTGGTCCCAAATTCATTAATGTGCTGAAACTCCCTCCACCAAAGCAGAAGGGTAACATCAATGAATACATTAACAAGCACTGATTAAACACCTACTACATGTCCCAAGCACTGTGCTATGCACTTAGGTTACAAAGACAAATCTGGAACAAGTTATGCCTTCAAGAAGCTTATATTTTTAATAGAATAGATTAACGTATACATACACATCAATTCCCTAATATAGGAGTTGACTTAAAACTGCTTCAACACTGTTTTGCATTTTAATGGTTTAAAAATGCACTAAGACTGTTGGGATAGCTTTTAAATAGTCACTTAAAAAGGATATATTTCAGGTTGTTCCACTTGATTTCTGCAAATTAGACTATGAATACAAACAATATAAACTTATCTACTTTTAGCTACAGAATGTAATATATAGCAGGTTATGTTAAAGACAGCCTCCTCTCTTAATAGCAATAAGGCAATTTCCCCTATATACTTTAAAATAACAACACCACAATTATATTAACATCTAACATTCATACTCACACAGCACAGTGCAATGGAGTGAAGGGATTACCATTAAATTTGCGAAAACATTTTTGTTCCAAAAGTACCTCTATACAGTTTTCATTACCTGCAAAGAATCAAACGAGTTCAGTTACAATGTTCAGAGTTGTTAAATATCTTCTAAAAATATACAGAACCTTGAGAACCTAAATATTGAATTTTAGCTCATAATTCTTGCTGTTGAACTGACTGAATATATTCTCCATGAAATAAAATACCTAAAAGTTAAAATGCTATTAATTCTGCTCAAAGATGTTTTGAAATGCTTAGAACAAAATTAAAATAAGGTTTATATAATCTGATTTCTTTGAAAAGTAGCTTCATTTTTGTATTGATCAATGTGTATTTATTAATTGTCTATTATGTGTCATGCACTGTATGAAGTGCTGGGGATCAAAAAGATAAAAACCAAGTAGTCTTTGCCCTTATCAAGCTTACATTTTAAGGGAGCAGGGGAAAAGAGTTTTTGTTATTTATATCTGCCAAACCAAATCTTCTCATTATATTGATGCTAATGTGCTTTAAAAATACAACTGCAGTATATGATTATGATGGCATACTATTGTGCTATAAAAAATGATAAGCAGGATAATTTCAGAAAAATCTGGACTTATATGATACAGAGCAAACTGAGCAGAACCAGGAGAACATTGTACACAGTAAGAGCAATACTGTGCAATGATCAACTGTGAATGATTAAGCTATTGTCAGCAGTGCAGTGATCCAAGACAATCCCAAAAGACTCATGATGAAAAATGCTATCTGCCTCCACAGAAAGAATTCATGGAGTCTGAATACAGCCTGAAGCATACTCTCTTCCTTCCTTTTCTTCCTTCCTTCCTTCCTTCCTTCCTTCCTTCCTTCCTTCCTTCTTGTTTCTTTCTTTTTGCCTATCTTTCTTCTTTTTTGGTTCGAGTTTTCTTCCACAAAATGACTAAGATGAAAATATGCTCCACGTGATTGCACATGTATAACCCAGATCATGTCGCTTACTGTTTCAAGGATGGAGGAAGAGAAAGAGGGAAGGATAGCATTTGGAACTCAAAACTCCAAGAGAATGTTAAAAATTGTTTTTGCACTAATTGGGGGGAAATAAAATATATTTTTTAAAAAGTATAACCACAGGTAGGCAGTGGGTGAAGTGGAAAGAATGCAGGATTTGGAGGAGAATCAGGAGTGAGCATTACCACAAAAACCTAGAGAAAAGAGTATCAAGATGAGGGTCAGTAATGTCAAAGGCTGAAGAGAGGTCAAGAACAATGAGGATTAGGAAAAGGTCATTAGATTTGGCAACTGAGAGACCATTGATAACTTTGGAGAGATGTTTTTCAGTTGATGAAGTCAGAATCCAGACTGTACAGAGCTAAGAACAAAGTGAGAGGAAAGGAAGTACATGCACTCATGGTAGCCTGTATTCTCAAGATTGACTTCATTTTTAGCCATGAAAGAGAGAAGAAATATAAGACAATAGCTAGTAGGTTTATATAGATCAACTGAAGTTTTTTGAGGATGAGAGAGATATGAACATGCTGGTAGGTAGTAGGATAGTAGTTAACAGACGGAGCAGCTAGGTGGCCCACTGGATAGGGAACTGACCCTGAAGTCAGGAGGATCTGAGTTCAAATCTGGTCTCAGACACTTACTAGCTGTGTGGTCCTGGACAAATCACTTAACCCTGTTTACCTCAGTTCTGAATCTATAAAATATGCTGGCAAACCACTTTAGTATCTCTGCCAAGAAAATCTCAAATGGAATCACAAAGAGAAGGACATGACTGAGAGACAGAAGATTAATGAAAAAGTAGGGTGATAAATGAAGCAATCTGTTGAAGGAAATGGGATGAAATGGGACACTACATTTTAAAAGATCACAAATAAAAGCTTCTCAGATTTTTGGGGACCAAAGGATAAAGAAAAGATAAAGAATCTATAGATCTTCTGAAAGGAACACTGAAATTTCAGGAAAGTCACAGCCAAAATCTAGAGTTTCCACATCAAAGAAACAATGCTGCAGACATCCAGAAAGAAACAGTTCAGAAGTACCAGGGAAATGCAGTTGGTGCCACACAAGATTTTGCAGCTTCTACTAAAAACTAGAAGAGATCATGGAATAGAATATTCCAACAAGGCAAAAGAAATATGCTTATAACCAAGAATAACTTACCTTTTAATACTAAGTATAAGTTTACAAAGGAAAAAGAAGTGGACCTTTAATGGACTAGATGACTTTCAAATATTCTTGATGAAAACACCATAGCTGAGTAGGAACTCTGAAACACAAACAGAAGTCCAGAGAAACCAAGAAAGTAAATGCATCTGTGCAACTGGAAGAAACAAGTGTCCCTTTAGAAGCTTAATGTCTTCAAAGATATTGAAGAAGTTAAACGAGCAAAACAGAAGTCTTGGGAAGGAATGGTTCTATTCTGAGGATTTTAAGATGGAGAAGAGAAAGGAGGGTAAAAGGACAACTATGCTACCATAGTGAGCTGTTGAACTTGCTATTTCTTATAAGTGGGGTGCATGACCAGAAGAATATACAAACACATAAGAAGGAGGGGTGGGGGAGTGGCTGCCAGATGAAACAAATTATTTAAAATGGACAAAGGAGAGTTGAGCATATCTCCAACATACACACACACACACACACACACACACACACACACACACACACACACACACACACACAGTTTGGTGCAGAAATATGTCAACCCAACAGGGAAACAAATGGTGAGAGGCGAAAGAGAGCTTTGTAGGGCTCAGCAAACTATGACCTATAGGGTAATCCACCTATTTTGTATGACTCAGGGGCTAAGAATGGTTTTTATATTTTTAAATAAAGTCTAATTGCTTTAAAAAATATATAAATCATCCTTAACTCACCACAGAATTTGGTCATTGCACCATAATTTACCAATCCCTGCTTTAGAGGAAAGATAAAACCAAGGAATGAATAGCTGCAAACAAAACAAACTCCCTCATCCTAAGAGGAGGATTAAAAGTGAGGAAAATAATTAGAATTTAAGAGAGTGCCTTAAATTGTCTAAAGCCCTCCATTGGGGAATGGCTGAACCAATTCTGGTATATGAATTTAAATGAAATCATTATGCCTTAAGAAGTGGTAAAAGAGATTATTTCAGAGAATCCTGGGTAGGACTTGGAAAGCTTTTAGAATGCTGATCAAAGCATGACCATTCATGTCTCCATAGGACCTATGATGAAGCATGATAACAACTTCTTCATAGAATAGATATGTGAAGAGGCAAATTGTTGGATATAGTCATCAGGTAGATTTCTTTTGTTTGATGACTTATTTGTTGCAAGAGTTTTTCCCCGCTTCTTTTCACTCATTTCATGTTTGGAGAGTTCAGTAGGGTGGGCGATTAACAATAACAATGAAAATAAAGAGCCACTGAAACATTTTTTAAAAATGCACAGAGGAGAAAAAAAGGAACTTCAGAAGAAAACAAAACAGAGCAGTTTTGAAAAAAAATATGTGAAAAATGGAGATTCATTGTTTCATAAAGAAGTCTCTCTTCTGCTGCATGGATGGAAAGGCTCTTTTTTGAATATCTGAATTCAGAGTAAAAAATGAAATAACAAGGAATTAGAGAGAAGCAAGTTTTGTTTCAATATAAGGAGGAACTTTCTAACGAGTTTAGGCAAAAACAATGAAGCTGAAATTTATGCAACACCCTAAGGTTTGCAAAGCACTTGACAAATGCTATCTAATTTTATTTTCACAATAACTCTGGAAGGTAGGTGCAATTATTATCCCCATTTTACAAATGAAGAAGTTGAGGCAGAGAGAAGCTTGGGCAAGTGACTTGCCCAAGATCACATAGCTAGTAAATGTCCAAGGCAGACATCAAACTCAGGCCTTCCTGAATCCAGATCCAGTGCCTTAGGTGTAGGAGAACCTACCTACCTTAAAAAAAAAAAAGAAATGAGAGGCTTTGTGAGGCAATAGGTAGATGGAAATGTTTGAGCAGTGATTTGATGAACATTTTTTGAAGATGTTATTGTGATGATTGACAATTCAGGTAAAGATTATATTTAGATAAATATAATATGTCTTCTAAATCTGAGATTCTATGATTCTATTTTTGTGTTCAGAATACAGGTTACTTTATATGCTTTCTCAAACACATATTTCTCACCATAATTTATCTTCCAGAGTTTGAGACTACTTTTCTGGATCTCTCAGAAGAAAACTGCCTGGTTTCTACAGGGAAGGCTGCCAGACTTCCACAGATAATTCACTCACTGTTGTGTAGCTAATACCCATCATCTATGTCATAGCAAAACCACAACGGTCTCTGGATTCCAAGTGAATTTTCTGGTTACAGGAGTCAATTTGTATGGTATAGGATTGGTTTAGAATTCGAGCAAAAGGGAAAAAGTCACTTTGCAAATATGATGACCAAATACATATAGATCAGTGCAGGTCCTTCCTAAGATCAACATCGGTATAAAATTAGCAGCAGTCCAAATTCTAACTCTGATTTTAACTGATCTAGTTTAGATCTGAAAGTATTTCTGAGACAATTTTAAGAACTACTTAAAAACTAGAATTTTTCTGTACTTAAAAAAAGATATGGATAAAAGTAACAAATTGATGATGCTTTTTCCAAGTATAAGAAGTGATTAATCTCTACTAAAGTCCTTTTTGATGTTTCTTTGTGGTATGGATGGATTATCAAAGGACCTAGCAAACTGGAAAAGCTTCAGGTATATACCCAACAATAGTCTGTCTTCAAGTACGATAAGGAAGAATAAGTAATATACATTATATGCTTTAAGGTTGGTAAAGAACTCTACAAATATAATTTCATTTGATCCTTATAACAATGCTGTCATGTAGGTGCTATTATTACCCTTGTTTTACAAATCAGAAAGGTAAGACAGAGAGTTAAGCAACTTGCCCGCAGTCACACAGTTAGTAACTATCTGAGGCTATTAAGTTTGAAAGAGGTCATTTGGGGGGTGGCTAGGTGGTGCAGTGAGTAGAGCACTGGTCCTGGAGTCAGGAGGACCTGAGTTCAAATACAGCCTCAGACACTTGACACTTAACTAGCCATGTGACCTTGGGCAAGTCACAGCCCCAATTGCCCTCCAAAAAGCAAAAAAAAAAAAAAAAAACCAAGATGAAAGAGGTCATCCACAGAAGGTTGGTCACTAATTGCTGAATTATTTTGGCTATAGGAACTCATGAAGACTATTTACCAAGGCGTGTAGGCATTGCGATCTGTAACAGTAAGGGGAAGACTCAGACCAATGAAATCAAGGAAGGACCACTTAAGTAGTGAAGAAAAGATGGGACTAAAAGAAAACAGCTTCATTATGTAGAATGGACATAGGTAGTCATAAGACTGTGGAGAGCTAAACCACCTACTCTTCTCCTAGCTATTTCTAACTGTCTATTTACTACCTTTTCAACTTAGCTGGCCTGGAGGAACTTACTTAAGTCATAATTCACATTGGATGGTTTTACAGTCTAGTTCATGTTACTGGAATATTTTTCACAGTTTATTTTAAGATCATAATGGTCCCAACATTTATTGCTCCTAGGACCATCATCCAGATGTGGATGAAAAACTTACCGTTGTAACAAGCCCAGTGCAATGGAGTGTAACCTTGGTTATCTTTGAAACAGCAGTCTTCCTCTGAAAGTGCCATCTGCAATAACTCACTCAGCCATGTGGCATGGCCACGAGCTGCTGCGAAGTGCAGGGGTGTCCTTCCTCGGAAATCCCTACATAGAATGGAGACTTCCTGTTCCAATAGCATTTGGACACATTCCTCATGCCCAGTCATGATCTAATGCATAAAGATTAAATACAAACAAACAGGTTTTAAAAATGATAGAAAGCTCAGAGAGCAAAGGGCCTAAGATGGTGGCAAGAACACGAGGTGGAAAACCTAAGAGTACCTTAGAGTTAGTGCCCTTAAGGAAGAGTAATTGGGCTCACAGGATGAGCACATTCAGATCTACTCATTCCGGTCTCAAGGAAACCATTCCCTACAATAACGCAGAGAAGAGGAATGGGCACGACTAAAGCATGATTTATAATTGGAATGTCATAATAGAAGCATTCTGGAAAACCATTGCCTCAAACATTCAGTTGGGGGTATCCCTTAACTGAAAGCACTTAGCCTTCTTCAGGTTGCTCAGGGCAGGATTTGGAGTAGGAAGACCTGTGTTTGAATCCCAGCTCAACCACTCACTACCTGTGTGACCTTGGACAAATCACCTCGCCTCTTTGGATCTTGGTTTCCTCATTAGATGACCTCTAAGGTCCCTTCTAGCCCTCTGTATTTTATTGAAGCAACTGTATGATTCTGAGGCTCCAGATTATTTCTTCCCTAAGTTTTTGGTGTTGAGCAAGTAAGTGCCTTTCTATGTGTTACCACTGTGCTAGATCCTAGGATAGTTAGGATGTTTGCAAAAGCCATGATATCTGAATAGAGCTTAATAGTTTAAAGAGTTGAGATTACTATAAAACATTACATTATAATACATTTATATATATATATATGTGTGTGTGTGTGTGTGTGTATACATATGTAAAAATATGCATACATTATAATCAAAAGTTGAATCCCACCCATCTGCCCTACTTCCACCTTGAAGAAAGATAAAACTTTGTATCTCTCTCAGAAGTTGGCATAGTCATAATACCTTGTTAAAAAGTATTCACTTAATAAATGTTTGTTGAATTAATCTAAACATAGCTGTCATTACTTTCATCTCTGGAAGAATAAATTTCCTTTTGGCTATTCAGATAATATGTCATTTAAAAATGTCTACATTAAACATTCATTTAAAAAAGAGTCAAAATGTTTGTGCAAAGCTCAGGAAGAATTTAGTCACCCCTCTGTGTAAAGCTGTGCATCCCATGAGGTCAACAGCATCTACATTTGCTTCTTTTTCAAGTAACAAAGAAACAGCATCAATATGTCCATAGGCAACAGCCAGCATCAGTGGGGTTCTAGGAGAAAGGAACAAATTAAGCTATTAATAATCAGATCAAAACCATTAATCATTTCCCAGGAGAAAGACACTGCTTCTGCCCCCTCTTAATATTTTCTACATGTCTACAATGTGCCAAATGCTATAAAGACACAGTCTGCTTGTCTCTGAGCAGGAAGGACATATATTTTAAAGCAAAGAGTATAATAAGAGGAGGAGGCAGAGAAGCCAGCAAGGGGATGTTGTATTAATCTGGTCTTTGCCAAGAGACACATGCTGCTTCCATCATCTTCAGAATCAGTTCATATTTATTAAGAACATTAATTGCATGGCATGGCAACGGTGATATATACTGTACCATGTTCAACTATTATCCTTGAAAAGGTAAGTGTCAGAGTTCATGGAAAGTCAAATAAGTATAAAGAAATGAATACACTTGAGAGAACAAAGAATAAAGGTTTAGATTTATTTACTTAAGGCAATTTTAGAAAAATGAAAACTATCTGCTTGGAATTGTTTTGGAAGAAGCCCTGGTTGATGCTAGGAAGCAGGGTAACCTAGGAGAAAGCAATTGATTGGGAGGCAGACCAAGCATCTGAAGCTAGAATTGTATGTTTATTCTACCACTAACTAATTATGAGTCATTCACTCTTGGTGGTGCAGCTTTCCTATCTGTAAAACAGGTATAAAAATATCTTTCTTCCACACAAGAATATTGTGATGAGGGAAAAAAAATAACTAAAGTAGTAGATGGAAGGCATTTAAAAAAAAATAAAAGCATCATGCAAATGCTAAGGATAATAGTCATGTTAGACTTTTGTTTGATGGTTCTAAGAATGAATTGATGGAAGCTTGAGAGGATGAAAAGAAAGCCAAACACGGGGAAGGAAGCAGCACAGAGATGGCTTCTAGTCCTAAGCTCTTACCTATGTCCTTCTTCCAAGTACGTGCACTCCTCACCCCAAACCTAGGATACACCAATCCTCATCCTGGGAATCTCTTTAGCAACCAACAATAATGGCAGTTATCACTGACATGTCACAAACCATGGAGCAGAGAGTGTGTCACTTACTGTCCCTTGGCATCTGTCACATCGACAATTTCTGGGTTGTCTGCAATTTCTAATAACAGTCGTAAACACAGTGTGTGACCATTAATGACTGAAAAAAAAGAATTAAAATGAACATTCTTTTAGAAAACCAACGTCATTACTCATAACAATCATACCCACTTGCTTTGCATAGAGTTTTGTATGTTTAATCCAGTTGATCCTCACAACAATCCCAGGAGGTAGGAGCTATAATCACCCTTGCTTCACAGATGAGGTAACTGAGGGGAAGGTTAACCGGCTTACCCAAAGTCATACAGTTATTAAATATATGAGGCATGATTTGAATCTGGGTCTTTCTAAATCCAGCACTCTATCACTGCACATTTATGCCCCTCCACAACATACACACATCCAGATTATTTCTTCCCTAAGTTTTTGGTGTTGAGCAAATAAGTGCCTTTCTATGTGTTACCACTGTGCTAGATCCTAGGGTAGTTAGGATGTTTGCATAAGCCACTTTGCAGGCTCTTTCTCAACAGTTTCTGACTTGTGTGTCTTCTTAATTTATCTTACCAAGACTGCTTCTTAGCACATACTATATTGACCCATTTTCCTTTATGCCCCAGGTTGACTGGATTCTTAGGAATGCACCATTTTTGTTGGGTTGCTGGATTTGAAGAAGTTTTTTCTTTGGTCTCTATCACATACACTCCCTAACTATCCTCTGATGTTCTCTTCTGGGACAGGGCATATCTTTCCCCAATTCTCCCACCCTTCTCGTTATTCCATTGCTTGGGTGCCTGGACTTAATATAATTATCCTGTTTTCACTGTTCCATGGTGTCTGGTCAAAAAAGGACACCCAAACTAGATGGCACTTTCACACCCCATGTCCTGTCAGGCATTAAATTAATATTTGATCTGATGATGGTCAAATCAGATAGGTACATACCTTATAGAAGAAGTATAATATGCATAAGAATCTCTCACATTGGGTAGGGTACACCTCTAAGTCCAGAGAGATTGCGGGAGAGAGGATTGTGAAGACCATACCCTATGCTCCTGGATGGTCACTGGAGCTGCAGCTGCTACTTCTGTTAGAGCAACTAGGTGGTGGGGTGGACAGTGGTGGTCCTGGAGTCAGGAAGACCTGAAGAGACTAACTTCAATCTCTCTCTGTCTAGTGACTGCTTCCTTACAGCCTACAAACATGCATATGCCTCCTTTATCTTCCAAAAACCCTCACTTGATTTATCCATCTTTGTTAGCTATTGCTCCATATCTCGCCTCTCTTCTGTGGCTCAAACTTTGGAGCAGATCGTCTACAACGAGCGACTCCAATTCATTTCTTCTTACTCTGTTTCTCACTCTCTACAGTTTGGCTTCTGATATCATTCAACTGAAATCACTCTCCCCAAAGATACTAGCAAACTCTTAATTGTCAAATTTAATGGTCTTTTCTCAAACTTTATCATTCTTACAATGCAGCCTTGGACACTGATAATTATCCACTTGGCCTTGATACTCTGTTCTCTCTAGTTTTTCATGAAACTACCCTTCCCTGGTTTTCCTACCTCTCTGACCACTCCTCAATGTCCTTTGGTGGAACTTCATCCAGGTCACACATGCTAGCTAGGTATGTCTCACAGGGCTTTATCCTGGGCCCTCTCTTCTTCTCCCTATGTACTACTTCACTTGGTGACCTCATCAACTCCTATGGATTCTTAAATGTTTCTATCCAGTCCTAATCTCTCTCTTGCCCTCCAGTCTTACATCTCCACCCATCTATGAGACATCTCAAATTAGAGGTCCTATAGACATCTTAAACTCAACATATCCAAAGTTGAACTCATCATCTTTTCCCTTAAACCATTCTCTCCTTCCTAACATCTCTGTTACTGTTGAAGGCCTCACTATCTTCCTAGTTTCCCAGGCTTCCAACTCAGGTCATGCTCAACTCCTTACTCTCTATCACCCTCCCAGATTGGATACAATCTGTTGCCAAGGTCTTTCAATTTTACCTGCATAACATCTCTCATATATGTATCCTCTCTTCTAATACTGCCACCACCCTGGTACAGGCCATCATCGTCATCTTACACATGGACCTCTGAAATAACTTGCTGGTGAGTCTGCCAGCCACAAATACCTCCCCACTCTTGTCCATCCTTCACTCAGCTGTCAAAGCGATCTTCATTAAACTCCAGTGGCTCCCTATTAACTCCAGAATCAAATATAAAATCCGCTGGTGCTCAAAACCCTTCATAACTGTCTCCCCTATCCCGCATCTTTTCTGGTCTACCTATACATATACTATTCCCCTTTCACATACTCTGAGATACAATACCACTGGCCTCCTTCTTGTTCTTCACTCAAAACATTTCCATCTCCCAGTTCTAGGCATTTTCACTGGCTGTCCCTCAGGCCTCAAATACTCTCCCTCCTCATCTCAGGCTCTTGGCTACTCTGTTTTCCTTCAAGTTCCAGGTAAAATCCCATCTTCTTAAGCAAGCCTTCCTCAATCCCTCCTAATTCTAGTGCCTTTCCTCTGTTGATTATCTCCAATTTTTCTTTATATATCTTGTTGGTACATACTGGTTTGCATGTTGCCACCCTCTTTATATACTGTGAGTTCCTTGAGAGCAGAGACTGTCACCTCTCTTTGCATCACCAATGCTTAGCACGGTCCTTGGCAGACAGTAGGAGTTTAATAAATGTTTAGGGACTGAGTTCAAAACCTGCCTCAGATAAACTTACTGAGTGTCCCTGGGTAAGTCACTTAAGCTCCCTCAGTCTCAGTTTCCTTTTCTGTGAAATGGGGATAATAACAGCACCTATCTTACAGGGTTGTTGTGAGTATCAAATGGGATAACACATGTAAAGCATTTTGTGAACTTTAAAATGCTATATAAAAGATAGCTATTATTACTGTTGGTGTTGTAGACATTGTTGCTATATTTCCCTCAAGCTCGTAGTGACTTTGTGCCTTATAGTGAGTGGAAATCCTTAGGCATGATTTCTTTCCTTGAGTGCACCCTGGTCATGTTACAAGAGGAATAACTCTGCTGGTTGCTTATACCTTCTTTCTCTGAGCTCCCGACCATGTGGCTGATTCTGACAATTCTTCCATCACTTCAGAAGTGGCCATGTGCTGGATATTTTCGCTTCTTGCTGTTGTCTTGATGGTATACAGACAACAAAGCAAGAAATGATACCCAGGTTTGTGCCTACCAGGGAAGTCAGGAACAGCTTATTAATGTGTGTGTGTATGTGTGCATGCATACATGCATGCGTGTGCATATGTGTATGTGTGTGTGTGTGTGTGTGTGTGTCTGCTGATAAAAGATATCACTTTTGGTAAGGTTATTGTATTAGATAAAGACAGCAGAGGCCATCAGACAAACCATTGGAAGAGTAGTGTATCTTTTCCTATTTTCCTATAATATATTTGCTGAGGGCTATGTAACACAAGAATAGGGATAAGGACTGGACTTGAGATTTCATTGGCATCAGGAACTCACAGGTGAGGAAATTCCCTTTACCAACGTAGGCCGACACCTTCTCTGCAACTTAGAGAATTTTCTAAGGGACTGGGAAGTTAAGTGCTTCACGCAGGCTTACAGTCAGTATTGTCATAAGCAGGCCTTCAACTCAGGTCTTCCTGGCTTTAAGGCTGATTCTATCCCTTACAACACTCTGAATCAAAAGCCTCATGAAAGACCTATTACCTTCTCCAGTGGCTGAAAGGAAGGAGAAAAAAACCTCTAAGAGCCCAAATACCTATACTATCTTCTGTCTTCTTTTATGGCATTAAAAAAAACCCCATACTATATTTGCTTTTATACAGGAAGGCAAAGATGTAGCTAGAGAAGGAAGGAAAGGGTTATATCAGGGGTGGGGAAGGACTTCTACGTCCTCAAGTGCAGCCCTTTGACTGAATCCAAACTTCACAGAACATCTTTTTATTTTTGCCTTTTATTAGGACTTGTTCTGTGAAGTTTGGATTCAGTCAAAGCACTTCAGGACCGAGCTAGAGGGCCACATGTGGCTTTGAGGTCACAGGTTCCACACCTCTGGCCTATACCAATGGCTGGTTGGTAAGCAGATTTTATAGCCCACTTTATCATATGCCAACTCTGTGCTGATACTCATTGAACACTATCATATTTTTTGGTGACATTATGCAGTATCATCAACTCATTCATTGGCACTGTTCAAATTAGTTTAACAAGAACAAAACACACATTTTGAAAGGGGAATTTAAAATCCCATTCCCCTACAGTTTACACTGAGCTCATTTGCAAAGGCATTAGATGTCAGAGGCTCTGGGGGAGGTTTTTATGGTCTGGTACACTGCCTCAGGTGTAACTAAAGTACAGCCCTCCTTAGGTAATTTCCCTGTTTCTCTCTCCCCCCAAACTAGGTACCACAAGGCTGTCTACCTAGTGATGGATTGTTTATTTATTTTTAGCTAAAGCAACTTGAGAAAACTCTGCTAAGGCTCAGAGGGATGGCAACTTGCATTGGTAGAGGTGAGGTATAAGCCATGATGAAATCATATGCCTTTTGAACTCTCCATGTAGCATTAAACCAGGCACCTCTGATGAAAGACCCCATAATACCTCAAAAACCCACGGGGCTTAATGTATGCCAGAGAGAAAACAATCAGTACAGGCTGACAGCTAAAGTAACTCAGGTGACGGCTTCACAGAAACAGAGGAATAGCATATTTTGATGGGCTCCTTACACCTGCATTAATGTGATATTCTTTCTCTACTCATGATCATAATAGGTCTAAGAATGTTGTGTAAAAAGAGTGAGGGAAATTTTTTTAAACCGATAATTCTGTCACTCTTATCCAATGTAGCAGCGAGCAGAGAAGCCAAGAGGCCGAGTGAGATGAAGAAGAAGAGCATCTGAGGCATGAGGGACGGTCAGTGAAAATGCCTAGAGCTGGGAGATGGGATGTTTGGAGTGAGGAACAAGAAGGAGGCCAGTGGTATTGTATCTCAGTAGAAGTTTTTTTTCTCCTTCCTTTCAGTCACAGAAAAAGTTATTAGGTCTTTTACAACTAGACTCCTACCATAGGGTCTGTATTCTCTGTACAGAGCTGAAAAGGGCAGTTTGAGCCCCCCCGGGAAGTACCAATAGTACACTTAGTGCTGTGGGAGAGCCAGACTAGAATTGTTTTGTCCTTCCTACAGACTACCCTTTTCCACTTGTCTTTCAGGAAAGAGAATCCTAATTTCTCTTCAGTTGTGCTATATCAAATACGACTTTATTTCAAGCCATTTGAGCAGGTCATTCTCTCCCTTTCTTTACCGTTTTGCACTGTTCAAAGACTGTGACCTCTAGTCACTTACCTGTACCAGAACCCTGGGCTCTGAGAACACTTATCAAAGCCTCCTAGTTCCCATTCCCAGGCTCCAGAGTTGACAAGATTAAATTGCCATGCTAAGGGAATTTTAAGAGGTGCTGAGAGAGCAGTTTGAAGCAGGCCCTAGGCTGGAATTCTGATTCAATGGAGACATTTTGTAGGGAGCAGAATGAAATGACACCCCCGTCTTGCTAAACACGATGTAGGACCTAAGAAAACCTCAGTGTATTGAACCCCCATGGCCACTAGAGGTCTCTGCTGCATCACAACCTAAACAAGTGTGGAAACATTGTTCTGCATGTTTACCTGTTCGAAATAGTTCTTTTCTATGTTTAAAATAGCTTCTTTGTATGGATAATTGTTTTGACTTACTTGGTGACTAAGTATAATTGCCTGATTGAGGAATAAGCAACAAGAAGTAGAAGACAAACAAACATCAACTTTAAAATACTAAGAAGGCTTAGGAAATGTATGGAGAAGATAGGAAATAACAGTAACAACTGACATTCATGTTGCAAATTAAATTTTGCAAAGTACTTGATATATGTCATCTTGCTTGATGCTCAAATCAACCCAGTGGCTGTAATCCTCACTTCACAAATGAAGAGACAAAGGCTCAGTGGGATTAAACATTTTACCCAGAGCCACATAGCTAATGTCAGAGGCAAGATCTGAACATCTTTCTGCTTGGAAACCTGGTATCCTACTGGCATTAGAGACCTAAGAGTTCATATTTCAATCCTCCTTCCCACTAGGAGAATTTAGCAAGTAACACAGGAGATTAAAGAGGGGTCAGTGTTTTTCCATCCCAACATTTCAGACAGTTTTCATACTCCTTCTGGAAAGATCTCCAATCAAATGCTAAAATAATTCTGTAAGGTCTGACTAAGTTAGGCAAAAGCAGGAAAATGGCATTTTTAAAGTTGCAAAACTCATAAAAGTCTCCGAACAACTTCCTTCATTTGAATATTGACCTCTGTTCCCACAATATACTTTTCTGATACCAGAATTAAATATGGTGTTACTGAAAGAATGCATTGAAAGGGAATGGGGAGGGGCAGTGAGGTGGTGCAGTAGATAGGGCACCAGTCCTGGAGTTAGGAAGACCTGATTTCAAATTCAGCCTCACACACTTGACATTTTACTAGCTGTTTGACTCTGGGCAAGTCACTTAACCCCAATTGTCTCACAAAGAAAGAAAGGAAGGAAGGAAGGAAGGAAGGAAGGAAGGAAGGCCATGGATAAGCTGGGGTTATTATTGCACCAGCTCTGCCATACACTGGTATCCGAGTAAAGTGGAAAATGTGCTGGATTTGGGTCAGAGGCTATGAGTTCAAATCCTAACTCTATCACTTGCCATCTGTGTGACTCTGAGCAAGTAATTTAGCATCCTTGGGTCTCAGTTGCCTTATTTGTAAAATAACAAGGATGAGACAGTAACCATCACTAGATGAGTTCTAAGTTCCCTTTTATCTCTATGATCTTTGAAGTAACATCATGGTTCTTAATTTTCTGAGTCAAGTATACCCACTGCTAAGATCAAAGGCAGATATATCAGACTCTATCAGTCCAAGAAACCTGCATTTATGGAGTACTTAAGTTAAAGGATCTTTCATTTCATTTTCTTTTATCCTGTCCCATGTTTCTAAAATTCTAATTAGCAACCACATTAAAAAAAAAAACAACTGAACAACCTCCAAAAATAACACAACAGGATCAGTGCTTTAGAGCTAGATGAGGAAAACTGAGACCAAGAAAAGGTGAAGAGTTATTAACTATTTAGGACAGTAGTTATTTAGTTTTACAGACTCTTTTGCATTGAATGGTTTTAAAAAATCAGAATAAAAGTTACTTTAGATAGTTAGATTGCTAAGGCGATATGCTGATTGGTCTAATGACTAGATTTCTCTTACAAAATTAATTTTTAATATATTTCATATTTTAATGTTTAAAATATAGAACTTGAGGGTTTTTGAGGGAGGGAAAGGATAGTTATTATTAATCCTAGGGAAACAGAGAATAAAAAATTTCCTTTCTAATAATAATCATAATCATAATCATAATGACCAAATTTGGCACAGAGAAGAGTTCAAAAATATTCCTCCCTCCCTTCACTCAGGTGAGGAAGATGGATTATAGATGGGAAATATTGCAATTACTGGCAGGCATCGTTAAAGTGCTGGTAAGTTTTGTTGAGATGTTTTTGCTTTTTTTTTTTTCCACTTAAAAAAAAACAAACCCAAACCTGTGTTACATACAATAGCTTACTGAATATGGAAAGAAGGAGGGATATTTTTACAATTGAATGTGGTGTAATAAAAAAGGTGACAATAAAAATAAGAAGTCTTTTTATAGAACTCTAGGCTTCCTTTAGACTTTGGAGTTTTAAGACATCTTGGAGATTATACTAGTTCAATCCCTTACCTAACAAAGGAATGTTTTGTATAAGCTCCATAAGAAGTGACTGTGAGTACTCCAACGAGCTTCACTACACTGTCTTAGGTCTGGCACATACTAGGTATTTAATAAATAATTATTGAACTGAATTGCTCAGATTTGGGTCCAGAGTCCTTATTAACTTCCCAGGCTTCACAGAGATACAATTACTAGCAAAGCAGATCAAGAATTTATCAGTTACTCTGTTTTTAGTAGAGTTAGGTTTCCAGAAGATACCCAGGTTGTGGGAATCCCTTGTCTTTGTCATTTTTGCTTCTGGGAATTATATTATATTGTATAATTATATATACCCACTGCTAAGATCAAAGGCACATATATCGGACTCTATCAGCCCAAGAAAGTTGCATTTATAGAGAACTTAACATAAAGTGGAAATTACTATGTTATGTTATGTTATATTATGTTATATTATATTGTATTATATTATGTTATGTTGTTATATTATATTATATTATATTATATTATATTATATTATATCATATATGATCTATTCCTCCACCTGGCTAGGGTGGGCTGTAATATACTTCTCTAGTCAATATCATTTCAGTTTCTTTCCCTTTTTTCCTCAATCAAATGCTTTGGAGCACGTTTTCCTTTGTGGCACAGCAATTTCCAAACAGATCATCCTCTTCATAGACAATACTATGTCATGGCCCCTTCTATTGCTCTGTTTCATTTGAACATAGCCTACCTTTCTATCAGTGTAGTTCATTTGTTAATCCCATCTTACATACTCTTGTACTCTTACAAACTCAACTAGGCAGCTGGGTGGCACAGTCGATAAGAGTGCTGGGCCTAGAGTGAGAAAGACCTGAGTTCAAATCCAACCTCAGATATGTGCTAGATGTGTGACCTTGGGCAAGTCACCTGTTCACCAGTTTCCTCAGTTGTAAAATGGGGATAATAATAGCACTACCTCTCAGGATTGCTGTGAGGATCAAATGAGGAAACATTTGTAAAGTGCTGGCACATTTGCCTAGCTGTTCTTTTGTGTCCAACTCTTTATGACTCTGCATGGCGTTTTCTTGCCAAAGATACTGGTAGGGTTTGCCATTTATTTCTCCAGTGGTTTAAGGCAAACAGAGGAAGTGACTTGTTCAAGGTCACACAGCTGGTCAGTGTCTGAGGCTTGATTTGAACTTGGGTCTTTCTGACCCCAGTCCTAGTGCTCTATCCACTGAGCCCCTAGATGCCTCAACATCATTATTTTCTTGATGATACCTCCCTTGTATTACTCTCTCAAATTAATTTCATTATCCATTAAGCATTAGGTATCAGATGTTCTGGGGCCATACATATTACCCCTGAGGTGTTGTAGCAGCTAAAGTACTATATATGGAGTAAGGTACACCTGAATTCAAATCCAGTCTCAGACACCTCAGTTGGCCTCAGTTTCCCCCATCATAAAAATAGGATAACTAACACTTACTTTCCACAGTTAAGGGTGAGGATAAAAGCACTCAATGAATTCTAGTGAGCATTATTATTATCCTGTCCTATGTATTGCTGGGCACCTCCCTTGCTGTTCTTTTTTATGACTGCTACCTGAAAGTGAAAAAAATTACCAGAAAGAGAAAAGATCTAAACAAACAGAGGAAGAGAACTGATTCCTCTGGGGATGAGAGGAGGTGACAATATGCTTAAGCCAACCACAAGGCAAGCCATATAGCCAGGGTGACCAACCAATCCACTAATGAAACAACTTGACCCATCCTGTCCCTTCCCCTCCTCTCCCAAGAAAAGGTAGCACCTACCGGAAGCATGAAGTGGGGTTCTTTTGGTTACATTGTCTTTCACAAAGATGGATGCTCCTTGATTGATAAGTGCTTCCACACATTCTGCATGTCCTTTAAAGGCAGCTAGGTCCAGTGCTGTTCGACCTTTTTCATCCCTGATATCCAGGTCTACAAGGGATTGCAGAAGTACTTCCAAGGCTTGATGATGGCCATTGTAGGCCTAGCAAAATGGAACCAAGACATTGAAGAAACAAATAAACATCAATAATGTACAACACAATGTAAGAACATTGTAGAGCAGTTAGGAGTGCAGCAGATAGAGGGCCAGAACTGGAATCAGGAAAATTCATGCTCCTGAGTTCGAATCTAGCCTCAGACACTTAATAGCTATGCGACCCTGGGCAAGTCACTATTTGTCTCAGTTTCCTAATCTATAAAATGAGCTTGAGAATGAAGTGACAAAACACTCTAGTATCACTAAGAAAATCTCAAATAATTTGGGTCACAAAGAGACAGATACAACTGAAATGACTGAACAAGAAATTATAGGAACATGGAAGAGTCTATCAGCTTGTCATAACTACTCACATTTGCTTAGCAATTTAACATTTATGGAAAGTGTTTTTCTCATGGTCATTCTGTGACAAAGATAGTACAAGTATTGTTTTCTTCAAAAGGAAATGCTAGCTTAGAAAGGTTAAGCTACCTCACGCATTGCACAAAAATTTAGGTCCTCTGACTCCCAAACTGTAGTCCTTATGATATACGATGCTGCTGTCCCAAAACAGCAACCTTGGAAGGAGATGTTAGTATTCCACCTCAGGAATCATTTGGATACAAGAAAAACAGCATATTAAAATGATGATGAGAACTCCAGTTCTCCTATATCAATAAATCATTTCCACAAAAGATGATATTAGCTAAATGAATATGGGAGCCAGTCTACATGTCTGTTGGATTCGCATTGGTAGGATTTTTTTTTTATGTCTTTAGGTTTTATTTTTAAATCAGAATGTGAAGGAAAGGGAGGAGAGAGAAAAAAAGCATCTGATTCTTCAATTTACCATACTATTCCCTTACAAATCAAGTTAACTCCATAAGGGTAGGACTACTGTCCTTTAAAAAACAAAAAAAAAAACGCTTTCTCTCCTTCATGCACATACAAGGCATTTAATGTTTGTTGAAACTGAACAGAATTTGGGCCATATGGTAATCTTTTGAAACTCTAAGGGATCCTAGAGCGTTCAAAATGATTATTTCCACAGAAAGAGCACTGATTATTTAAATAAAAAGGCTACATATTTTCAAATGCTATTAATATACTTTGCAAATATTACTGAGTTCAGATTTCTTCTCTAGCTATTTACCTATACGTAAGCCTACCTGTAAGACCATGAGCAGGTCAACTCACCTCTTGGGGCTCTCTTTCCTCAGTTATAAAATGAGAGGAGGACCTAGATGATTTCTAAGTTTCCTTTTAGTTCTATATGTGTGATTCTGTGAATAATTCCCATTCTATAATGGTCTTAGAGCTTACAAGTAGTCTTCTTCACAAAAACTCTGAAAGGGAGTCATGGTCGGTATGATGATTCCCTTCTTAAATAGGAAACCGGTACTAGATTAGTAGCCCAAGGTCATATAACTAGAGTGGTGACCACGACTCAAGCCACTGTCTCCCACACTTATGAATCAGGAGCTCAAGGCCACTTGCATAAAACTCTCCTCACTGAAGGAGATTGATTACTTGATAATGTGTCTGCTTGAGCTTGGGAGAAGAGAGAACTTCATATTCTGGCTTCCAGCTTCAAGAGAGAAAATGCAGATAAAAGATGAATGGTTTTAGATTCTTTTCAGGGAGAGGCCCCTGAAGGGAGAGAAAAACTCTGGGAAGAAGTACACATGATATAGGTGCTGATGGCTCCCCTACATGTCAGTTTCTTCTTAAGGACTTTCCCTTTAGGGATATCCCTGAAAAGAGTATCAAACCATGTATCTTCTTTCTCAAAGCTAGAAGTCAGAAGACAAATATTTACTCCTTGCTAAGGCATAGAGGATGGAGTAATCAATGAGATTCTCCAATGAGAAAAGACTAATACAAATGGACTTGAGCCCTGGCCTATCTCATTAAGAGAAGGCCCATGAATAGAGAGGACAAAAGGAAAAAAGAAAGTGAAGAAAAGAGGGAGAAAGAAAAAGGAAGAAAGGAGAGAAGAGAAGCTGTTCATAGTAATAGTGACTTTTACATAGCACCTTAAAGTTTGCAATGTACTTTCCACTATTATCTCGTTTGATCTTCACTAAAGTCACATGAATTAGGTGTTAATATTATCGCTACTTTGCAAATGAGGAAACAGAAGTGGAGAGGTTGAGTGACCCACCAGAGGTCAAACATCACATAAGGGCTGAGACAGACCCACGTCTTCCTGACATCAGGCCCATTGTTCTATATACCATACAAACCTGCCTCCGTAACAGGAGCTGGAACTTCTCTTTAGCCTCTCCCACCAGGCAAGTCGAAGCCCATTAGCAGACTGTAGCAGGGGGCTGGCCAGAGAGACCCATGATTTCTACATAGCCCATGAATGCCCTTACTACCTCTGGGACAAGATCTTATTTGCCAAAAGGACAGAAGGGTCCGGACTGATTAAATAAATGATAGTGTCAAAAGAAGCCCACAGGAATTAGGAGCTCTCTACTAATATTATTTACATTAAGCTTTACCCCGTTTTAAAAAAATGTTCTGCCTCCTATAATAGAACATGAATAAACTCTGCTCAGCCAGACAAGGCCTAGCCCTCCCAAAGAAGCATAATTTAGCAAACTGACAGCTTTTGAATATTGTTGGTGACATCTATTAATTATGTATCTTTATAATAACATCACCTAGGAAGACAGCCATTCTAAGTTGAACATTTAACAGTTGGATAGTGATTTAAAATGCCTTCATCACAATCACTTCAGCAGATACAGATATTAGGACCATTCCCCTCCTCTCAACATGAATAATGTCCCCTGAGGGTACACATTTCCAAAACAGAACTCATTATATCTTACCCTCCCTAAACTCCACTCACTTCCTAAATCCCCTCTTTCTGTAAAGGGCATCATTATTCTTTTAGTAACCCAGGTTTTCAACCTTGACTCTTTCCTTTCCGTTCACTGTCCCCCTGGGCTGGTGTTCTGTCCACTGCACCACCTAGCTGCTCCAACTGAAGGTTTTCATCTTGTTCTCTTTCACCATCTGTTGGGGGTGCCTTTGGGTGTACAAGAGGAAGAAGGTCCAGAAACAACTGCTTGGAAGGGAGGATCTGTTGGTTTGGGATACTAAATGAGAATCTATATGGTTCTTTTGGGAAGGGTTTTCTTTACTTTAAAAAAAAATTCTTCCATGGTATTGTGAACCACATGCCTACAAATGGCGAATGAGGTAGCTAATACAAGGGAACTGGATTCTTAGATCATGTCACTTCTAGGTAGAACTGAAACTAGAGTGGGGCAACCTCGACTTTGGCCCAAGACAACAAATTTCAAGGACAGTGAAAGCATTTGCTGTCTCTAAGGAACATTAAAAAACAACAGAGCTTAATTATGCAGTCATCAAAAAGAATTAGTTAAATTGGAAGCAGTCCTATATTGTTCGTTCTCCTAGAGGCCACATCCCATGTGAACTCTTTCCCATGCTAGTTGTGCCCTCAAACCCTCCTCTTCCCATACTTCAACCTTGCCTCCACTCATGGAGCCTATGTCTAGACTTGAAAAATTGATGAGGGACATTTTATGATGCTTACTCTGGAAATATGTGCTACCTCAGACCAAAAAAAATATTTTTTTTATATAGTTACAATTGTACTTCTTCTTTTGTGGTCTTTCCCTTTGAAAGACATTTAAAAGTCCTAAAATAAATTCCTAAAGGTCTAAGTTCATGACTCCAAATATACTATTTTAAGCCATCATGACATAGAAGGAAAAGCACTGGATTTAGAAAGTCAGGGGACCTGGGCTCAAATTCAAACTCTGACACCTACTACATAAACCAAGGCAAATCACTTAACCTCCCTGGGACTCAGTTTCTTCATCTGTAAAATGAGGGGGTTGGGCTGGATTGTTTCTAGGGCTCCTTCTAACTCTAAATCTGTGATCCTATGATCCATGGAGACACCATGCTTTCAAAAAGATAAACACTGAGGTTAATCTGAAGATAAAAGCAAAGTTTTTCATCTAACTTGCCCTTGCTCAAAGCATACAAAAGGACTGCAGACATTTTGAAGTGAACTTCTGGAGAAGTCACTGGAATCTGAATGGGCTATAAGAATAGAAGTATAACCATTTTAAGTAGTTTAAACTTGTATAGATTAACATTGAAACCCAAATTTCACCTAGCTTATGTCTAAACTTGGCACTGTCCCCAATCTGAAGTAACACAAATGTATTTAAACATCTTAACATGTTTCAAGACACATACTGGTTCCCACCATGCAAAGTGTTTTTCTTTTTGTTCTTATCATTCTCTATAATAAAGATAATAAATATTTAGGTAAAATTTTTTTCTGTTAATTTGATGGAGGTTAGGCCCGGGATGATATAATCAGACAATTAACCCAGAAAAGAAACAACCTATTTTATGCATCACAGTTTGCCCATTAAGTTGTCCAATTTAAAGTCAATTAAGGAAAGACACACAAGTAAAAAGAAGCAGATTCAGGGAACGCAGGGTGCAAAGGAAGTTAGCATAATACATTACAGTTATATAGGTTTTGGTGGCTTTCAGGGGTGTAATGTGGCTCATAGAAATTGTGTGACTTGTCCAAGGCCACACAGCTAATTAAAGGTAGAACCAGGAGAAGTACCCAAGTCTCCTGACTTCTACTCCACTGATTTTTTCAGTATATCTCCCTGTCTCAAGTTCATTAAGCATAAACTACTAAGTGATTTACAAAAAACTGAGGAAAAAATAGTGAATTTTTTGAAGACTCTGGAATTCACTTAACTTCAAGGCAAGGCATATAAACTCAGACTTAAAGGGAAGAGAAAGCACATGCTAACACAGCTATAATTTTTGCAGCTCAGAAAAATACTGGACATCAAGTGGTATCAAGTATGTGCTCAGTTAAAGGGGTAAGTGGAGTGCTCACACATGAGACAGACCTCAGGGCACCTGGGTGAAGGCTGGGGAAAGCATGGAGACATGTCAGAGTGGAAGAAGCACTCCCCTTCTCCTCCATCATGGTAGCTTCCTAGGTTAGCTAGCTCTTATTGCCAATTAGGTTAGAATGTTGTTTCCAGGCTGCTGTTGTTGTTAGTTATTTCAGTCCTATCTGACTCTTCATGAACCTCTTTGGAGTTTTCTTGGCAAAGATATTGGAGCGATTTGACATTTACTTCTCCAGCTCATTTTACGGATAAGGAAACTGAGGCAAACAGAGTTAAGTGATCTGCCCAGGGACACACAGCTAGTAATTGTCTGAGGCCAGATTTGAACTCAATGAGTCTCCCTGACTTCAGGTCCAGTGCTGTCTACTGTGGGGGTACAACAATGACTAAGATACACACCCAAACCTCACAGAGCCTAGTAGCATATATTAAAGTATCTAGATATATAATCTGAATTGAATGCAGCTAAACACTTAGAATTGAGAGCATTTTTTTGTTGTTGCTAAAGGCCTTTAAGTGATTTTAATGCCCTGTGAGATAGAGCCCCCGTCATCTCACACAAGCTACACAGTGGCATTCTGGATAGCAAACCTTCCAAATTGAGTCCTATTATGATCTTTAATGATTTATTTAGCAGAATGATAGCTGTATATGACTCCCAAAGTCACTCCTACTAGAATAAAAGGGATAGCTGCCCTAGGAACTCTATATTAGGAAGGAAGATGGCACAAAAAAGGATTTAGGTATTTATATGTCCAATCAACTCCCCAAATGCCCTTTCTCCTCCCCGCCAAAGCATTTGTTTATTCATTTGTTCAACTATTATATAAGCTTCACAAGGTCAGGGATTGTGTCTTATTCACATTTTGTATCACCCACTAATAACTAACACAGTGTTCTGCACACAGAAGCTATATAATAAATGCTTGTCAGACAGATGAGTAGCCAATAATCATGCCTTCAATTCTAAGTGTTTATCTGCATTCAATTCAGATTATATATCTAGATACTTTAATATATGCTACTAAGCTTTGTGAAGTTTGGGTGTGTATCTTAGTCATTGCTGTACCCCCTCAGTCTTCTTAAACTTAGCACAGTACTCAATAAGTAGCTGATGAATGAATGAATGAGATATTATTTTAGGGGCTGTGCATATTAATATAAACACATAATCCTGCTCTTTTTCCCCCTTCCTAGTCTATGGGTTTTTCCCCCTTTTTTCTTCCCTCCTTCCACTCTACCTTAGAGATGGCTACCATTAGATATAATTATGCATATGTGTGTATCCATATCTATATCTATAAACATACATACATATATAATATGAATAAAAACATGTATATGTTTGTGTATGTGTGTGTGTGTGTGTGTGTGTGTATGTCAAATCATTCTATAAGTACTTCTATTTATCAGTTCTTTCTCTGGATGGAGGTAGCATCTTCCTTCATGCCCTTTGTAGTTATTTTGAGTATAAAAGTCAAAAGGATTTAGTCACTCAAAGGTGTTATTAAATTGCCTATACAGGGCCATCAAACCATTTTACTTGCTGGGGCCAGTTAACTGAAAAGCACTGAGTGACTACTGTACCTAGGAAACTAGACAGTTTTCTTCTTTGTGCTTGCCATACAAAGACATTGGGGCTATCACAGTGAGTGTTTTTATCTCCATTTGTCAGAGAGAGGTCAGATGAGGGAAAATCTAGACAGAGAGCTAAGGATCACTTCTTTTACTGTTGGCATGTAACATCCAAGTAGCCCCTGCACAAAATGGCTCTCCTTAATTTTGCTTCCTTCCCTTCTTTATTTCCTTCATTGTAAGCAAGAATGAAGAAATGCTGTAACATGAAATTAAAGCAGATTGGGGAGATAGAAAAAGAAAGGAGAAGAATGGTGAGAACTTTGATAGAAATCTAGACGTTTAGAAGAGAGTTGGATCTATGAAGAAAGAGAGTAAGTTCTGTATTGGACACATTAAGCTTGAGACATTGCTGAGACATCCTGTTTGAAATGTCCAACAGGTAATTAATAATATGGGATTAGATCTCAGGAGAGAATGTCTGGCATCAATATAGTGAGACTCTTAGGCAAAAAAGACTGCCTAAGGAGAGATAAATGGGCCCAGGTCAGAAACAAAGAAGACCAAATTTCTGTGCTGATAAACAGTGGGACTGTGCCCTGGAGTATACTCTCATACTTGCTTGGAAGCCTGGAAGAACTAGGGAAGCTCAGTCTTCAAAAAGAAAAAAAAAATCAATGGAGAAGGCATTAAACTAAACCTATTAATGAACAAAAACTTGAGAAGGGTTATGTATTATTTGGAAGTAAAGAAGCCATTTCCTTTCCTGTAGCCAGCTGGGAATAAGGAAATAAAGACATAACAAGAAGGTGGTAGCAGTTAGGAACCCGAAGGAACAGACTCTATTGACTTGGGCTAGCTGATGAAAAAAGAGTAACCCTTATAGGGTACAAGAGAGACAACATTTTTGTTCTATGATAAGAACGGGTATGAGTAGTGGGATTTGCAGCTCACCTTTGAAACTGCTTTCAAGTAGCAGGACAAACAGAGCTCCTCCAAATATACGTGTCTCATCTTATTCTCACAAATTTGTACTAAAACATGTTGTGCGTGTTCTGAGTGTGGTAGCTGATACCTCCCAGACAGTGAGGGTTTGGGTATAAGTGTTTGAGTGTCTAAGAACAAAAATTAATTGTACTAGTCTTTGTATAAGCCAGTTTCTGTGAGTTCATACCTATGTGAAACCTTCAAAAATGTAGGGAATTGACCTGCATTATTATTGGTAAATGGAACTCCAAAGAGATGAAACTCATTGTAAAAATTCAAGTTGGCACCTTCTCGGTAACTTATAGTCCTACAGAATTAGTTTAAATGAATTACCCAGAGTTATGCGGTCAGAGGTAGGTCTTGAAATCAGATTCTGCTGGCTTTTTAGATAACTATCCACTACGCCACAATGTCTAACTTTAAGTTTTATACACATTCACACACATACACACATGTGTATATATACACATGTGCACACACACGTACCCATGTGTATACATGCGTAAGGGATAAATTTTAATACTGAATATTAGCATTATTTTATTTTTAGACATTACAAACAACTTAGTTTTTCAAATGAATTAGATGAGATGCCATTTGAAAAGTTTCATTCCTTCTATTAAAACATAGTTTCAGGTTTCATTAATTTTAAAAGCCTGAAAACAATATCTAGCTGTCTGTGACAGGCAAAGCTGCTGACATTATCTCACTTACAGCTAAGTGCAGTGGGCTCTTCGTGGCGCTGGAGTCTGATTCTTCAAAACTGTTGTTGGTTCTTTCCAAAAGCTGCAGAGACAGAAAGAGAAGAATGGCCCATGAATCTTCCCATTCACATAAAATTCTATTTCCTGGATGCTAATGTTGGTATAGGAAAGAAAAAGAGCTCCATCTTGTTTGAGGCAGTAGAAGAAATTCAGTGAAATTACCTCCAAAATGGAAACTTTAAAGACATTAGAATGGAAGGAGAATATAAGCTCCTTGAGGGCAGGAATGTTTTAATTTTTTTCCTTTATCTCTCAGCATCTAGTTCAGTGCCTTTTCTGTGTGCGTAATATTTTATTTTTTCCAATTACCTGTAAAGATAGCTTTCAACATTCATTTTTACAAGATTTTTGAGTTTCAAGTTTTTCTCCCTTCTCTTTTCCCTCCCCAAGACAGCAAGCAATCTGATATAGGTTGTACATGTACAATCATGCTAAACATATTTCCACATTAGTCGTGTTGTGAAAAGGAAAAACTTAGAAGAAAAAAAAGTGAAAATAGTATGCTTCAATCTGCATTCAGACACTACAGTTCTTTCTCTGGATGTGGAGAGCATTTTGAATCACGAGTCTTCTGGAATTGTCTTGGGATCATTGTGTTGCTGAAAAGAGCCATGTCTCTCGTAGCTGATCATCAAACAATGTTAGCACAGTGCTTTCAACATAGTAGATACTTAATAAATACTTGCTGAATTGAGTTTAAATTTATCTACTTTATCAAGGCCCAATATTTCCTATTCAAAAAAGTCTATGACCTGTAAACATACACCCAGACATGTACTTAGCTTTCTATTATGGTGTACAGCAACCTACAAACTTAAAAAAATGCTCAGTTTAACACCAGACTCTTTATAATGAATTTTGGACAAAGCACAATAAAGACAGAACGGTGATTATCATTTGTACCTCGAGAAGACCATTTGTTATGTAAAATTAGCAACTAAAATGACAATTTTTAAATTTGAGAGAAATACAACAGAAGTAATCACAATGGTAGCAGTGGGACATTAATAAGTCTAGGAGCACTGTGGTTTTCTTTTTTGACTGAATGCATTCAAACAGAATCTGGAACTTTAGCAATCTTGGATTTTTTAGTGTAATGAGAATACATTTAATTTTAGCTTGGACACATACCTTTGGAAAAACTCTAATAAACATTTGAAATGAGCCTGGGCTGTGATAGAATTCAGGGACAGCTGTTCTTCTGTCTTGTTTTTTTTGAAGCATTATCACCTGCAAGGCTTCCGGGAATTGACCTTATTGAACCAACACAAATCCTGTCCTAGTTTGAACTTTTTAATCAAAGGAAAACAGAATCACTTTATCTACCATCAAAAACATGATGAACAAGGACAAGAAGACAATATACTGTTTATAGCAACATTCCAGGCATGTTTCCAGAAGATTTATTTTTTAATAGACTCCTTTCACCCTACAAATAAATACTTTGATCATTCTATGCCAGAGTCAAAGTTCCTTAGAAGCACTTAGTATTTTTTTCCTTTTTCACAGGGTTGGGAGTATGGGGGGGGGGGGGGGAGAGGGAGGGAGAGAGGGAAAGAGGGAGAGAGAGAGACAGAGAGACAGAGAAACACACAGAGACAGAGAGAGAGAGAGAGAGACAGAGAGAGAGAGAGAGAGAGAGAGAGACAGAGAGAGAGAGAGAGAGAGAGAGAGAGAGAGGGGAGAACCTTACAATAAAACACAGTCCAATGTACAATGGTTCTTAGAATGGAGTCCTGAAAGAATACAGTCTCTGTAAGCATTTGCTTTGGAAGTTCTCTGGTCTCCTTACAGTTATCAAATGAGGCTTGAAAAGGGTTCATCCACCCTGGGGGCAGGGCAGGATGGAAGAAATAATAGATCCTTCTCAACTGAGTCAAAGGTGCCCTGGGTTCTCTGCCTCTGCTCCTATGCTAGGGGTCATTGCATTTCACCACCATGGGTCTTCAATACTTTGGCTATAAGGAAAAACCAAAATACCATCCTCTTTTCATTCAATTTCTTCCAAATTATAAGCTTCCCAGATGAGGATTTAAAGGACTAAATGCTATCTCTCCTGGGAAAAAGCCAATTGCAAATTCAAACTACTTTGTAAGAGGCAGCTAGATAGTGCAGTGGATAGGGTGTTGGACTTGGAGTCAGGAAGACCTAAATTCAAATGTGACCTCATATCACTAGCTGTTTGACCCTAGGCAAATTGCTTAGTCTGTTTGCCTCCATTTCTCCATCTGTAAAATGGGGTTACTCCCTCTCTCTCTCTCTCTCTCTCTCTCTCTTTTTCTATGTGTATATATGTGTATGTGTAGATATATACATGCTTACATATACATATATATTTGGAACATGAAAATATCCCTTCTCTTCCACCATTTCCCCTCCCTTTTAGTTGAATTTTTCTCAATGATTTCCATTAGTTCAAAAATCGTAAATCATAAAGATAATTTGAGGGTATCTTCTGTGCTGCTTTCCACAGGCATCAAAAATACCAATTTTAGTTCTAACAAACACCATCCTGAAATCTAATCCATTTTATTTCACTTTGGAAGGTTATATGGAAAATATTAACTGGCTACTACAATACAATTGTGAAGCCAGGTCTCAGTGTAATTAGCAGTTATGCAATCTGAACAGCTGAAAGATTTCCCATTTCACCCTGATATTTTCACTGTAACCAGCAAACAGTGGGATTGTAGACAGGGAGATGACAGGGAGAAAGAGAACTTTCCCAGTATTTGGGTCTTGCTTTGCCTCCAACAACCTTTCCTAATCTTTGAGATACTCATCCGAGGACAGTAGTTTTTGATGTCAATATAAACAGAAATATAGATTTGACAACTCTCCCTTACTTTGCCAGTTTCTGTTACGTATGAGAATCTCTATGAGAAATGAGGAGAGGGGATTTTCAAGTGATTTACTCGAAGATGCGATCTATACTTATAATTTCTTTTCCCTTAAGATTTCAAATTTGTAGCTTATATATCTTTAACAAGTTGAGGGGAATAAAGACCATCATGTGGGCTACTATTGGCCCTGTTCCTTTCTCCTTCTGAGTCATTATCACATAAACCTGAGAAGAATTTGGATTTTTGGGGGGGTGGGGCTAGGGAGGGAGCGGGCGTTGGAAAGAGAGGGTCTCTGTGGACCCTAATTTATTTTAGGAACCTACTATTTGCCTTAGAGACAGCTGCTTCCTATATCTGCCATTCTCCCAGAAGCCTCGCTCTATCCCTTTTTAGTCTATGTGGTTCTTTATTGTCATAGGCACGCTTGCTTACTGCTTGCTGCCAAACACTATCTGGTCATGCATTCTAGAAAATGTAGTCTTTTCCTGCCATTGTCATATCTACTACATTTTCCTCTGGTTAAAGAATGTGTTGTCCCTTAATCTAAATTGGGTACACATACAAGTTTTAGGTGGATATTAAACAACATTCATGAAACTGCATATAATATAGTTACTCAATGTAGTTGCTTAATACTTAAGACAGTTAATTTACTTAATAGTTATTTAATATAGTTACTTTAACCCATGTACATATATGGTTCATATGCCAGAATATATTACATAGCATTATAGATTATGACTCCATACAGTTCAATTTATAACAATACGTTCTCTGATCTGAGTACGAGGCTGTCTCAAAAATAGCACAAAGCTTTAGGATAACAGATACAGTTGAGTTACATGAGAAACCTTCTGTCCCAGGGACATTCTATGTCAGCTTGAATATTGGTTAAACAGTGCAGGTACTTCCAAGGCAATGTCCTTGTTATTTCTGCATCCTCAGTCTCAGTACACTTTGTAGTTGTCATTATTCTCAAATCTGTGTCCCTGTTCATCTAGATAACCCAATCAGGTTGTACAGCTTCCACGGATGTCATACGGCTCAGAAAGCCTCAGGTAACTTCTGTTTATCTTTGTATTCCCGCCTAGCCTAGAACCTGCAAATCCTACTTCGGTTTAGGAATTGTCCATCGCTTGCTCTAAAAGACAGCTTCTACCTACATCTGCCATTCCCTTGGAAACTTCTCTTGCCCCTCTTTCCTTCCTTATTTTTTGGGGCATCACAGAAAATATTTTTTCCTAACAGCACCATTTCTACTCAACCTAAAACAACAAATCACGTGTCTATAGTGCTAGCATGTTTACAAAGTGCTTTCTTCACAATAAATCCCTAAGGTATGTACTTCAAGTACTGTTAATACCACCATCTTAGAGATGAGAAAACTCAGGCAAAGGGAGAATAAGTGATTTCCAAAGGCTCACAAAGCTAGTAAATACTGAAGTTGAGACTAAAATCAGGTGTTCTGACTCCAAAGTTCTTTCAACCACCCCATGCTGCAACCAACTCATGAACAGAGAGTACAAATATATACATTATTCTCAGGTGCAAATTGTAAGCATTAATGTAACACTTGCAAATCTAAATCATATATTCACCACTCTTTCAGTTACACAATAAAACCTAAGTTTCTTAGAACGTTTACCATCATCTAAGTCAACAATTTAAAAGAATGGCTACTGTAATAAAATCTTTATCTGACTTATTGTTATTCTTCTTCCTCTCTAAAATTCTGACTTCTTGTTCACAACATTTCACATATGGAGTGTCTACTAATTCCTGTTATTGTGTTAGATATAGTCAACTGGGCAGCTCCCATCCTTTTCCACACACTCTAATCCCATCTCTCTATGCTCAGCTAGACTTTTTCTGAGTAGGGAAGCAGAAAGTCCTCTCCTCTGGGCATCATAGAGAGCCATAACTTAATGAAGCTATTCTTGACACTTTTTGAGATGAGTAGATGACTACATTCAAAGTTAAAAGAACTGATGGAAAAGAGTCATAATTGAAGAAGTAAAAACAGGATCAGAAAACTCAGGCAAAGGAAGTCTTAATGGCTTGCCTTTAAAGGCAGTCTAAGAAAGAAAACTGCCAAAGCATCACAGGCATAAAGCTGAAAGGAACCACAGAGGCCATTTAGTCTGGACCTTTTATTTTACAGAGGTAGAAACTGAGGTCCAGGGAAATTATGTGATTTGTTCAAGATCTCCTACTTAGTATCAGTGGCAGGATTTGAACTCAGGTCCTCTGATCCAAAAGGCAGTGTTTTTTCCATTACAATGTTCTTCAGAATATTTTTTGGAAGGGAAATGAAATGAAATATAAACACCATTCCCAAAATAATCCTATTGGCTACAGGTTTATCAAACAACCATCATTGTCATCAAAATTTGTAAAGTGAAAACCAAATCATAGATATCCAAGAAGGACTGTGAATTGTGGCAAGAAAAAAAATTCACAGGTTAGAGTATAACAAAAGCCAAACATGAACCAATTTGAAAGCATGTAGTTTAAAAATATAAGCAAACATGATTCGGAACAGGCCATATGGGGTGGTCTTCATCCTGGGTCATCCTGACAAAAATCTTACTAAAGCACTGGGCTCTGCCACTTAAGAATTAGATGAACTTGAACGAGAGAGGGGGAGAAAGAGAGAGACAGACAGACAGAGAGAGAGAGACAGAGAGAGAGCACTGGAAAGCAGAATTTATAAAGAAAGGCAAAAAAGAAGTCAGACTATTTATTTTGGAGAAGTGAAGGCTGAGAGGAGACTTAACAGCCTTCAAGTCTACAAGAAGCTGGAAGCAGACCAGAGACTTTGGAAAGTTGGCAACCCTGCTTGGAATTCTCTTTCACATTCCACATTGCAGTGTTTAAGAATGAAATACCATTCAGGCATGCACCCCTCAACCTTGTGAGCCAACTCATCAGTCAGTGCCAAGGGGTAGTGAGGGCCCTATACCTTGCCTGATAGGTTCTGGCTGAAATTCACCTCTAATTCATTGAGGGGTTGGGTCCAGATTGGGGGTAGTGGCAAGGAGGAGAAGGAAGACACCTTGTAATCATGTAACCATGGACCAGTCCTTTAATATCTCTGAGCCTCAGTTTCCTAATTTGTAAAACAGGGAACATAATACCTACAGTGCCTATTTCACAGGGTTGTTATGAGGGGCAAATTAAGGAACTCACATATGGAAGGTATTTGGCAAGCCTCTCACACTCAGCTATTATAACCAAAGCCCCAGATTCAACTTCTTCCTTGAGCCCCAGATACATCGAACATTTTCACCTGGATTTGTCACCAAAAACCTCAAATTTAACATGTCGAAAAATGAGTTTATGACCTTTCCCCTTAGATCTTAAATTATTTTTCCTTTTGACTTCATTATTTTTGTCTATGGCATTAGAATTCAAACATTCTCCCAGCTTTGAAATTTTGGTGTTATCTTTGCTTCTTTTCTGTCCCTCACCTTTTAGATCTAATTGGTGAATATCCACAACGCCTCAGCATCATAATACTTGCATGAGCACCATCCTCTCTATTCTCACCCCCACAATCCTGATACAAGTTCTTATTACTACCTGGCTTCCTAAATAGATTTTCCCTTATCTGCCCTGAGAAGTAATAGGTTTTTTGTTTTCTTGGGGGTTTTCTGAGCATAGGAGTGACTTGACTAGATTTGTGCATTAAGACAGTTATGTTAGGTAAGGATTGAAGTGTGTGTGTGTGGGGGGGGGGCAGTAGAGACAGAAAAACCTGTTAAGGAGGTAGGTATTGTAATACAAGTTGAGCTGAGAACCTGAACAAAGATGGTAGCTTTTTCAGACTCACAGAAATCATTATTTTCTTTCCTTAAACCTGTCCCTTAAATCATATAAAATTTCTTATTTTTATTTGGAGAAACAACATCATCCCGGTCATTTAAGTTCAAAAGCTGTGTTAGACTCAGCTCTTCATTCTCTTTCCGCCCCCCTCCAGTCAGTTGCCAAGTCTGGTCAATTCTACGTTGGAAATAGATCTCCATTCATCCCTACCTTTCATTTCACACATCCAAGACCTCATCATCTCTCACCTGGACTATTGCTATAGCCTCTGTAAGTTGTAAAAAAGTGTCTCAAACAGAATTTTGAAGAAAACAAGGGATTCCAGAAGGCAGAAATGAAAATCCATTTCAGGCACAGGGGACAGCCACTGCAAAGGTGTGGCGATAGGCAAAAAAGTATTTTGTATTAAGGAACAGCAAGTTCAGTTTGGCTAGATCATAGATTGTGAGAAGGGGATTAATTAACATATAATTACAAGGCCTGACACAAATTGAGGGGGAAAGTAACACAATGGCACTGACTCTGGTGACAGCAACTTCTCATAATCCTGGGAAAGTAGCAAAGTAATGGCAAAAGAACCTTAGGTTGCTAGCTCTTTCTTAATTATGTGTTTGAAGGACTGTGTTAGCAAATGAAAAAGAGAGAAAGGTCACAGTCTCCAGCACTAGAATGAAAGCAAATGCATTATGTCTCTGCTAAGATGACACTGTTGAGCCTGTGCTCACCCGATTTTAAGACATTCACATGGGAAACGATCCATTCCTTCAGCAGAACACCCTGGACTTGACAAGCCCACTGGGGTACAACAACACTGGAGACATCATTGGCCAATGTGATCAGATTTTATGGATGTCAAGGACCGGTGTCAGAAGTGCTCTGCAGGGGTGTGACACATGAGGTTAATGATTAGCATGTGAGAAAAATGAAAATGCTGGCTGCCAACTTCAGTTCAGAGAATGTCGATACAGAAACAGTCGAGACTCTCTCCACTGTCCTGCCACCATGTGCTGGTTGCTAATATTCATCAGTGCAGAAAAGCAACAACAGATTTATACTGTTCCACTCCATCATGAACCAAAGACAAGAGCAGCAAGAGCATAATTCACAGACAAACCATCCAAATGATTATGCCTTGGCTGTGTGCATTCCCTGCCTTCCTCAGGGTTACCAGGCCAAAATGCAGTCATGAAGGTCACAGGATGCCTTTAAGGATAGACTGAGAAAATTCACTGCAAAACTCCAACAAAGGACATGCAGGATCTTCAGGGTGGTGATTATGCACACAACATCTTCCTGTAACTGGGAAACACTTAAGTGTGGTATATGGCATTAAAAAATTAATTTTGATGCCTTTACTTCTCAGCTAATAAGGATGAACAACATCACGCTCCTAAACAGAAATGCTTTCAGTGTCAAATAAGGAAGAAGAGCAGTCTGATACAAGATAACGGTGGTGGTATATTGTTTTCTGGGTTGAGTGGTGAGTTCCCCATGACTACACATGTTTAAGCTAAGGCAGGATGACAATTTGCCAGGGATGCTGCTGCAGAGGTCCCTTGATTTAGAGTCGGAGAACCTGGGTTTGAATTCTAGCTCTATCTCACTTACTGCCTGTCTCACTTTAAACATGTCATTTAACCTCAATAAACCTTTGTTTCCCTCTCTGTGAAAAAAGGGAACTGGATGAAATGATTTAAGGTCCTTCCTGGCTTATACATATATGATACTAAGCCTAACAAAAGAAAGCCAAGTATCATTTCAATAGGGATACTTAAAACCTATCAAGAAGAAATTTATAGAGATGACAAGACTGTGGAATACTGGGATCATAACCTTCAGTGATTAAGAAGAAGATAATTTAAACAAGTAAATTACTTTAACAAAACACTGAGAGGCAGTGTGGTACAGTGGATAGTGGGCTGACCTTGGAGTCCTGCCAAGTCCCATGGTTAACACATACTAGCTGTGTATCTCTGGGCAAATTATTGATTCTTCACTACCCCCAGGCAACTCTCTAAGACTATACATTGTAAAACAATTGTCAGCCAGCATTGGTAGAAGTTTCTTCACCCCTAAACCAAAGAAACAAAGATCTAGACCTAAATCAAAGGAGTCACGCAAAAAATGATGACTTTTAAAATTATGATGATTAGCTCAATGTTGATTTGCTGAGGCAGTTGAAAAAAAATCATTTCAGAAGCCATTGAAAAGGTGAAGAAAAAGAATGACACTTTTAAAAATTATTATGCATTTTATTACAAGAGCTTATTTTGTACTCATTATCTAATATGTGACTAACATTTTGACTACTGCCATCTTTAGTAACCATCATGAATACAGCCAAGCATCCCAAAAGTGTTCACTATGACTGCTAGTGACAAACGCCTTTAGGTATACTCCCAGAGGCTCTTCCAAAGCATCCACAGAGAAAGGGGTAATAGATACAAAACCATCATTCTTGGCTTTGGCAATATTAAATTGAAATTTCAAGTATGGGATCATAATTTCACAACCATTTCTATTCACCTCCTCAGTTTTCCAGGATATTTCCAAGGCAGAAAGTGCTTTGAATAATTTTCTCTGAGCAAAAATATCCATAACAATTTTCCTATGGTCTCTTCCAAAAACAATAGTCCTCATCATTTCTTTAATGTGGTGACTCAGGACTATATTGGTCTTTTGAAACCAATGTAACATAAAAATTAGTGTATTTTCAGTAATAATTTAATTCTATATTGTATTATATCTCATTTTTAACTCTAAATTGCTTATAATTCATCTAATTGCATTTAATTTTGGAAATATAGTTTTAACATGAATATTTTTATTCATGAATACCTGGAAGACTGCTGTCAGTTTTAATCTTTGATTTAAATATTAGATAAAGAAAATTTGTTTTAATTTTTAAAAAAGAATATAGGAGGTCAGCAGAAAAGAGTAGCTGTGTAAGAATAATAGAAACTGAACTTAGTTGTTCAATAAAGCTCCTAACTTGAACAAAAGATAAAGATCAGTAATTTCTCTTAAGATTTTTCAGTACTGAATATTGATGACTCAGAAGAGTTTTTCCACACTTTATTTTAGATTAACCTACCAACCCTGGAGGGATAGGGTGCGAGGAAAGTTATTTTGATAGTGGGGTGGCAAGGAAGAGATACCAGTTTGGAGACCAGCACCTCTTCTAGTTATAATATTCGTGACAATAGTTTAACAGTAATTTCTATAGTACTTTGAAGTTTGCAAAGTGCTTTTATTTGCCCTGGACCAGAGACCTAGGTCTCCAAACCTCAGTCTTTCAGAAGCCATGTCTTTAGCCCACAGGGAAAATAATGTATTTACCTTCAGCACTGGAACTCTAGTGCCCAACACAGTTAACTGGTGCCTGAGTATGTGCAAACTGGTCCACTTCGCTTAGCATATCTACTATTGACCCATACTTCACCATAATATCCAGCCATCTGCCAAGGCCATCTCACTATCTGCCTTCCTTAGTGCAGGAATTCCTCCCCACTGAACCTCCCTGGAACCAAACTTTCTTCCTTGTTCACCACTCTCCTATGTATGTCATTTTCTCCTATTAGAATGTAAGCTCCTATAAATCAGGAACTGAATCTCTAAGCCCATCATTTAGCATAGTGCCTAACACATAGGTGCTTAATACATGCTTTTTCTTTCATTCATTGATTATTTTACTTGATTTCATCAGTCATGTAAGATAGGTTTTACAAGTACTATTATCTTCCATTTTAGAGGTGAATCTAAGTTCTTTGAAGACAGGATATTATTATTATATTATAAAATTTTATGAGTTTGCATTACCAGGACTTACCACAGTGCCTGGCCCATAGGAAATGCTTAATGAATGCTTTTTAAAAATTTTT
>CM053582.1:274964708-274996128 GCA_028627135.1 Pseudochirops cupreus | reverse complement strand
TTCATGATTTTCTTGCAACATTCTTATTTCTCTTCCCAATTTTTCTTCCACTTCTCTCATTTGTTTTTCAAAATCCTTCTTCAGCTGATCTCTAGCTTTAAGGCAATCTTCATGTTTATTGGAAGCTTTTGGTGGGGGAGCTCTGGCTGTGCTGTCCTCCTGCAGCTCTCTGCCTTGGTCCTTATTTTCTTCAAAGAAGGAATCTAGGGTTTGGTTGCTGTTCTTACCCTGCTTCTTGCTTATTCTTATTCATGATTGGTCAGTCTGTGATTTTTTTTTAAATCTCTGTGGAGCTCTGCTTCCGGAGGGGAAAGCTCTGTCCCAAATTGCTGGGGTCCTCCCAGCTGCCGGAGTTCTTAGAAAGTTGCTAGGTCCCTCCGCCACTTCCGGCTGACTGAATAAAAACGAACCACAGGACCAAAGCCCAAGACTGCGATCCGGATCCAGGCCGCTCAAAGCAAGAGCACTTGGCTTCTGAACGATCGCTTGGTCCCCCTGCAGTCTGCAGGCCAAGAGCCCTGAAGCAGCAATGTGGAGGAGGGTGCAGAACCTCCACCTTTTGCTTCTCAGCCCTGGAGGCATTTTGGCTGGACCACTTTTCTCTCACGACCTCGCAAGCTCCACTGACCTAGTTCTGGATCCTGCCGCAGCTGCCGCCAATCTGCTCACCCAAAGCTCCAGTCAGGGCTCGGCTCCTCTTGTTCAGCCGCCCCTGGGACACAGCTGAGGTTTCAGGTCAGGCTGGTTTCGGTTCACAGTGCTGATATGGTTCCTCGTAGCTGAGCTGACTTTAGTGGAAAGTATATTTGTGTGTGTTTTGGAGTTCTAGAATTAGTTTAGAGTCATATTTTATGGGTATTTTGGGGTGGCTACATGAGAGCTGCGATATGTTGCTGCTCTTACGCTGCCATCTTGGCTCCGCCCCCCTTAATGAATGCTTAAAGGAACTGAGGTTCAGACAAAGTAACGGTCATGGTCAGCCAATGTCCAAGGCAAGATTTAAACCCAGATTTCTCCTGACTTTAAGTCCAGTTCTCTTTCCTTTGCATCATGCTATCTCTCCCTATGAGCAATAGCACCCTGAAATTCTTAGCTTACACTTTGCCCAAGGGATGAGAAAAGGAGACAGAACTGAACAATTCAAGATACATCATACACAAAGACTAAGAAACTATTCTCTGTCTTGTCAGTCAAATATTAATTAATTTAATCAGTCTTTTTTTTTTGCTACCTATTGAAGTTCATAGGATTTTAGAGCTGGAAGAGGCTTGAGAGGTCTTCTTGTTCTCATTTTTTTTTCCTTTGCTTTTTGGAGGGTGGAAGGCAGGGCAATTTTGGGGTTAAGTGACTTGCCCAAGGTCACACAGCTACTAAGTGTTGGGTGTCTGAAGCTGGATTTGAACTCAGGTCCTCCTGACTCCAGGGCTGATGCTCTATTCACTGTGCTACATAGCCACCCCTGTGTTCTTATTTTCTAATTGAGGAAATTGAGGCCCTGGGAGATTAAGAGCTGAGATTAGAACTCAGGTCTCCTACCAGTAAAAGTGCTCTTCCATGTATATCACATTACCCTCTTCTTTTAATCAATCAATTAATAGGCATTTATCAAGTCTTTACTATGTTCCAGGGACTAAGCAAAGCACTGGAAATACAAAAAGAGGGACATACAGTTCCTGGCTTCAAAGAAGACAATTTTAAGAATGAGAAAACACATAAATAAATAGATATATGCAAGACACATATGAAGATACATAGGTATATACATAAGCAACCTTAAAGGCAACAAGGAAAGGCATTCTGCAGAAGGCAGCATTTGAGCTAAGTCTTAAAATGAAGAAGCCAAGGAATACAAGAGGTAGAGGTGAGGAGTGAGAAAATTCTAGGCGCGGGGAACAGCCAGCACTGCTGATGGACACACTGGCAACACCTTTGCAGTCTTGCTTCCATCCCATATATAACATAGCTATTGTTGAAGCGGAAGCATCTAAAGCTGAACTGTTCTGAAACAGTCCAGTTTCACATCAGAGGCATGTTTATCTAGTATGTGGACTACCAACAGCTAGCTCTCCTGCCATCTGCTGCTGGCTTTTTGTTGGTTGCTCTGTCAGCACCTCCACTGAATGTGGGAAAAGGATGGGGAGGTTGAATGCAAAATTAGCCAATTCTACTATTTGCTAATAAGCTCTAATGGCAGATTTGAGGGAGAGAGGCTGAAGCTCTTGCCTAAGTGAAGTTCTTTTGATGACCCACAGACTACATTTCTTCACATGGTCTCTAACCCCTCTGAACAAGGATCCTCTGAGAAGGAAATGTAATTATGACATTCAAAAGAACAATTCAAGAGCTAATTAAACTTTTGAATGCAGTCCTTGTGGTTCCTGGTTACCACATTCAACAGCATGTAGTTGTCCCTATTTTTAAACAACATTATAGTTACAAGGTTGATATTTTGAAAAGGTGCCATACAAAGCATTACATACTCAAACCTGGACAGACCTGAAGAAGATTATTTTGACAAGACCCCTTTTTTATTTAAAAAAAACTGTGTGGATCCAGACATCAGTGTATAGAGTTCCAGTGGTTCTCAACCTTCCTAATGCCATGACCCTTTAATACAGTACCTCATGTTGTGGTGACCCCCAACCATAAAATTATTTTCGTTGCTACTTCATAACTGTAATTTTGCTACTGTTATGAATCTATCTGATATGCAGGATGTATTTTCACTGTTACAAATTAGACATAACCCACAGGTTGAGAACCACTGGCTATAGACAAAATGCAGCTCTGAAAACTTCAGAATCCCATTTTCAAAACAGGAGCAAAGCTATTAGTTTGCCAAGAGTCAAGAAGACCTGAGTTCAATTCTGGCCTCAGGTCTAGGTATGTGCCCCTGGGAAAGACCCTTAACCTTTCGGTCTCCTGGGGCTAATGATAGCACCTACCTCCCAGAGTTGTTTTGAAGATTAAATGAGATAATATTTGTAAGCACTTTGTAAAGCATTAAATACTATATAAAGTCTAGCTAGCCATTAGTTATTATTCCTCTCACCTTTAGCATAAAGCCACAGTTACCGAGGCTGAATTCAAGACTTCTTAAGTGAGGAAATATCCCTGAATCATGGTTCATTCAAAAACAAATATAGTATCTGGATTTTGTTAACACTTCAAATCAGAGACCACTCATTTTTCACTCCTTATTTCCAAAGGCAGAGAGTGGCATGCTGTACATGTGTATACAGATCACACATTAGAGGTGTGCGATTTGTATACACAATTTAGATAGGTAGAGGTAGTGCAGGAAATTTTAAAAATTATCGTAGAAGCGTGAATTCTGTTTTCAATTTTCATGTTTAGGAAGCAGCAAAAGATTGAATTAAAAAAATCAACACATGCACTGTCATAGAGTTTTAAGGCATGCTTTGAGAAACTGATTACTTGGCTCAAATCCAAACCATGATAGTATGTCCTAATAGACCCAGCACACACCCCCAACATGCAAGTTTGGTTTATTCATTTACTTACTATATCCAGTGGAATTTTGCTTCCAATCTAACAAAAAATGGCAATTAAAACAATTATACTCAGAAGACAAAATACAATCCATAATTCCAATGTAACTTACTTTTAAAAATTTTTCAAGGGACAGCTGGGTGGCACAGTGAATAGAGCACTGGCCCTGAAGTCAAAAGGATCTGAGTTCAAACCTGGCCTCAGACACTTGACACATAGCTAGCTATGTGACCTTGGGCAAGTCACTTAACCCCAATTGCCTTCCCCCCCCCCCCAAAAACTTTTTTTAAAATTTTCTCAAGACCATAAACTTGTTCCAAAAATACTCAGAATAGTGGAAAGTTGATTTTTAAAAAACCCTACAGTAACTACTAAGCTGTGAGGAAACAGTCTGAATTTTCATACAAAGCCATTGCTAAAACAATTTAGTTGTGTGGACAATCATGAATGCCTTGCTCTTAGCATTATTCCTGATGATTTACCCTGAATTTGTTGCTCATAAGCAGTAGTAAGTAGTAAGTTAGTAGTAAGGAAAGTGGCAACATCCTGTTATATAATTCGTTTAAATTAGTCATGTTATTTAATGCATAGATGGGAATTTCACTTTTTCTTACAATTCAAAGTACATCTTCTCCCTCACTTTTTATGACATAGATATAATTTTTTCTATACATGAATTTTTTTAAAATTATATTTTGGTTTTTTTAATCAGCAAACATTCACCTTCTCTTAAATCCCCTCTCCTCTAAATAAGAATATAATAGAAAATCCAAGTTTATAAACATTTATAGTCAAGCAAAACAAACTCCCCATTGGCCATGTCCAAAAAAAAAGACATCTGTCTCCTTCTGCACTCAGAGTCTTTCACTTCTCTATCAGGAGACTGGTAGTATGAGTCATCATGAGTTCTCTAGGATTGTGCTTGGTCATTATGATGATCAGAGTCCCCATTTCTTCCCAAGTTGTTCGTCTTTACAATAATGTTATCACTGTCAATTGTTCTCTATGGTTTGGCCACTTCACTGCACCAGTTCATACAAGTCTTTCCCAGTGTCTCTAAAACCATCCCCTTTATCCTTTCTTATAGCACGATAGTATTTTATCACATTTAAATACTATAACTTGCTTAGCCATTCCCCATTTATGGGCATGCCCTCAGATTCCTATTCTTTGTCACCTCAAAAAGAGCTATAAATATTTTTGACATCCTTAGTTTGTTTTGCTTAGGACTAATCCTTCCCTTAGTCAACCCTTCTCCCAGTTCCTTCTTCTCCCTTTTCTTTTCCTATTCTCTGTTGAGTGAAATGTATTTCTGTTCCCAGTTCTGTGTATGTGTTACACATATATTTCTACCACTGCACTGTATGAATAGTGACAGATAAGTGACTAAGTGGGACTTCTAAATTTATATTACCTAACTCAGATCTGAACAACTCACTGAGATTACTTCAACATAGCAGTTCTTTCCTGAAAGTAGCTTCTTTGGGGGGGGAAAAAAAAAGAGGGTTTTTCTGAAATTGATGCTCTGAGGAATTGTTTGGGGGAGGGAAAGCAAAACTAGCCACTAAAAATTCAATGCTGATGGTAATGGATTTTCACCTAAGAAAATTCTGGAAGTTCTTTAAATCTTCAGAGGAGATACTATAGTTTATTTGACAATTAAAACCTTCATCTTCACATCATGTCACTTGAGAGGAAGGTAAGCTCCATAACAGTGAAGCCCTGTCAGTTCATCTTACAGATTCATCTTTTTCTATAGAATAGAAAGAAGCTCCTTTTTGCCAACCACCAACAGTACAATCAAGACGGCAATGACCTTATCTCTCTAACAATCGCTTCCTTGGGTAGCACATGTACACCCGTTTCTTCACTTATCACCTTTATGTATATGATTCCCAAATCTTTGTCTCTAGCCCCAATTGTGTGTTCCTTAGCTACAATCCCACATCCTTTCCCCAGCTAAAAGTGTTGCCTCCTCCTCAAACCCTCTTCTGATTCTTCCGCCTATAAGTAATTCTTTCTTCCTCAAATTTCTCAAATCTCTGTTTGACCTCTCCTATGAATGTATGTGTCTCCTCTAACTCATACTGCAATTTTTTGATGCGTGTCATATTGACTCTCTTCCCTCCCCAGAATAGTCTATAAATGCTTTAAGAACAGGGGACTGTCATTTTTTCATTTTTAGAGCCCTAGTAACTAGCTGTAGGTACTTAATGCATGTTTCCTGAATGACTATTCTATCTTCATCATACTCCCTGCCCTCTACCCCATTTCCCCTCTTTACTGCTTTCCCAGTGACTTCTACAATAATGAATTCAGGTAACCATAGACAAAATGAGTCTGAAAGCATTTTACTCTGGAGAAAATCTGGCCATTAGAAAGAGGTTCACAATATAGTTTCTTAACTCCAGAACAATTCCACCTGTGGAACTTTGCTTAGTTTCATCCCCTTCCCTCCTTCTCCCTCTCTCTCCTTCCCTCCCCGCTCTGTCTCTTTCTCTCTCTGTCTCTCTCTCCCTTCCTCTCTCCCTCCCTCCCTCTCTCTCCCTTCCCTCTTTCTTCCTACCTCTCTCTTTCTCTCCCTCCCTCTCTCTCTCCACCTCCCTCGCTATCTCTATCTCCCCCCCTCTCCCCACTCTCAGCGCTGACATGGGGGAGGGTTACTGAGCTCAAGGCAGAACTGTTCTTGTGAGGCTCTGCTTCTAGGATTTACTTTGAAGTATCTAATATGTAGTACTTTCTTTTTGAACCTCCCCCCCCCCACTATATCTTCCTAACTATGCATTGGGATCATGTGGGGACACAGAATACACCCCCCCAATATCTTTTAGAAGCTTCCTAGGGCTAGCCAACTTCCTTCCTCACCCCACAACCTAATCCACCATACCCTCCCACCCCCAACACAGTGAGTTTAAAACTGTGACCGTACCAGCCGCTTACATTGTAGGGCCCTGTCTAGGAGGAATTAAACAAGGAAGTAAAATGTCTGGTGCACAAGTCTGAACGCTATCCTAAGAAGGGAAAAAAGAATGGTTGCAACCAAGAAATGCACTCACTGCTCCTCCAGAAAAGGCCAGAGTCTGGGCAAGGGCAGAGAAAGACATTTCTTAGGAGGTTTTAATCCCTGGCATGATGATAGCTGTTGGCAGATTTATAGAATGTTAGGATTGACAGGGACATTAAAAATAATCTTGTGTGACTTCCATTCAGAATCCCAGTTTAACAAATAAGGAAACTGAGGACCAGAAACAGAGGAGGTGGTGGGGAAGAATACTGGATTTGGAATCAGAAGACCATGGCTTTGCTGTTTCCTATCTGTATGAACTTGGCCAAGTCATTTTACCTCTTTGGGACTCCATTCCTCATCTATGTAAGGGGTGGGATGGATGAAATAGCCTCTAAGGGACTTTCAACTCTAAACCTATGATCCTATGAAAGTGATCTGCTCGAAGTCACATAGCTAATTATGTCAGGACCGTAATTGTAAAACGGCTTGTAAAAGTAGGCATTTTTGTGCCTATGGCAAGTACCACAAACTGTCCATGGGGCAAGTGGCATGAACCAAGGTCCTCCTCTGCGTGGGGAAGTGGCAGGCCGGGAGGGTGACCCAATTGTAATTCATTACCGCTACTAACTAGACACCGAGCTTTGTCATTTACACGCTGAAGAGTGGCCAGTGATGTCAGCGCCCCCTAGATTTAGTGCCATGGAACATCACCCACATTGCCTTAGGGCTCTGTCTAGGTCTTCTGAATTTAAGGCACATGTGCTCAGAATATATTAATCATGGTGACAATGGCATGCCATTGTCCTATGTGTATGTCCACAGAATGGATGACTGTTTCTAATTAATAGCAGCTGGTGTGGCTGGACTCTCTCAGGAAACATGGCCATAAGTTCACTAAATTTGATTTCCTTTGAATTCATCTAGTAATTCTTTTCATTTGCTACTAATACTCTGGGGGGGGGGGGGCGGAGAAAGATAACACCCAGTAAAGGAATCACTTCTAGTCCTAATGTTTAGCCTGAAGCAAGGTGCTTTCCCTATACCTATTCACCTGGGTATGAAGTTACTTTTACCAAAACCCTTCTTGTAAAAAGCAGCTAATTGCATTCTCCAAAAGCAATAAATGAAAAAAAAAACCTACTATTAGGTGAGGGTCTGGGAAAGGAATGCAAAACATTGAGCAGACTATGAAAAACATTGGAAAAGTGTCAGCTTTTTAAAAACCCATTCTATGAAGTTTCCCTGTCCTGCCCTTCTCGGCAATCTAGGATTATAGAATGTAATTCCTTTAGAAAAGACTAGGCAATTCCCAATAAAGTACAAAGGCATGTCTACCACTGCTAGGCACAAACTCAGATACAGGGGACCTTTGAGACCATCTAAACATAACTTCTTTTTCTATCTTTTGGATAAGGAAGCTGAAATCCATGGAGATGAAATCATTTGTGTGAGGTCACACAGGTTAGATATGCTTACATCCCATGACATCTTACCTATGACTAACTAATCACTAGGTAAAGCAGTCCTGAAGACATCCTTAGCTGTATCACATTCATTGGCCAAACAGTGACCTTGCAAAAAGACAAAGCAGTTCCTTTGAGGATCCTCTTTTGCTAAACCTATGATTTTATTAGTTTAGGGAATTGCCAGTGAGGAAATTCCCTGTGCCTATTCAGACTGTCAACTGCTTTGTAATTTAGACTCCCAGAGATGGCCTAAAATGATGGCCTAAATTAGTCTATAGGGCACTGAGAGGCTTTGTGAAATTCCCTAGGTCATATGGTCCGTATATGTCAGAGGCTAGGCTTGAAACCAGGTCTTTCTGATGCAGTCCCGCACTTCTCTTTTTCCTATAATGTTCTACTTTGCATTGTATATTTCAAGGGTGGTTTCATTTGACAGGTTTACATAGTCCCTGAACACCAATAAACACCAGTAATACACTTACATGGCACCTGAAGGTTTACTAACTGCTTCTTTTATAAAAAACCTGTCAGGTAGATAATACAAAAGTATTCTTACTCAGGGTGGCTAGATGGCGCAGTGAATAGAACAATGGCCCTGGAGTCAGGAGGACTTGAGTTCAAATGCAGTCTCAGACACTTAACACTTACTAGCCTGTGACGTTGGGCAAGTCACTTAACCTAATTGCCCTGCCCTCCTCTCTCCAAAAAGCAAAAAAAAAAAAAAAAGTATTCTTACTCCAGTTACTCCTATTTTACAGATGTGGATGGAAACTGAGGGTCAGTCACACAAGGTCAAGGTCACACAATTGGTAAGTGGTCAAACCAAGACTTCTCTCACTCCAAATCATATACTCTTTACAGCATCCTGCTTCCCAATTAAAAACATCATTCAGTATAAGTCAGTAATATGAATAAAGAAGAGCAAGCAAATAGGTAAGTAGTAACATGCTTATCAATTTTTTTTTTAAGTATCACTTGATGGTCTTAGTGGAAACTTGCCCATTTATCTGTGCGTTAATATTTTCGTTAAGAACCTTTAAAATTGAGAAATGATCCCTCTATCCCTAATATCCTGAATACAATTTTCTAGACAGACTTTTTCATGTTATTGATATCTAATCAATAGAGTTTCTAAATTTTCTAATAATCTTGTGATAAGAGTCTCTTCCACAGCCTCTGCACGTTCATAGAAAATGTCTCTGGAAGGTAATGAAAACCCCAAAATGATCTCCAAAGTAGCCTGAAATCCTAGCTCTGATCCTACATCCTGAGGAGCTTGCTTTTTATTTTTACTTTAAAAAAAATTACTTTTAATTTTATTTTTCTCACATTTTATTCCAGTCCCATAAACCATAGCACCACTTCTTTCCTTCACTTTATATTTAGATGCTGTTGATATTCCTACAAAGATAAGTTCCCATAGTTCTTTTGACTTCTCACACGTCTATGTCCTATGTGCCTTAGGCTAACCAGATGCTTTCTGGATTCCCGTCTTGAGAATTTGACCTTGGGAGTGAATTGAATTAAATTAAGAAGGGGGGGGAGGGAAGCATAATGGCTAGGAAGTCTCTGGGGGCAATTTTTCTATATCACTGCACACTCTTCTTCCTTGAAAGCTAAGCCTTGGCCCATTTTCCATCTTCTTTGATATTCAGATTCTCTGCCTTCCTCTTTTCCTGAATCAGATTCTCTTTCACCACAAATAATAACAATACCATTCTACCCCCTTTCCCAGAATGTATTTATAATATCTGCGGCTTTATTTAATTTTTTGGCAAATAAAAAAGTTATCTCTGGCCAGTTAGATTATTTTTGGAGCCCTTCTCTGCCAACTGATAACCAGGCAGCAGGTTTCTTTGGGAAAATTCTCTCCTCTGTGGTTATTGCATTTATGCAGCAGGCTGGCTATATTCCCAGGAGACACTTCTTCGCTGTTGTTTCTCGGTTCTGTGAAAGATGGCACCATTGAAAAGCAGAGCTGAGCCACTGAGATTGATGCCCATGTGCTATAAAATTCACAAACTCAGATAAGGAGAGACAGTACTGGATAGGAAAAAGAGCCTTGGATTTGCTATCAGAGGACTTAATTATGAATTCTGACTTTGCTACCTGCTTACCTGTGGGAACTTGGGAAAGCTTATTTCTTTCTCTAACCCTGTTTCCTCTTCTGTAAAATGAGGGGAAGTGTGCTAGATGGGTTCTAATATTCCCTCTGGCTCTTGATCTGAGTATCATTTTTATGCTTAAAATGCTCAAAACTACTGGCTCAAATCAAATTCTGATGATTCAATACTCTGGCGCGGATTAATTAGAATGTTGATGCAATTCTGTTTTCCATAAATGCTTTCTGAAAATTTGGCAGTATTCTTCACTGCTGACATTTACATAAGTTTTAAAGCTGGGCAAACCACTTTGCATAAATCATCTCATTTGCTCCTTACAACAAGCCTATGAGGTGAGTTCTACGGGGTTCTCCATCTTTTAGATGAGGAAGCTGAGGCTCAAAGAGAAGAGATTCATGAATGGTCACCTAGGATTCAAAGCTGAGTCTTTCCCGACTCCAAATCCAGCATCCTTTCTACACCGTCTTGCCTATTTCTCACTTGGTCACCTTCTCTCTGTCTAGAGAAAAATCTCAGCTAGAGTTGGGATAAGTACTTGGGACAAGTATGCAAGCATCACTGTGATACTGAGGCTATCCTTATTTTCTCAACTGAAAGGCTTTATTCCTTTTCAACCTTTTGAAATTTATGACCAGCACCACAGAGAAGAAAGCATAGCAACTAGGATCTACAGCAAAGTAATAGCAGCACATATTGCTGAATAGCAGTACACTAGTATAGTATACAATATAGTATAGTATACAATAATAACAGTAACTCTATTGTGGGATTGGTTCAATATCCCCTTATAGAAATACTCGAGTAAAGCATGGACATGCTGGAAAGCAGACCCAAGACCAAGAGAGATACAATACCATAATCAACCCCAGCAAAAATCAATAGCAAAAATTACAGCCAATTAGTATATAGTACTTTATGACTTCCAAAGAAGTACTGTAAATGGGGCAGCTAGGTGGCTCAGTGGATAGAGCACCAGTCCCGGAGTCAGGAGGACCTAAGTTCAAATTCAGCCTCAGACACCAGCTGTGTGACCCTGGACAAGTCACTTAACCCCATTGCCTCAAAAAAAAAAAAGTACTATGACATTTGCTTAATGGAAACTCACACAACTCCTGCAACGCAGGTAGTGCTAACATTATACATTCATATTAAATGAAAGAAAACTGGGACCAAGAGTTAAATAGCTTGCCCAAAGGCAGAGAGCTAGTGTCAGAAGTTGGATTGGAACTCATCACCCCTGACTCAAAGTCCATGTCCTTCCCACTACCTAACAGCTACCTTTCATAATTGTTCATGAGAAAGATACATACAGTTCACTGTTAGTCTGATCTCATAGAAAATTCGTGGGAATAATAAGAAATAAAGAAGAAAGCAAATTCCTATTAAGCTTATTAACAAAAAAAAGCAGCTATATGAAGTTAAATATAAGCCCGTTTTGATCCATGTTAAGGCATTTCAGGGGAGGATAGGACATTTAAGACCTTTCAGTACCATTATACTCTTGAGAAAATGCCCTAAACAGTTTCCAAGTTTTAATCCTCTTACTCATAATATATACATGTGTGTTTGGCCAGAGCTCAGAAGGAAAGATTTTCAGCATCTAATTAGCTGTCTTATAGGAAATTAGGCAAGATTCCACATCTGCAGAAGATGTATGTTCTGTTGGGAGTTATTAACGGTCAGAATGAAGAAGCATTAATTTGTTCTGGTAATTATGCCAGTGTAGTGTACAACTCCACTAAAGCAACATGGGATATGAAGTGTGAGGATGAGAAGTTATACAGATTGACTAATAAAGCGGGAGAAGAGGAAAACTAGAACCAGATGACCTAAATTTGTCCATCAGTCATGCTCCAAATGTAATATGTTCTATACTGTAGTTCAAATTAAATCGAAGAATAACTTCCATTGCTTCTTCTCTCATGAATTCTTTGGTGATTTAAAAAAATCATCTGATATAATAACATCATGTTGATATAAACTTTTTTACACTGAAAAGACTTTAGAAAGAATAGAACGGTAGAAAGAGTGCAGGATTTGAAATCATAGAGTCTTAGTTTCTATGATCCCTTCCATAGATCATAAATCTATGATCTATGACCTTGGGCAATGTCTTTATTTTATAGATTGGCAAATGAAGATTCAGAGACAGAAAGTGATCAACCTTTCAGTGGAAAAACAGACAATAACCTAGGTCTGAATCCTGTTTTCCAATCCAATGCTCCTTTTATTATTTATTATATTAGATGCACCTTTTTCTGACTTCTTTGCCCAATTTTTAACTGGAAATTATATAAAGATATAGATATGTAGATATAGATATACAAACACAATTATATCTCCATGTTATTCAGTAATTTCTGACTCTGTGACCCCATTTGGGGTTTTCTTAGCAAAGATATTGGAGTAGTTCGCCATTGCCTTCTCTTGCTCATTTGACAGATGAGGAAACTGAGGCAAACAGGGTTAAATACCATGCCCAGGGTGACACAACTAGTGTCTAAGACAAGTTTGAACTCAGGGCCTGACTTCAGGCCCTGCACTCTATTGACGGAGCTATCTAGCTGCCTATATACATACATACTGCCTACATACATACATACATATATACAAAAGTATATATGCATGTATGTCTATATATCCTCAATATCCATTAATTTCACATACAGTCATCATCTAAATACTTACACAGCTATTTCTCCTGGGAGCCAAAATTAAAAGTGCACATACATTAATCACATCTAGGTTTCACCCAATATAGAACCAATATAGCAAATGTGAGTAGTGTACTGATTATGAAATAGTTTCTCAAAGTCCTTTTCATAACTTGTCTTCAACAGAAGATTCCCAGTATACTCAATGACAGTGGTAAGATGAGTGAATGAATGAAAGGCATATAAGTGCTTATTATGGAAATGAGCAACTGGAATCAGATTTGTAATTTCAATGGCATAGGGGTTCCCAGGAAGGAACTTTCTCTACCAAAAAACTGGAGGATACAAATCCTTAATTGAGACACTCCTAACTCTCAAGGGGCTTACATCCTAATAAGCAGAAACAACACGTAAGGGATTGGTGGTTGTGAAGAGTGTTTTGGTGTGATTCATCACAGACATCATGCATGAAACCACAGGGGAGTTAATTAACATGCCCCTTTCAAAAGCAATACTAATATTGATTTGATTATAGTGACCAGAGCAAGAGATGCAAAGTGGGCATTTAGTGATGGGGAGGCTGGTGACAAGATGGACAAAACAGATAACTGGATGCAACGTAATCAAGGGCCAGGGCAGTCTAGATACAGTGGACTATCTGACTTCACCCTCACTCACTAGCAAATTAGGATGGTTCAGCCCCAGAATGAGTAGATTAAATCCCTCAGTCCTCATGGTATCTAGAGGGTAGCCAGATGTTTCAGTGGAGGTACAGATGACAGTAAGATGATAAGGGGAGAATGCTGGAAAAGCATGAGGTCACAAAAAACACTAATGAGTCCAGATACATAGGATATGTTTAAAGGCAAGGCTCAGGATGAAGAGTGCTGAATGCTCCGATTATGATATGCATTTAGATGGAAAATGTATAGAGTTCGTCAATGATCATCTGTATCTACGACCAATAGTACAGAGAGAGAAGTTGAGCTTGCTGTTGAACCAGAGGGTGAGAAGGGACTAGACTACCTTAAGGAATTTGCAAAGCTGCTTTCATAACCCAAACAAAGGTCCATCTTTTTAACATAAACATTCTGCTAGGGTTGCCCTTTGTCACCGAGGCATGGAATGCAAGAATCTCCGAAAAATTAAAAGTGAATACAGAAAGCAATAAGAAGATACATGGTGGGCCTGAGCAGGCCACAGCAGATAAACCACAAGGAACTTCTAAGAACAAGAGTAAAAAGATGTCATCAAGGAAACAGATGAAGAGAAGAAGGGTTATTCACGTGGTGAGGGCAAAAGATGATGAGCTCCAAGAGTGCTTCCTTGGGTCATTCTCACTGTCAGGAAAAAACTAGGGAAGGCCTCTTATACATTAGGTGGGCTCCTATAGCCAACTCTGTGGGAGGACATGAACAAGAGTGGCACAGAATGGGAAGGCATTGATGAAAAGTAATTGGCATTATCAAAAGGAATTCCCAATTGATGAGATCATACATGCAGAAACAATCATAGGATCTTAGAATTTTCCAACAAGGAGTATCCTAAATCATATAATCTAATGCCCCAATTTGAGAAATGAGAATATTAACATTCTTAGCAGGCAAGTGACTTGCAGAAGTTCATACTGCTGGTTAAGTTGTATGTCTAACTTAATATAAAATACATAAATCCACTGAAATCCCATGCTTCATTGGTAAAATATGGAAGCTGCTCTTGACCTACATAAAAATGCCTCTAAAATATGTGAAATGACTCAGACAGGTCAAGCTAAATGCCATGGTCAATTAACAAACAAAAGAAAAGAGTAACAAGGCCTAGCTATGCTTTCTGGCAGATATTAAGGCAAAAATTAATTTCTAAAAGAGGTAAGAATCTGATAATCTTTAAGTGTGTTGCAAAATGTGGGAAGGAACACACAGCATGCTTAGCTGATTAATGCATCTTAAAAAAAAATAGCCAAGACATGTTACTCAAAACACAGCCAAGAGAAAACTCAATTGGTGGGAATCATTTAAATTACAACATTGCATTCATTTGTGGTATAGAAACACTAAACACTTCTAGTGTTGTTATAAGTTACTGCTTATATGGTGCTTATATGCTTATCTACTGCTTATATGCTTAAGGCATACACCTTAGATTCCAACAAATGCCAATGGGGCTCAATTTAACATGACAAGGATTTATTCAGTCTTATTATTAGTCAATTATTAATTCTGTGTAGGCTTTTATGTTAAAAAGGGAAAGAAAAGATATTGCCTTTGCTCTCCAAGAGGGTACAATCTAGTGAGATATACACACAAATAACTACAAAAAAAAATTTAAAATACCATCATTTGACTTGAATAAGGGAGATCAAGCAAAGAAGAGGGAGAGATTTATGAAGCAGTTACAATTTCTAGTTTGGGAGTCGGGTATGGCTTTATGAACAAGATGGCTGTTGAACTGGTCTTTGAAGAATAAGGAGGATTACCCTGATCTTTGGAGAACTTAAACACTAATGAGGGAATAAGACAAAAAAACAAATTATTCTGATACAAAGAAAAGTATGATAAGTACCAAAGATAGGTCTAAAGTGCTATCAGAAGTATGAGGCTGACGGCTGGGTGGCACAGTAAATAGAGCACCGCCCCTGGAGTCAGGAGGACCTGAGTTCAAATCCGGCTTCAGACACTTAACAAAAAAAAAAACTAGTCGTGTGACCTTGGGCAAATCACTTAACCCCAATTGCCCTCCAAAAAGCAAAAAAAAAAGAAAAGAAAAGAGAAGTATGAGGAAGGAGACAATACTCTCAGTTTAGGGGTGGGGGTTGGGGTTTAGGGATAGGAATACTAAATAGTGAAAAGTCTTGTCACTTCTTATTCAGCAACTGAAGATATACTGGTGAATACCAATAATGAAAAATAAGCATACCAGTATTGAAAAAGAAATTGGGCCTAGATACTATCCTTTACTAGGTAAATAGTTCTTTCCATGGGAACTACTCTAGATTCTAGAATTGTTAACAACTGATAAGACACCTCTTGGCCAAAAGCAGTTTCTGATGAATGTGAATGAGAACAACACTGACCAACCATTTCTGAAGTTTGAAGACAAATCACATGAGTTTTTATCATGGATTCCTTGAAATGACTTAGTATTTTAGTATTTAGTATGTCCCCCCAAATAAAATATAAGCTGTACAGACAGAACACCCAAAATACTATTGGAATAGTCAAGATGGTCCAAAACAACCACTATCATCAAATACTTGTTGAAAACCCACTGTATATCCCTGGTATAGTTCTAGATGTTACACGGACAGAGAAGGGAGGAGAGGTAATGCCAGTCTGCATTGGCCCAAAGCAAAATAAATGGACAGTCACCTTTGGCACCCCTTAATTTCTCTTTTAGAACTGCTGATACCTCACTTAGCCAGCCCTCATTAGATTGTAAGCTCCTTAAAGGAAGGAACTGTCTTTTGTTTCTTTTTGTATTCCCAGTGCACAATGCTGTGCACACAGCAGGTGCTTAATAAATGGTTATTGATCGACAGCATTCTGCCCTATTCTTTTCTTCCCTAGGTAGTACCCTAAGTTTGAAGTCTTTTAAAAAAAAATTTTCCTGAACAAATTGTTGTTATTCCATTTCTCATTTCCTCAAGGCCTTCCTAGATTCTAGTTACAGTTTCATCTCTAACTACCTTTGGTTAAGAAACTTCACCTCCCTGTACCTCATTCTCTCATCTACATAATATAGATTTTCCCTTCCTCCTATCTTTAACTTTGATTTAGCTCACTAAAGATTTCTAAGCAAAGCTGATAAAACCTGGGCTCAGGCATGCTTGAACTTTGTAGCAATGATGTTTTCACAAATGGCATTATCATAAAAAGTCATGCTACCAATCTGTGCTCCATATTTTAAAAAGCAGAGCAAATGGTGTGGGTACTAAACTTGGTTAAATACTGCTTGAAAGAAGACTCAGCATCTTTGCAGAGATTGTTCCTCCTGAAGGTACGAAGATAGAACCATTATCTACATTAGGCCAGATTGATAAACAATTATCTATCAAGTAATAAGCATTTATTACGTGTCTATTATGTGCCAGATACAATGATAATGACTCACATTTATATCACTCTTAGATGTTAGCAAAGCCTTTAGATGCATCTCATCTGAGCCTTCCAACAGCCCTCTGAAGTATTTATTGAAAGTATTATTGGCTCCATTTCACAGATGATACCGATGGCACTCAGAGAATTCAAGGCCACAGAGCTAGAATCAGAAGTGACATTTGAACCCAGATCTTCCAGACTTCAAATTCAGCACCTCAGCAAGGATGCTATCCCTGCCTCTCTCCATAGAAACAATATTCAAAGTCATGAAACAGGTTGCCAAGTTTATTAGAGCCATCATATTGAGATTTTGGTACAATGAAGCAGTCTCCTAATTGGAGGTTCAGAGTATCTGTAGGATGCCAAGAAAAAAAATCCTCTTTCACATAAAAAATGAACCAAATAACTGGGTTTAAAAAACAAATGTCAAAAGCAGGAAACAGGAAGACACATGGCTAACACAGGATGATGGTGATAAAAATAATGCTTTATATTTAAGGCTTGCAAAGCATTCTACATATTTTAATAACATGCTTCTGGGTCACTCACACGAGCAAAGAGGCCACCCCTGGGGAAAATAAGGCAAGGCATTACATCCAATGCTGCTTATCAACATAGGTACAGATCCAGTGTCAAGACAGCCACCAGAAAATCCCTAGTGGAGACATTACTCAGGTAGCAAAGAATGAGGTCATGCTTGTTTCTACTCTAGCAAAGTGAAACATGCTACTTGCACAAGCCCTTGAGATGTCAACGTTATTTTTTTTTGTAGGCGCAGTAAATTATTTATAAAATCTCTGGTATGTATAATTATCTCCATTTCACAGATGGGAAACAGATGCAAACAAGCAAAGCAACTAGACCAGAACTGGGAGAGTCTTATGGCTCACAGTTTATACAATTAATAATTTGCTGTGGCCTTGAGGAAAGTGGGGTCTACCAGAATTTTGGAGATGCTAGTATACTGTTCTGGGAGAGTTTGTTATTGGTGGGTGACCTACATTAGTGGAAAGCATTCCCACAACTGGGGATCCCCCTGCTGAGGAAATCACAGATACATAATATATTCATGTCATCTATGTAACTCCCAGACAGCAAATGGGTATAAGTGCTCCAGGACAAATCCCATAGGACCAGATTATCTGGTTAGAGCACAGCAGAAGATCTCCCACAACCCACTCAATAATTTGACAAAATTTACTGAGGGCGACCACCAAAGAGAGTGCAGAGGTCTTTTTCTTTCTTGTTTTCCTCTCTGTATCTCTGTTAGCTGCTCTGCTCATGGAAGAGCTACTCTTGAAGCCTCCATTTTGAGGAAGGGCCCAAGCTAGGCATCCTTTTTTGCTTTCCTGGCTCTGTTTCTGACTCTCCACCATGTTTCAGCTGGCTCCTTACCCTGCAAGGTCCCTTTGACTCTCCAGTTCCATGCAGAACCCCACTGTCAAATTCCTCACAGAATCTCTATTTTACAGAAGTGCCCAGGCTAACTCTCCTTTCATCCTTTCCCAGTTCCACTGCTGACTTTGTGCACTTAACCACAATGTTCCCACTTGGGGCCCCTTTTTTCTCTCTTCTCCTCCAGCTTTACAGCTTCCTTTTATGTGTTATCTTCTGCCACTAGACAATAAGCTCCATGAGAACTTAAGGCACTACCTTTCTTTTTCCTTGTATTGTGTTCCTAGCACTTAGCACAATGCCTGGTAAGTAGCAAGTGCTTGATAAATGCTTGTTGACTCAACTTCATTTTTGGAGTGGAAACCTTTGATTGATGGTCACCACATATGTAATAGCTAAGGTACCCAAGCCAATCTAACCCCATGGCACCTGTAAACCAAACCATGCATGTATAGGATTGCAGCAAAGAAGCCCTGCCTTCTATGTCCCATCACCACAATTCTTCATCAGCTTACATGACCGGAAACGATCTTGCTATATCTAATTAATCGGTCTTTTGTTCTTCTGAATGAGGTTTGTCCTCTGATTGTCTTTCCCAAAGAGAAATGACAAGGAATTTTATTCATTCCTTTTTTGGCACCAGAATAATTTCCCTTTCAAATTTTCCCTTCTAACAAAATCCAAATAGAGCTAAACAACATAGTGACTGCAAAGATAGAAAATTTAAATTATCCTTTCAATCCAACTCATCCACTTCCTTTCTTTGGATTTTGCCAGTTCATATTATGTCTGTCCACGTGTCTAGCCCATCAAGAAAGGATTAAGTTCATAGAATCACAGATTAGAACTGGAAGGGACTTCAATGATCATTAAGCTCAATCCTTTTATTTGATAGATATTGAAGTCTGGGGAGATTAAATAGCTGCTGAGCATCACAGGTACTAAGTGTCCAAGAAGGGATTTGAATACAGGTCATCCCATCTCCAAAGCTAGTGTTCCACTATTCTATTCTGTCTAGGTCAGTCCCTATGATCAATCTGTATTACTAGTTTTTAATAAATAGGTCATGAGAGTCACATCGAAAAGGAACAAACATGTGGTACTACTGGGAAGCACAGGTTATGGAATTTTGGAGCTGAAAAAGGGGACTTTAGTAATCAATGCATACTACTATAGAAAATAGTCACTGCTATTAGTGCAGGAGGGAAAAATGGGCTTCTTCCTTAGCTTTCTTATCAAATAATCTTTGGAATTTAAAGCAGCTATACATACTAATGATTATATCTTTTGTAAGTCCCTCCCCTCAATATTACAGGCTAATTTACCTAAGGAAAAAAGCCTCCTCACTCCCAATGAATTAAATTTATTTGCCTCTTATTTAATAGAGAAAAGCTCTTCTGAGTTGGGGAGCGGATGATGGATCTTTGCCACCTGAATGGCCACTCAGGCCTGAATCTTCTAAGCTTTCTTCATCCTTCATTTTTTTTTCTTCCATCTTCCTAAGTTTACTCATAAGCATAATTTGGGGGATGGGGGTGTAGAGCGGCTCAGTGTTTAGAGTGCCGGGCCTGAAGTCAGGAAGACTCCTTTTCTTGATCTGACCTCAGATACTAACTGTGCGACCCTGGGTGCTGTTTGCTCAGTTTTCTCATCTATAAAATGAACTAGAGAAGGAAATGGCAAACCACTCCAGTATCTTTGCAAAAAAAAAACCCTAAATGGGGTCACAAAGATTGAAGCACCTCTGAACAACAACAACAAACCATTTTTTAAAAGAAAGGATAAGGACAGTGGATAAGCAAAGTTGAAATGGGAGAGCATTTGTTGGAAGTCAGAAGCCCAAAATTATTTTACTTCCCTGGGCCATCACTAATCCATCTATGTCATGTCCTTTGAAGCTATTAGGTTTCTTAGAGAATTACTATAGAAATTCAAAGTTTTATTATCATAACAAGTTGGCATATAAGGCCCCTTGAACTTAATCTCTGTTTATTTGTTTTTTTGGTCCAGACCAGTGATTTCATGGGTGTTGGGAGTTCCAGTGAGGAAATTTACTCTACTGATATAGAGCAACACTTAGTCTACAAATTATAGTCTTAGGGAATTGCCTATGATACTGAGAGGCACTGAGAGAGATTTACCCAGGGTCACACAATCTGCACCAGAAAGGAACTTGAACCCAGGCCACTCTAACTCCAGGGAAAGCTCTCTATCCACTATACCACACTGCCCCTTTCTTAAGCTCAATTAAAATATATTCCCCTGTCTGTAATTTACATTTCTACCCAAAACAGGACCAAATCTAGGAACTTACTCAATTAGGGATTTACTTTGTCCTCCACTGAAATAATTATTTCATTGTCACTCAGTTGTTTTGGTCATGTCTGATTTTGTGACCTCTTTTTGGGGAGATTTTCTTGGAATTGATACTGAAGTGGTTTACCATTTCCTTTTCTAGCTCATTTTGCAGATGAGGAAATGAGGCAAACGAGACTAAGTGACTTGCTCAGGGTCACACAGCTAGTAAATGTGTGGACTCAGTTCTTCCTGATTTCAGGTACCACCTAGCTGCCCCAGTAATACTTCACTAGGTGATAAATAACACTAAAATGGCAACCAGTAATCTGTCATCATTGTGGAAAATAGTATTAGAAGTCAAAAGAACTTGGGTAGGCTGGATAAGTAGTGAGAAATAAGGAATTCACAATGAACAAGTGCATAGCGGTACGCTTCTGAAAGGAAACAATGGACTGAAGGGAGTGGTTGGTGGCACGTAAGTACAGCTCCCAACGTCCACAATTTTCATATATTGTTAAAGCAAGTATGACTGGGGTACATATGTGGGCAGAGTTGACCACGGACAAAATGGTGAGGAAGACGGTCTGTCTTTGAGATTCTTTCTTCCCTCTCTAATACTGACTGAAGGCCTATCAGTAATGACCTCGTTTTCATGGGTTCAGAACTAGATGGAATCTTATAGATCTTATAGATCCCACACTATATTTTACATGGGGCCTAGAAAGGTCAAATGCTTCTCCCAGGGTCTCAGAGGTGATAAGCAGTGTAGCCAGGATTCAACCCAACAGTCAACACTTTCTCTACCACACAATGTTGTTGTTGTTGCTGTTGTCTGTCTGTCTCTAAGAGGACCAACAACATCACAAGGGTGATGTCTTAACTTTTGAGTACACTGGATTTAAGTGAGGTAGAACTGCACAAAGTCATTTGTCCTCCTCCTACTCCGCCATGGGTACTAGTAGACACAAGTGTGTGTGTGTGTGTGTGTGTGTGTGTGTATGCAGATGGTGTCTTCTAGAGAAAGAACTGATAAGTAGAAGTATGTATAGAATGATTTCACATGACAACTTTATTATACACTTAAAAGGAATAGCAAGTTGTCCATAATAGATTTGCAGTTTCACGTGCAATCATCTTTTTATTCAAAACTATGTTATGGAAATGCTTATTTTATTTCATAAATGCCCTGGACCAAAAAACAAAAATTTATTTCATAAAAATAGAATAAATGAATTTTTTTTAAAATAAGGGAAAGCCCAGCCCCAGCAGGTACTATAAAAGACAATATAGTCTTTGAGAGCAGTTAAGACGTATGTGTGTCACTTACTAGATATGCTATTTTGAGCAAGGCATTTCCCTTTTAAGGACCCTCAGTTTTCTCATCTATAAAAATGAGGAGCTGGACTGGGGGAATCTCTAAATCTTAAGATTTAGTCAGTATAGAAACCTCATCAAGCTCCTTCTCTGGGAGAACTGTTGCCCCAGCAACAACTAACATCTCCCCTTCCATCTTCTACACATGCCCCTTAGGCATGTGACATTTCTGTGACATCTCCCCTTTGGTTGGTTGATGCTTTTCCCCTGCAAAACTTCTTCCTGCTACTATTGCTCCTATGCCCTAGATGTTCGTTTTAATCAGATTTTACCTCTATAAAAATAGGGCTGATGGAAAGAACGATACCATGTGAGTTACCTTGGGCCTGGTATCCTATTATGGATGCCCCTGAGTCAATGAAATATTATTTATACAAAGGATGATTTTCAATCTCCACTGACAACAGAAGAGGAATAAACAGGTTTAAAATGCAGCATGGGGAGATATGGGTGAAATAAATATTTTCAAGTTCTAGGTATTAGCCTGAATCAGATCTACTATGTTAGCTAGGCTGTGTTAAGTGTATCATTCTTTTTGCTTTCCTGGAGAGAATAAATTTCATTCCATGCTTCCACAGAACTATAGACTGCCTGCCTCCTTTAAGTGAAAAAAGGTGGCTCTAAATTTGCCTTTTTCCATCAAATGTGATTTTTCAGCCAAATGATGTTCCCTGGCCACCCTCAATCATATTATTGTCACACTAATTCACTTTCTGCCTCAGCTGAAGGTGGAATTTATTTGCCTAAAGCGGATTTTTTTTTTGGTGGTAGTGGTAGGGGGAGTGAGGAGAGAAAGAAGCCGAGAAAGAGAACAAAGAAGATAATAGATGTGAATAAAAAGAATCATTAATTTTCATAAACCAATGAAAAATTTCACTGCTTGCAATAAGGCTTTTTTTTTTTAACTTGTTCTCAATCTACACAAAGCAGACCTTGCCAATCCCAAGTATTTAAATGGCCTTTTGGACACCATTTTAATGTGAAATTATAGTTTAAATTTCACACTCGGAGCATCAATTAATATTTTATGATAAGAGGCAAGTTCAATGAAAAATACAGCTTTTAAGAAAATTCATAATAATTCAATGATGCTAATCTTGGTGGGATTCTGAAACTGTACCTACCTACGGGCTGCAATGACTACTTCTAGCTAATGAATATTAAAAGAATCAGTACAAATTTAAATAAGCACGTATGGAAAGCTGTTATTATTTCAAGCAAAATGAAAGCAGATGGGAGAGACTGACACACATTTATTCAGCTATGTGTCTGCCTTACATTTAATCTTTTATGAATGGCTGGTCACAGATGGTGACGGAATTCAGGAATGTGGTGTAGCTGCAGCAACCACTTCATCCCTTTTTGCTCTAATGTATTATGTCACTTACTATTCTGCAGCCCTTCCCATTTGGCAGGCAATACAAAATGTCACTAGAAGGGAAAGAAGTCATCGAGAAAAACAATGTTCTCCTTCCCTTTTTTAAAAAATAAGATACCTCTTTATCAACCCAAGTCAAAGGATCTTCCTTTTTCATTAATAACCTATCAATTACTCTATAACCCTCACTAAATCCAATCCATTTCAGGTTTGGCACTGCTTTCTCACATTCACACAAATGACAGGATGATGAAATGAAGACAAACTCGGAGGAGATAAATGGATTACTCTGACTTCTGGCAGTGATTCTCTCGTCTCACTACCAGACACAGAATTAGATATGGATTATGCGAAAGCAAACAAGAAAAGGCATTGACACAAGTAGCCTTTTCTGTGAAACCTTGAAGTGGGCCCAGCTCCACAGAAATCTGACACTGAACCTGCATTCAACTCTGGAATCCCATTTCCAGATTCCATGCCTGATGTTCAGATTAGTCAAACACTATCTCTGAAAGCTCTGGACCTCCACCTTCAGTCTCTCTTGAGCATGGGTCCCATCTGAGCCAAAACTTACAAGGATAAGGACCTATGCTCAAGACACATGCCTTAGGCAATAAGGAACCTTTCCTTCACATACCAAGAGTGAAGATACTTTCTCTGATATAACTTACAGAAGTTAAAATTACTTGTGACATTCCCCCTCATTTAACCACAGGTTTTCAATATGAATAATGGAACATTTTGCTTCAGCATTTTTTTTTTTTGCTTTTTGGAGGGCAATTGGGGTTAAGTGACTTGCCCAAAGTGGCTAGTAAGTGTGTCAAGTGTCTGAGGCTAGATTTGAACTCAGGTCCTCCTGACTCCAGGGCTGGTACTCTATTCACTGTACTACCTAGCCGCTCCCAACTTCTGCATTTTTAAAAAAGACAACTTTTATATATTATACTTTATTTTCATCAATTACCGTGTCCATCTTAAATATTAAAAAAAGTATACTTTCCCCACCTTTAATTTGCTCATGTTCAGTTGCTCAACGCTTAAAACAAAATTACACCAATTCCTATTTGATGTGTTCATCTCTAAAATATTACCACATACATGGGAGCAAATAGGAAAAAATATGTGATGTACAATACTTCATAAACATATAGAGATTGTTGCAGTAAAGGAGAACAGTTCACTGCTGGACCTCTTGTTTAAAAATTTTACTAGAGAGTAAAAATTCTCAATCCTAGCTCTCAAGTCAAAGAATTTCCTTTGAATGTTCCTTTCTAGGAACATAGAGAAAATGCCATTCCATAGCAGCGGGGATCCCTCATAAAAATCAATAGTGCAAATCAGTATTATACTTTTGCCTTTCCATTTTAGTCACTGAAGTCATGCAATTCAAAAAAAAAACCTGTTTGATTCTATTATCACAGTTATTTGGAATTATTCAATATTCATTTCTGGAGTAGAAGCCATTGATTAATGTCATCTGGATGTTTTCCTTCTCCTTCTAGCTGTTGAACTACGCCTTTCCCTAGGGGTCGAATTACATTCTAGATTGTTGATGCTCTGGGCAGGAACACTAAGTCTTATGTGGCACTTTCCTGATTAGTGTTCAGTGAATGCCACGTGGAATAATATTGCCCTGACCATTTACAGGTCTCCTGGTTAGCACTTTTCTAGTCCCACACATATTTTAATAATTACTAACCGGGTCAGACTTGAAAACAAAATGTCACCTCCTGCACTTGATGGCACAGATAGAATAGTGTCTATCGTAAGATACATCTTTGTGAGCACTCTGGCCTAGGATATACTCGGGTTGTTCTTGTTCAGTCATTGTTTCAGTTGCACCCTACTCTTTGTGACCCCATTTGGGGTTTTCTTGGCAAAGATACTAGAGTGGTTCTCCCTTTCCTTCTCCAGCTCATTTTACAGATGAAGAAACTAAGGCAAGCAAAGCTAAGTGACGAGGGTCACATAGCTAGTAAGTATCTGAGGCCAGATTTGAACTCAGAAAGATGACTCTATGCATATTTGGGTTACCAGAATCTAAAGAAGGATATATCCTAGGAGCCTAAAACCATAATACTGGAGTTTTGACACCATGCTATGATCCATACTCAGAATAATGTTCACAAATCCAAAGTTAATTTAACTTCCAATAAGTTGTAGCTCAGTATATCACCACTAGTACTTGGAAATGTTATAAAGCTTTAAAATACATAAAATTTCAAACCTGCGTTACGCTGTAACTTCACTAGAACACAATTCTCAGAGAAAAATACATAAATATATCACAAGTACATTATCCGAGGAAAATTTAGAAGGAGATGAAGGATCACAGACCTATAGCTGGAAGTTTCCTTTAAAGGTCACTTTGTTTAGTTCCTCCATTTTGCAGTAGAAAAAACTTAGGCTCAGAGATGTTCCCTATAGTCAATTCAATGCAATTAGATAAACATTTATTATATAACTACACTGGGGGTGAGAGGACTGTAGAACAGCTAGACGGCATAAGGAACTCAGCACAGGGCTTGACACTTACTAGCTGCGTGACCCTGGGAAAATCACTTAACCTTGTTTGTCTCATTTTTCTCATCTGTAAAATGAACTGGAGTAGAAAATGGCAAATCACTTCAGGATCTTTGTTAAATAGGGTCACAAATGGACGATTGAAATGACTGAACAAAACAAAACAAAACTGTGCAGGGAACTGTGCTAAGCAATGGAGATACAACTACAAAGCAAAGGCAGTTGGGACCTCAGGGAACTTACAATCCAATGGGGGGAGAGAATATGTGAGAGGAAAGAGAAGAGGTAGGGGCATAGGGAGAAAAGGCACCCATTATATTCCATCTAAGTACTAACCATAATCTAATTTGTACCATATTTAGCCGCATATGTTTGACCACCTCCTAATAGACATGAGCTTCGGAGGGTAAGAAGCATGTCTCCCTCAGTGCCTAGCTCAGTGAATCGCACATCACAGCAGTTTAATAGATGGTTGTTAAATGCTGAGTGAGTTAATAATTGAATGGGTATTTAATATCCAGAATTTTACAGACTCAGCGGTTTTAAGCAATATGTATTTACTTTCTAAAAATAATAATAGCTACCATTTGTATAGCACTTCAAAGTCTGAATGGCACTTTATATATCAGTCTCATTACATATATTATCTCGTTTGATCCATAACTTTGAGGTGGTTCATATTATTATTCCACTATTAAATATGAGGAAAGTGGACCTGAGAGAGGTTAAGTGACTTGTCCAAGGTGACATAGTGAGTGTCTGAGGCAGGATTTGAACTCAAGCCTTCTTAAGTCCAAGTCCAGCACTCTATGTCCCACACCATTTATCTGTCTCTAGATATTAAGTCAGTATTTCTTGAATAAATATAGGAGGTGATTTGGACTTCTCTTTGACATCATTTCACCTTCAAAATAAAAATCTAGCCCAGGAAATGGGAGTCAAAAGGTAAGTCTACATACCAGGGTTACAAAATATGTCATACTTTCTCAATCATTTGCACAATCCGACTAAGAAAGAGCTAATTTCTGGTGCCTTCCCTATCTGTCCACCTCAAGAAAAAAAAATCACAACATATGGGTGGTTCTGGAAACTAACCAACAACTTATATTCCTCATCCTCCCTACAGACCTCTCTAATCTCTTTCATAGGAGTACTTTCGATAACTACAATGCTAACTTCCATTCTCTAAATAATTTAAAGAAATAATCCAGTCCTCATATGTACTATTGTTTACAAGACTTCATATAACATTTCTTCATTTTCACAAATTTTGTTGAATATTAATAGTATTTTAATGAAATAAATTATAAGTTGGAAGACGTTTAACATAATCATATGTAAACTTGATTGTGATATTGGACTTATAAAATTTGAACTAAGATTTGAAATATTTGATTGAGCACCAGACAAACACAGTAATAAATCGACTTCCACATCCAGGTGATTTCTTAAGTTTTATTTAAAACAAAAATAAAGTGAAAATTATTTACAACTTAAAGCACCATTGAAGAATTTTTAGTGCTAAACCCCTTGGATTATCATCGTCAATGAGAACCTCTGATCTAATCCAAATGCTTCATTTTACAAATGAGGAACTGAGCTCTAGGGAAGTAAAGTCATTTGCCCAAGGTCCCTAACAGGAATGGGAGACAGAACATAGGGTTAGAAGTCAGAACCCATGATTATTCTGCCTTCCACAAACTTTGTGGTCCCTGGGCAAGTCTCTTAACATTCCAGGCTTTAGCTGTCTCATCTCTTAAAATAAGAAAAATAACATATTTTTCCCTAATTACAGGGTAGTTAGGAGACTCTAAAGCCATCATGTATATGAAAGCATATTGAACAATATGCAAATTAGTATGCATACGTTATTATGTGTAGTAAGTGGGAAGGGGGCTGCTATCACAGATTGTGAGATGGACTCAGAAATCTATTTAGATCACTCTAAGCTGACAAGTATCAATACATACGGTACAGCATTGTCTGTGATTAGGAGATAACTTGCTTATCAGCTTTAGGTATATCCCTATATTATCATCAGAGGGCAGCTGCCCTAAGTTGTAGCTCAGGTAAGATAAGCTATAATCCTAGCAATGTTATGCTACTGTATCACGACGTTATAAAGCCAGGAGGGCATGATAACATGGATTCAAGAAAAAAAGAGAGCTGGAGAACCAGAATGTCTAAATACTTCTGTGACAATGTTCAAAGGACATCACCATTAGTTAAACTGGCTGATATAAGTATTGTGAAATCTATGGCAGTTTAATTTAAAAAGAGTAGTTACCTGTCAAAATTCCAAGACAAATTGTTAAATGAAAAGTCTGTAGTGGATAGAGTGATAAACCTGGTATGAAAAAGACTAGGGTTTGAATTCTGTCCTAGACAGAAACTAACTGTGTGATCTTGGGCAAGTCACTTTACTTCACTTGGCCTCACTTTCATCACCTCTAGATTTAGATCTCTAAGGCGCCTTCCAACTCTAAATCGATGCTTCTTTGATCTCATAAGAGAGATGTGTGTAGTGACCATATAGCCAGAATCAATTTAAAGAGTGTCAGAATCTTAGGGGCCATCTTGTCCATACTATACTTGAACAAAATTCTTCTCCATAACATACATAAGAACCGGCCATCCAAGTTTTGCGCGAAGACCTCCAGGGAATTGTCTACCTCTCCTTCATGGCCTCTCAACAAAGCACTTGTGGGGTAGCATAATTGTTAGAATGTCCTTACGATAAGCCTAAATTTGTCTTTTTATATTTTCAACCCATTGTTCCTAATTCTGAACTTTTGGGACCAAACAGAACAAACAGAATTTTTCATCCATACAAGGAACCCTCAGATATTTAAAGGGAACTCTCATGAACTTCTCTCCCTCTGCCATTTGTGTGCTCTTATACAGGTTAACCCATTCCTAGTCCTTTAGCCAGTCTTCAAATGGTATGATCTCAAAGTCCTTTACCATCCTTGCCCTCTTCCAGATGTTACCCAGCTTATCAATGTCTGTCCTAAAATAGCTGAACTCAATACTACGGATATGTTCTTACTGAGGCAGAGTACAGTGGGATCATCAACACTTGGAAATTGCCTCTCTTAATGCAACTTGATATTTAATTAACTTTTGGGGTACACCAGCACTTTGACACATATTTAACTTACAGTTCACTAAAATCCCCAGTACTTCTTCAAGTGAACTGCTTTCTAGACACATCTTTTTCCATGTTGTACTTGTGAAGTTGAATTTTTTAACCAAATGTATGAATTTACATTTACCTTTTTAAAATTTCATCTCATTAGATATGTCTTAACATTCTAAGTTGTTAAGAAGGCTTTTGGATCTTGACTAGGTACCTATTTTTCCTATCTTTTTGTAATCTGTAAATTTGATAAGTATGACCTCAATGACTTGATTAAGTAAAGGCATTGACAAAACATGATTCTATGATATTATGTTAAAGAGCATGGAACTAAGCATAAAGGTCACAATGGGCATAAAAAAGCTCCTTCCAAACTGACATTATAAGAGGTGTGCTAAAGCTAACTTAGGCTGGCAAGAGCTAATTGTTAAATTGTCATTGTGAGCAATTAAACCTCAGAAATTGTCAAATGCTACAAATCAGGACTTGATCTAGTGTTTTGTTGATTTGAGAAAATGTTAATAATATAGATTAAACTTAAGTGTATTGTCAAAGGTTTTCCTCCAGAGGGCTGGTTGTTAAACATTAACAGCACACTTTTACAACTATTTACAACCATTGAGTACTCTTTTGGGTCAGACATTCAGTAAGTTTTAAATCTTATAGCATGATGGCAAAATTTCTTGAGATCATTTAACTACTCTTACTCTTATTTTAATTTGGTTTCCCAAATAGGTTCCACTGGGAATATAAAGCAATGACCAATTGACCAGACAAACCTAGTCTACTATACAGTTATATTTTTCACCGTAAAAGAATAATATATAATTTTGATTTGTCAATTGGTGTTTCATGAATTTGGTTTGTGTGTATCTCCCCCCTGCCCAGGGTCTCAATGAAAGCTAAAAAATTGAGTACCAGACCTCTAATTGCAAGGATCCTGCTAAGGTACAGCTACTCCAGAAGAAACACCTTGAAGCAGTCACTTAGTCTTATCAAAGGTATCCTACGGCCCTTGTGTAGTTTTGGAACCATTAGAGGAACTCAATAAATACTATTTGATTATTTTCCTTAAAGATTTATTAAAATATATATACACATATACTTCAGAAAATATAAAAATGGAATACAATTTATGTTAGAATTTTTTTGTATGGATTATCTTGGTTTGGATATGTCCAACTGGCTGGCAACAAAGTATTTTCAAGGGTAGGGGTAAATCTAGGCCTGAGGGGCCCAAAGTGGGTAAAGGATATGGCCCTGTATTTATTGCAAAATATTGAATGTGTATCAGCAATTAGAGGAGCAGCAGCCATTCAAGGACAGGACAAGAGGCTGGTTCAATGGATGGATATACATCCATTCTATAATGATAAGGCCCAACCTAGTCTGAAACAACAGAAATTGACTACAGAGAAGGTTCATATAATAATAGAGTTGTGAAATGTCATACTTTCTCAACAAAGAACTAATGAAGAGCCAATGGCAACTCCTTTCTCTGTTTTGAAAACCCAGAAATCATAAAAGATGAGTAGTTTTGGAAATTAACCAACAAGGTAATCCCCACAAGTCCATAAATTGTGGCAAATTGGTAGAAAGTTGAATGAACAAAAGGGGTGAAGGAAAGGAGTAGAGAGAAGAGACAAATTCAAGATTTCTGATGAAAAGGAATGTCATCAAATGCCAGAAGACCAAGGTCTGGTTTCAAGGCACAATCAAAACTTTGTGATGTTTCACTTACTGCCTTTGGTGCCAGTTGCCTTTTAAGTTATGAAAGGTGGAGCTAGAACACCTCTGATTGATATGATTACCTGCCAATGGGACAGCTTTGTCCCTTCATTCTCCTGAACAGAGGCAGTTATGTCATAGCTAGTTGAAAAACATGACAGTGTTTTTCATTGGAGGCTTAAGGAGGATTTTAAAAACATGTTTCCTTTTTGTTCATTGGTATGAATACATTACTCTGTTGCATCAACCTTAGAAAAAATTATACATTTTTCTTGTAGGAAAAATGCTGCTCAATACTCTTAAAAGGTGAAATTCTGAGGTGGGAGAGGATTAGAATGAGAGGAGAAAGGGAGAGACAGAATGGGGTTAATCATCTTATAGAAGAGGCAAAGGATAATTGTTACAATGGAGGGGAAGAACAAGAAGGCAAAAGGGAAAGGGTCAACCTTTCTCTCATTGAACTTGGCTTAGGGAAAGAACGACATAAACTCTAAACTGGGTATCTTGCCACACAGGAGAGTAGGGGGGATGGGGATGAGAGGCGGGATGATGGAGGGGAGGGGAGGGTGAGGGAAGGTTGATGGAAGTACACACTTCTGTAAAGGGACAGGGACAGGGTAGAGAATAGAACAAGGGGGGTGGGGGCAGGATAGGAAGGAGGGACATATAATCAGTCTCTCACAATATGCCCACTGTGGAGAGGTTCTGCGTAATTATAAATGTAC
>CM053582.1:274946582-274964208 GCA_028627135.1 Pseudochirops cupreus | reverse complement strand
AGACTGAAGCAAAACACATTATCGTTCTCTTTCATGTCTGGTTTTGCTTTTTTTTTTTCCCAGCGATCACTCATTGGTTACAACCCTTCTATACAATCAGACTATTGTACAATGTGAAAGTATTTGCAGATCCTATACATGATTGCATGCCACTGTGGGGGCGGGGGAAGGGAGGGGAGAAAATCTGAAACTCAAGGGATTGTGGAACCGAATCTTGTAAATTAAAAGTAAACAAACAAGTCCCTACCCTAAGATATTGTTTTATGTGTTTATTTTGTGTAATCCCTGTTCTATTGTTGTAAAGTTCTGTTGATACCAGTTACCCCTAAAGTCCCATCAGCCTAGGTGATGGACATTAAAGATTTTGGGGCTGAATGTAATGTTAAGGGAATTTGAAGGTCTTCCCTGGCCCTTACTAGGCCTATATGATCACATGGAACCCATGGTAGGAGGAGCTTACCAAAGAGGTAGAACGGGAAAGATGGAGCAAGAAGTGTGAATAAGGCAGAGCTGAGAGAGAGTGAGACAGAGCTGGGGAAGAGAGAGCAGGCAGAGCAGCTAGTGTGAGTGAGAGAGGGGGGATTTTTGCCTGGGGAGCTTGTTTGTGGGGAGGCCTGATGGAGGGAAGGTTTGGGATGTTTGTGCTCCCTGCATTAATGATGTGTATGGACTTCGTCTTAAAAAGAACACCTGGGATGTCAATGCTTCCTTCATTGGCAATGTGTACCAACTTCTTTATTACTATGTTAGATCTGGCTTCCTGGTGTTTGAATAAATGTTTTAATTTTGTCCTTGAGGAAGAGAATCTGTTATATTTTGCAATTCAAACCTGGAAATATGCCTGCATATTCATAGCAGCCAATGTGAGTATTACATTGGTGATATACAAATCAAGGCCTATAACTGAGGTCTCCTGATTAATTGTTTTTGTGCTATACCAGGCCATCTTGTGATGGTGATTAACAGATATGAATTGTTGCTCTATGTAGGTGAGGGTAGCTTCTACATCAAGAATTCCTCACTTGGATGAAATCACAAATCCTGAGGAAAAAATACTATGCAAAGAGATAACACAAGTACTTTCTCTATCCTCAGGGAGAATAACTCATATAAGTGGAATAAGCTGTCTTGAGTTCTCTGTCATTAGGTTGGAAGATCATTCACCTCAGATATTAAAGAGGAAGTTCCTGCTTAGGCATGGGTTGGACAACTGCTCTGAGGTCCCTTCCTATTCTTAGATTCTATGATTTTATGTTAGTGAAGAAGCGTGTCCTTAGCCTTATTATTCACTTTTAGTAATCTCTTCTTTGATTTTCAGAATCTCTATTTGTTATTATAACTGGGATTTTAAAATTTGTTGATTTTCTAGTTTCTTCAGTTGCATGTTCAATTCATTGATCTGTTTTTCTTTTTCAGTTTCCCTGAGCCTCAGTTTCTTGATCTGTAAAATAGAATGATCTACAAAATCCCTCCTATTCCTAAAGTCTATGATTAAGTTTGGAGAATTGAAGGGCAACTTAAGGTGAAACAAGGTACTAGATCTAACACTCAGGAGTAAGCAAGAACAGTTCCCAAAGGCAACCTTACTCTAAAATGTTGCCGAGGGCCAAGCCCCACATAGGTAAGATTTTCCAGTGTCGATCAAATTTATAAATACTTGAAGCTATGATAAATTTACACCCACTTTTTTCAAGTGAGAAAACTAGTTGGGTGACCTTGGGCACCTCAGTTTTCTCCTTTCAAATTATGTGGGGTGGGTAGGTGGGGATTTTAATTGTATATTCTTCTGATGTTCTTCCTAGCTCTAAGTCTCTGCCTATGAATGTTCCAAATTCAATCCCCAAATACCAATCAGACAATTGTCAAGGCAGGGGTTAATTTTTTGCTTTTTAAGTCTCTAGAATGACTTGATTAAGGGAAGAGGGTGCTTGATTTATTGTTTTAGTCATTTATTATTTTAGCTGATAAAGGAGTATATTATGTTATTCATTTCTAGATTTCAAATTCTCTACTTTGAAAACTGTGATTGAGGGTGACAGCATCCATAGTTCTCCGTCAGAGAATAGTGCCTTTGTTTTAGAGCATATGGATTGCTCCTGAGACACAAGGAGGAGGCCAGGAAATGAAAACCATGTGGCTGTTGGTTTGGGTTTTGACAACTAAAGCTGACCAGACAAAGAAAAAAGAAAAATCTCCTGCAAAATGTTCTTGGTTGATTACAATGAGAAAAAAAATAACCTTGCCTTCATTTACTATTTGTGTTTGTTCTCAGAGGCTGCTGGGTAGGCAACATGAATTGTCTGCCATTTTGAAGGGTTATTATAAGGTGATAAAAAGGTGTCAGAATAGAGGTATTTGAAAAAAAAAGCTATAAAACAACACATGCCTCAGACTAAATTATTCCTAGGTATCTTCTAGGGGAAGAAGGGGCAGAAGAATTATTTGAACTTGATCGTGCTTTCGCTCACTGTTGGTCTGAGGCAGCCAAGGGATGACAGCTGAGGTTCTACAGACCCTGCTCAAAGACAACACAAGCGTCAGTCATTCCCCTGGAGGAGACTTGTTATGTACTCCAATGCTTTAAGGAAGAAGAAAAAAAGAAAGTCTTTTTGGTCTTTCGTTTTCCTGTCCTTTCCCAGACTCCTCCTGTGTTCAGCATGCTCTGGTCACCACCATGGAGGGATTAAGAGAGAACATGTCCAGGGGGTTACCTTGGCTGTAGGAATTGAGCCTGAGAGTTTGAGTGGATCCACATATATAAACAGGTATAAACACGGAAAATAGAATAGTTGCTTGGAAATGAAATGTGGATAGATAGCTGAGTAGATAGATAGTAAAATTCCATTTCATCAGCACAAGTAGCAGAAGTGGGTCTCTGTGAAGGTGAAGAAGAGTGTTGTCTTTGCCTTTTTCATTTTTTAAATAACATTGGTAAAAAAAAATCATCAAGGCATTAATTAAGGCAAATCAAGAAGCACTGGGGTAGAGGGCAGAAGTGTCAAAACTCAGGACTGCTGGCCACACTGCAGCCAACATTCCCAAGTATGACCATACCAGATTAAAATATTTTGGGAGAATATTTAATAAAATAAATGAAGATACAATAGAACATAGATATTGTTAATATGTGGTTTTCTAAGTCAGTATGTAGCCTGCAGGTATCTTTATAAACTGCCTAGTGGCTTTTTTCTACTTGAGTTTGACACTGCTGGTGTAGGGGATTGTGAAGGAAGGAAAGCTCCTACAATGTGCCAGGCACAAATGTTATCTGATTTAGTCCTCACAGTAGGTGCTATTATTATTTTCATTTTACAGTTGAGCCAACTGAGGTAGACAGAAGTTAAATGACTTGCCTAGGCTCACATAGGCAGTAAGTATCTGAAGCTGAATTTGAACTCAAGTCTTTCTGATCGAAAGCCCATTGCTCTATCCACTGAGCGAGCTAGCTGCCTTAACTTGGAATCAAGAAGACCTTGGTTCAAATCTTGCCTTAGATACTTATGAGCTCTGTGTTCCTGGACAAGTTACTTAACCTTCCCGTGCCTCAGTTTCCCCATCTGTAGGTTGGAACCAAAGGCCTCTAAGGTACCTCTCAGTTCTAAATCTGTAGTCCTGTGTGTGGATTTCAAACCTGGGAGTGCCATTTCCAACTTGTGTCCCATTGGGCAAATAACTTAAGATCTTGGGACCTTAATTTCCATATATGTAAAATCAGAGCATTGGAATAGATGGGTTTTGCTCTATTTAAATCTATTACCTGTGATCCTTTCACTTCAAAGCTATGATAGAAGAATAAAGAAATATTGATTTCTTTTTAATTCAAAGCTCTCTAAAGACCTAGGAATAGATTCTCTAAACAAAATTATAATTTAATAGGGTTTCCTAAACCTTAATCCCAAATACGCCAAGGAGATCGGGCAAGATACAATCATTATTGCTTAGGGCTCTACCGCTATATAGACATTACAGAGGGTAGAACCTCCAACAGCAAGGAGACTCTGATATGTTTTTAAAAATTAAGTTTTATTGATGACTTTGTTTTTACATCATAGTCTTTTCTGAGCATGCCCCAAACCCCTCTACATAGAACCTTTCTGTATAACCAAAAAGCAAAAGCAAAAAAATAAAATCCCCAAACCCAAACCCACAACTCCCGAAGAACAGTTTAAAAAAATCTCTAATATGCTGACCCTAGCTGACATACACCATTTTATCCTATTATTCCCCCACCTCTAACCTGAGAGATTAGAGGCGTGTTTCTTTATCTGTTTTCCTGCAGTGAAGGTAACTTTCCCCTGAAAAAACAGGAACTTAACCCATTCCTTGGCAATTATCAGGTTGGTGTTGGGGCTCAGATTTTGGACATTCATAGACTCTTAGAGCCAGAAAGGACCTTGGAAGACCATCTAGTCCAATCCCCCAGTTTGATAGAAGGGGGAAACTGAGGCCAGGAAGAGAGAAAGTGTTTTGCTCATGATCACCAGTTAGTTAGTGTGAGAACTAGGCTAACACCAATTTCATATGTCTTAGTACTGGGGTGGGGAACCTGTGACCTTGAGGCCACATGTGGCCCTCTAGGTCCTTGAGTATGGCCTTTTGACTGAGTCCAAGTTTTATAGAACAAATCCTTTTATTAAGGGAATTTATTCTGTGAAATTTGGATTCAGTCAAAGGGCTGCACTTGAGGACCTACATGGCCTCATGTAGCTTTGAGGCAGCAGTTCCTTCCATTATAATACAACTCTAGATCCAATGTTCCTTCCATTATAATACAACTCTAGATCAGAGAAACAACAGTGAATTTATGAAAACTAGGACTTGTGATTCCATTGACTTAAGGACCCAAATATCATTCTTTTCACATTCTCATTTTTAAAAAGGTGAGTTTTAATTTGATATTGCTTTATAGCAGAATGGCATACAAACTATGTTTACATAGGAAAATGAGTAAGAATAAATGGACAATACTACAGATTCCACTATGGGACACATACCTTAAAGAAGTCATTGATAGGCAGAAACAATCCACCAAAACATTTAGAGCTACCCTTTTTTTTTGTGGTAGCAGATAACAGGAAGCAATGTAGATACCCTTTGATTAGGGAATGGCCAAATAAGTTGTGGTATTTGAACATAAGGAATATTACTGTGCTGTGGGAAATGTCCCATATGATGTATACAGAGAAGCATGGAAAGACTTAAATGAACTGATTCAGTGAAATAATTGCAGTCAAGGAAACAGCAAACACAGTGACAACAATATTGTAAGTGAAATGAACAATCACCCCCAAAACCATCAAAAGTGAATGCTATAAAATTACAGAGAATAAGAACGATGCCTAAGAAGAGGAGTTACCTCTACTCCACTTAACCTCTTTGTAGAGGTTGGGGGAACATGGATGTGGAACACTGCATATATTTTTAGACTTTTTCAATGTACTGATTCATTTTGCAGATTTTTTTCCCTCTTCCTCTTTTTCTTAAAAAAACAAAACAAAACAAAAACAACAACCCAACAACTTTGTTGAATGAGGGACGGAAAAGAAATTTAGGTAATATAAAAACAAAAAAAAATCAATTAAAATTAAGGTAATATTAACCTGGAGAGACTTAAATAAACTGATGCTGAGTGAGGAGAGCAGAACCAGGAGAACATTGGACACAATTACAGACACAGCTTTTGTGTGATGACTAACTTTGATAGACTGGGCTCCTCTCAGCAATGCAAGGTTATAAGACAAGTCCTGAAGACTCATGATGGAAAGGGATGTCCACATCCAGAGAAAGAGCTACAGAGTCTGAATGCAGATTGAAGCAAATTACTCTCTCTCTGTTTTGTTTCTTTGTTCTCATTGTTCATTGGTTAAAATCCTCCTTTACAACATGACTAATGTTTAATGTGAAGGAATTTGTAGATCCTATATTTGATTGCATGCTGCCATGGGGAGGAGGAGGGAGAAGAAGGAAGGGGAGAAAATGAGAAACCCAAGAGATTGTGGAACTGAATGTTGTAAACTAAAAGTAAATAAATAAATCTTAAAAAATAAAATTAAGGTAATATAAAAACAAAAATATCAATTAAAATTATTTTTAAAAATAAAATGACTTAACAGAATATGAAATTTAGGTGACAAAGATACTTGGAGGAGGGGTGCGGCTAGGTGGTGCAGTGAATAGAGCACCAGTCCTGGAGTTAGGAGGACCTGAGTTCAAATTTGACCTCAGACATTTAACAGGGAATAGCAGTGTGACCTTGGGCAAGTCACTTAACCCCAATTGCCCTGCCCTCACCCCTCCAAAAAGCAAAAAAAAAAAAGATACTTGGAGGAATTTAGATGATATAAAAACAAGAAATCAAATTGTTTTATCAATAATATTCTTTTAAAAAATGGAATGAACAAAGACACAAGACTTAGAAGACTGCATTTTAAAAGTATTGCAACGTGTTATGTATTGAAATTAAATGTAAATAGTCACTAAGCAAGCTTAATTGTTTGTAAGGACATTTAATGTTATTTCTAATAAAACAATTAAGAAGAAAAGATACAGGGTGTAAAACAACCAGATGACTTTTTTACTAACTAAAGTGAGGGTGTAGTACGGTGAGGGAGGGGTAAATGGGAAGACAGTAACATAAGCCATGAAACGGTTGTGATAAAAAAGCGGGGGTGGGGGGTGGGGTTTGTGATCCAGAACTTGGGAATCTAAATGCTTTTACAGATGTCAAAAAAAGATCAGGGACGCCTAGGTGGCACAGTGAATAGAGCACCGGCCCTGGAGTCAGGAGAACCTGAGTTCAAATCCGACCTCAGACACTTAACACAAAACTAGCCTTGGGCAAGTCACTTAACCCCAATTGCCCCTGGGGGGGGGGCGGGGAAGATAAACGAAAACCAAGCGATTTCTAATAAAGCCCTGAGCTTTTTATCTTTCACGAGCCCAGAGCTAAGAATCAGGAGATGGCTCTGATACTTAGTAGTCATGTGACCCTGGACAAATCACTTTACTTGTCTGAAATTTAGTTTCACCATCTGTAGAATCATCATAAAGCTGGCCTTAGGAGCTAGCATGGTACAGTGGAAAGAGCACTGGAATGTTATGATTAGAGGACCTCTGTTCAAATCCCACTTCTGCTAATGTGACCTTGGGTAAGTCACTACACATACCTAGGTCTCAGTTTCCTCATCTGTAAAAGGGGTCTAAATAACTTTTTGGGACTCCTTCTAACCCTTAAATCTGTGATCCTGTGAATAATATGGCCACATTCCATAGGGATTGTGCCTCACAGCATTGTTAACAGAAAAGCATTTTGGCTAATGCTGAGTACGCTGGTCATCTGTGTGATTCTGGGCAAGTCATGTAACCTTTTTGATCTCATCTGTAAAACGGTAGAAATGATAGCTCTTACTTCACAGGGTTGTCATGAGAATCAAATGGGAAAAAAGCACATGGTACATAGTTCCATATACATTTAGACATAGGTGTATATGCACAATATACACACATACACAAACATGTACAGACACGTATGATATACACACATACACACAAACACAGGTACATGGGCATACCTATACATACACTGACAATTCCATACAACATACACATGTATACAGACTGCACACAAGGCATACTCACAGCTATGCACAAAGCACTATGCATATGCACATACAATGCAGGCATGCACGTGACCACACATGTATGTGCACAATGCATGTTGTCATTGGTAGCTCATGCATCTTTTGAGATACTGCAATTTGGTAGCATCGCTGGCAGAGCACAGCTGTCTTTGATGCCGAGCAGTTCTTTGTTGGTGTTTCCTGTGTTTCACAATGGATACTAAAGTTCTTCAAAGAGAAATTGAGAATATCCGTGTATTACTTCTTCTGACCTTCCCATGAGGACTGGCCTTGTGTGAATTCTCTATAAAATAGAATTTTAAGCAAACACATGCTTGGCACTTAAATGGCCAGCCCGTTGGAGTTGCACTCTCTGCAGTAGGGTTTGAAAGTTTGGAAAGCTCCAGAAAGGGTCTCAGTGTCCAGTACCTTATCTTCCCAGGTGATCTTCAGAATCCTCCTAAGACAATTCAAAAGGAAGGGGTTCAGTTTCCTGGCATGGCACTGGTAGACTGTCCAGGTTTCACAGGCATACAACAATGAAGTCAGCACAATAGCTCCATAGAACTTCAGTTTGGTAGGCAGCCAACTGCCTTCTCTCCCACACTTCCTTTAGGAGCCTCCCAAGCTAGCCCTTGTATTGCATACATCAACCTCATTATCTATGTGGACATCCCTGGAAAGAACACCACCAAAGTAAGTGAACTTATCCACAGCATTCAAAATTTCTCCATTTGTTGTAACTGATGTTTCCACATATGTAAGGTACAGTGCTGGTTGGTGGAGCACTTCTGTTTTCTTGGTATTAATTGTCAGGCCAAAATTAGCATAAGTAGCAGAGAATCAATCCATACTTTGTTGCATTTCAGCCTCAGAGGTTGCATGGTGTGCACAACCATCTGCAAATGAAAAGTCATGTGCCAACTCTCCCTCCACTTTAGTCTTGAGTTGTAGCCTTTTCAAGTTAAATAATTTACTATTAGTGCTATAGCTGAGCTTGATGCTGTTTTTGTCCTCATGGAAGGTGTTTGATAACAGGATGGAAAACATCATGCCAAAAAGCATGGGAGCAAGCACACAGTCCTGCTTCAATTCATTGGTGACTAGGAAACCACAAGAGCATCTTCCATTATACAAAACATGTGCAAGCATGCTATCAAGGAACTGGTATACAATACTGATGAACTTCTCTGGGCAACCAAATTGTGCCATGATCTTCCACAAATCTTCATGATTGACCGCCCAAAGGACTTGGTTAGATCGAACATTGTATATACAACTCTGTTCTGCTTCTGGCATTTCTCCCTAAGTTGTCAGGCAGCAAACACCATCTCAACCATTCCTCTGCCCCTTCTGAAGCCACATTGACTCTCACGTAGAAGACTCTCTTCTAGGTGAAGGGTCAGCCTATTAAAGAGGACTCTGGCAAGAATCTTACTGGCAGTGATTGGGAGATACTCCTGTGATTGTCACAGGATAACCTATGTCCTTTTTCTTTATAGAAATGGATAATGGAGGCATTCTTGAACTCCTGGGGGATAAACCCTCTCTTGCAATATAACCTGGAAGATTTCTGCCTGCTTTTCTATGGGCAGTGCACCCTCTGCCTTGTAGATCTCTGCTGGAATAGAATCAGTACCAGGCACTTTGTCACATAGAAGGAGCCCAATAGCATTCAAAGCCTCTTCTTCAGTTGAAGTTTGGCTAGAGAAGGATGTATTTCAACCTGAGGCAAATGGTCAGTGGCTTTAGCATCAGTGATGATGATGATGGTCTATTGAGAATACTTCCTTATTGGAATACATACTCATGTATACAGTACATAAGTGTTGAGCCCATCTCTTCAGGATCATATCCTCATCACCAATCAGTGTGGCTCCATTAGCACTGAGTAATTGTGATGCATCAAAGGTCTTTGGCTCATAAATAGCTTTCAGGGCATTGTAGAAGCATATTGGGTTATGATTATCAGCAAAAAAAACTGAATTTCATCTGTTTTCTTACTGAGTCAAGAATCCTGCATCTCACTTAACTTTGCTTGCATTTTACTTTTGATGGAGTTAAACACTGCCTTCTTAGAAATGAATGAACTATCCTGCTGCTAAACCCTGTGGAGTTCTTTTTTTTTGTTTGTTTAGCAACTTCTGAATTTTCCTGTCATTTTTATCAAACTAGTCCAGATGTTTGTGAATGTTCTGGCCCAGAAAAATGCAGTTCTGTACACCAAATCTTTGAAAGCTGCCCACTCTTCTCTGCTCCACTGTTCTCATGCTTCTCATGCATGTGTTAGCTTGAGTCTTCTAATAGTTATCATGCCTTGGGGGTCACCATTTTAGTTGAATGTCCTTGGGGGTCACCATTTTAGTTGAATGTGAAATGTTTCTTTTGGAGAGGGTAAGTCTATTATCTGTTCAGCAATGTCTGTGATCTGTCCAACATTCCATACCATACCTCCTTCATCACTCACACATCCTGTCTTTCTCTTCTTACAATGATGTAGTCTATTAACTGCCAGTGTTTGTTGTGAGGGTGGGCATCCATGAAATTTTATTTTGATTAGGTAAAGTGTTGGTGTTGAAAAGGTCATGAGATGCACAAGTCTTCAGCAGTAAGTGTCTGTTGCTGTTTCTGACTCCATTCCTCCCAAAGACTCCCCATAGTCTGTGCCTGCTCTGGTGTTGAAGTCACTCAGAATTACAAGCTTGTCCTCTTTCAGCACATTAATGAATGTCAATGTCTCCAGACCTTCATAAAAATTTTTTGACCTCAGCAGGCCTCGTCATAGTGAGCTGATGATAGTGGTGTGGCACTTTCCTGCAAGTGGCAGTGGCATTGTCATGAGGCCATCATTTACTTCCTGGCTTGTTGCCTAGATTAGTTCTGATTGAAATACTTGGTCAGCTTCACAGCACTCCCCTTGACTGTGGTCACTCCAGAAAAATGTGTATCCAGCTCTGACTTTGGTAAGCTGGTCTTCATTTGTCAGCCTTGTTCCACTCAGGGATGCTATTTGGACGTGATACTTGCTGAGTTCTCTCGCTACAAGAGCTGTTTGTCTTTCAGATCTACTGGATTTCATGATGTCCATAAGCACGGGCACATTCTATGTACTGATGATGAGCAGAAACATCTTCACGAAGGTTTTTGTACATTTTTGTGTGTGTTTCAACCACAGAGTAGGACCCCACCTGCCACAATAATCAGGTCAGGGTCAGGTAAAACAGGCAATTTTTAGGGGACATTTTCTAGCCTCTTTCTCATATCAGGAAGTGAGCAGCATGGTCCTTGAAAAAGGCTGCCCAGACATCCAGGGGGCTGCCACAGCTGCTTTGCTGCTTTGTCACTGGCCCATTGCCACAGGATTTCAAGGTAGGTAAAATAGTAAAATAGCTGAACAGTAAAACAGTAAAATAATAAAATTACATGCATTATGTCTTTTGACTTGCAAGTAAATTGGATTTAAGTCGTCCAGCCTCTCTCTCTCTTTCAGAGTCACTGGAGTTCAGTGGCAATACAAAAGTCAAGATGACTGGTGACACTCAGGACATAGTGGATGAGTGTGGCGTCTTTGATGTCTGATCAAGCTCTAAGCACTCTACAGCATCTGCTTTTGCTGCCTTAATGGCCTATTGGAACAAATTGTTCATACCCACTTATTCCACCAGGGAAGTCTTTGCCCCCCCCAACTCACCAATAGGCTTAAGACCCTTCAGTTACTCTCATATTTACCCGTATATATACATATGCACACATGTACATATGTGCACAGATGAACTCATGCACGCTCATGTCTACAATAGCTATATGCATATATACACAAATGTGTATGTATATATGTGTGTATGTATGTATGTGTATACACACATATATGTATGCATATATGGGGCAGCTAGGTGGCATAGTGGATAAAATGCCTTTCTTGGAGTCAGGAAGACTCATCTTCCTGAATTTAAATCTGGCTTCAGACATTAACTAGTTGTGTGACCCTGGGCAAGTCACTTAACCCTGTTTGGCTGTTTCCTCATCTGTCAAATGAGTTAGAGAAGGACATGGCAAACCACTCCAGTATCTTTGCCAGGAAAACCCCAAACAGGGTCACAAAGAGCTGGACACAACTAAAAAGGACTGAACTGAAAAGTGGTAAGTGACAACAAATGTTCCAACAAAAGTATTGCCAGACTTCGATCAACAGAGATCCTCCTCCCTGGGATCCTACTCAGACATTTACACTGTGAAAAACACATGCATACATTTTGTTCAAGAGATTTCTTAACTTTATTGTCCCAATCCTCTGCTAATCCAAGTGATCATTTCTGCCCTGCAGGAGCTCTGTCACCCAGAAACCAGGTTCTTGCAATTCTGAGCAAAAAGAAATCCTTCATCTGAAAACAAAAACAAACCAAACCACCAGTGGGTGCCTGGCCACAGGATGACATTAACTCCTGGGATCATTAGAACCCAGGCACTTTGCAAACCTCAGTCAGTTTATTATGACTACCATTGTTATCTGCCCATCTTACTGTAAGAGGACTCTGGGCAGTTGCACAGCCTGCTATGAAACTCTGTGGCAAACACATGCCTTTTTCAGTCAGAACTTCTTTTTGCATCCATAGGTCACAGCTATCTATTAGCAAAGAAGCTTCTGAGTTTGTGGGGCACAAGGAACTACATTGGATTTAGAGTCAGAGGACCTGGCTTTGAATCCTGCTTCTGCTTGTTGCTGCCTGTTGTTACCTTGGGCAACTCATTTAGCTGCTCTGGGTCTCAGTTTCCTCACTTGTAAAATGAAGGGATTGGGTCTCTGAAGTCCCTGCCAGATCAGGGTCCTCATTTATAAAATGAGGGGTGTGGTTTATATGGCACCCAAAGTCCTTCCCAACCCTAAATCAATGATCCTATAATAAGACACACTTGTTTGTGCAAGTGTAAAAGGAGTAATCATTATAATAGTATATAAATAATATATTATATTAATTTTAATTAATTGATTATATATTAGTATATAATATATTACATATAACATATATAATACATGATATAATATATTATATATAACTATATAATTATAATTAATTAATATATAATATAGTAATATATAATATAATAAGAATAGCTAACATTTAATAGTACAAGTAATAAATAACAGCTAATGTAATCATACAATGAATCAAATAATAATAGCTTATATTTAATAGTACAAGGAATAAATAATAATAGCTAATATTTAATAGTACTATAAGACTCACAAGGCATTTTATTTTATTTTATTTTTTATTTTATTTTAGTTTACATCATTCATTTCCATGAGATTTTGAGTTACAAATTTTCTCCCCATCTTTCCCCTACCCCCCCCTCAAAACAGCCATCCCCTTGTATGACCCCTCCCCGAATCTAATCTCTCCTATGTCCTCCCCCATCATTCCTCTAACTTTCCGATAGGGCAGGATGGATCTCCCTTCCACAGTGCCTGTGAATCTTAAGTTCCAGTTGGATGTAGTTAATAATAATAGTAATATTTAAGTCGTCCAGCCTCTCTCTCTCTTTCAATATATAATTGTATATATATGTATATATATATACATATATATTTTTAACATTTGATTACAGAGCTTTAAATTATAGATCTTTCTCTTCTTCCCTCGAGAGCCACCCCCACTGGAAGAACAAGCCATCAAATACAGGCTGTACATGTGTAATTACGCAAAACCTCTCCACAGTGGGCACATTGTGAGGGTCTGATTACATGTCCCTCCTTCCTATCCATGCCCCCCCCCCTGCACCCCGTTCTACTCTCTACCCTGTCCCTGTCCCTGTCCCTCTACAGAAGTCACAAGGCATTTTAAAGAAGAGAGATATCAATGAAGGTTAGAGTGATCAGAGAAGGTTTGAGCGCAATCTCGCATCAAGTTATACTGGAGGAATGTTGGCTATGAATTAAAAGAAGTGCCAAGGACATGACAGATGAGGAAACAGTAAAAGCTAAAATGAACCCCTAAGAGATCAGAGAAGGAGGAAAAGGACTCATATGTACAAAAATATATAAAGAAACAATTTTTGTTATAGCAAAGATCTGCAAGTAAAAAGGGCATCCATCAGTTGGAGAATGCTGAACAAGTTAAAGTATGTGCCATATATGAATGTAGGTAAAAATCCTTTGTAAACCTTAAAGCATGATAAAGTGCTAATGATGATGATGATTATTAGTAAGATATACATTATTATGCAGTAAGAAGTGACAAAAAGGGACAATTTCTAAGAAATTTGAGAAGACTAATATCAACTGATATATAGCGAAGTGAGAAGAACTCAAAGGACAGCTTATACATTAACAACATCACAAAGAAAAAGCAATTTTGAAAGACTTAAGAAGCCTAAACAATGCAATAAGCCGCTGTCATTCCAGAGGACCCAGAATGAAGCACGCTATCTACCTCTTTACAAAGAAATGATAAATTCAAAGCACAGAATGAGGTACATGTTTTTGGACACAGCCGCCATAGGAATTTATTTTGCTTTACTAGGTATATTTGTTACAAGGGCTTTTGTTTCTTTTTCTTTTTCAACTTGGGGAGCAGAAGTTGGGAAAGAGAGGGGCTAGCAATAGGGTTGTAAAACAAAAAAGGAAACACAAAAAATAGAGAGTAATTGAAATAAAATGGGAAGGCCCAGTCCTAGAGTATGCTTAGATTTGTGTTTACTGGTGGGCTAGACAGAGCATATTCATGAGGGTCGCAATCAATGAAAATTTGAAGATAATATTTTGGACCAGAAGTAACTCGGAGGTTCATCTAGTAGAATGATGAAAACTTTCTAAATGGCTTAGGAATCAATTAGACGAGTGACTCAGTAGAGGCAGAGTCAGAAAGGAGAGTGTATTCAAAAGGTTTGAGGTTGAGGGAATGATCTCTTTCTCCCTCCCTCCCTCCCTCTATCTCTCTCTCTCTCTGTCTCTGTCTCTGTCTCTCTCTCTGTCTCTCTTTCTCTGTCTCTGTCTCTCTCTCTGTCTCTCTGTCTCTGTCTCTGTCTCTGTCTCTGTGTCTCTCTCTCTCTTCCTCTGTCTCTGTCTCTGTCACTCTCTCTCTGTCACTCTTTCTCTCTCTCTCTCTTTCTCTTTCCCCTGGAGGCTCTTAGATGAGGAGGACTGCTGTGAGCTGCCAGATAGGAGTGCAAATCAGTTGGCAGTATATTTTCCCCTCACCTTGCTTCCATCTGTACCCTCTCACATGTTATCTGTTTCTTTTACACTTATTCTTTCCTGATCTTAAGTGAATGGATTGACCAGGTGATGGCCTTGTAAGTTTCAAAAGGTTAGAAGAACCATCTGAGGTTCCTTCAGCAACTGAAGTTGGCAGCAGAGACTGTGGTCATTTTAGCAGCCAAGTGACCTATTCAATCTGGTCCAACAGTGCACTGACCGATTCACCAACACAATGAATGCCCTGGGTGGAACTTAGAGAGTACTCTATGAAGGCAGAAAGGACTCCAAGGACTAGGAGTCACAAGGTACCCTTCAGCCCCACAAATTCTCTTCATGCATACCTGACTACTGTTGTGCTTTAAACTTGAGTCTACTCTCCTCAAGGACTTTGTCGCAAGGTCACAATGAGCCTCTTAGTTTTTTGGAGGTGGGGGAAAGTTTTTGTCACTTCTGTCCTTGTTATGCCTTATCAGTAAATATCCTTTTATAAAACCTAAATTATGTCAATGGAATGATCAATATTGGAGAGCATATTGGATGGAACTTCATCAGGGATAGTTTTGGAAACCCCAGTGCTTCAAAGTTACCAGATGATAAAAGCTTGAGAGGAGCAGTCAATTATTTTATGGAGACATTTCCTGCCAGTAAAAATAGGAATTGTGGAAGCAATTCGGGTGTGTGTGTGTGAGGGGTGTGAATATATGCGCTACAAACACATTATTTCAAAATGTACTGATGAAAGCAGAAGGAAGACCAGACAAGCCCGACAACTTTCAAAGTTACATTTTGAATTTATTGTATTATTGAAACAAAAAAAACCAGAGATTCACTGTTATCTGTACAATCCTCTTTTTATGTTTAGTTTTGCATGTAGAAATACTAATTTTATTTGATATTTAAGTTCTAAATCAAAATAAACATTTTTTGGAGGAACAAAGATAAGGAAGCATAAATGAACATGGTTTGTAATAGGGGATGAAAAGGGTACCCAACCGACCATAATGGAGGGTGTAGGAAGCAGTGGGAAATAAAGTTGGCTAGGTAAGGTGGGGTGGGATCATGGAAGGCCTCAAAAACTAGGCAAAGAAATCATTGTAAGTTCCCTGCAAGTCTCTTAGCAGGGAAACACAATGATAGAAATATAGATATAAATTTCATATCATGAATTGGATTCTACTAGAACAGAAATTTAGCTAAAAATTGTTTCTGAATACAATTAGTTCTTTAAAAAGAGTCCTTATTAGATTCAAGCTGCATGGTGGTGTCCATCAGGATCAGGGACAAGTGAAACTGGAGTTGTCCTGGTCTGACTGACTGAGTTGATGTGGTGAGAAGAAGCAGGGAAGGGAAGGAGAAGATGGAGTTGCTTGGGTGCTTTCAATTTTGATAAGAAGGGGAAGGTTAGGAAAAGCCACTAAGATGAAAACCTTGTTGAGGTAGCAGGGATGGAGGTGTCAAGATATTAAGAGATACCCTGTTTTTCAGAGTGAAGGGCCAGCAAGCAAGCTGTGCCCTGAACTTGTCATAACAATAATTCTTTGTGTTTGCCTTTCTGGATGATCTCACTTTCTGGCAAACTCATATAATTTTTGAATTGCTTTGATCCCTATTTCCCATAGTATCTCACGGTACTGCACCCAATATGCTATAGCAAAAAGTGATCAATCAAATCTCCTGGCATGCTAAGTGAACTAAACTAGACGCTTCATGCCTGTTCTGGCCAAGCTAACTCTGGTTCTGTACCCCACTGAACAATCAAAAGGCTCAACAATTCTAATAATTTAGACACTGTTCCCTCAGGACTCAAGAATACCTGTATTGTCCCAAAAATGCCAACTGTGGAAACTGTTTACTCAAGACCTAAGAATGACTGTGTTGGGTCCTGCCTTTCTGTGGTTCTCATGTATAAAAACTTCAAGCATTTTTCTTGCTTTGAAATTAAACTTCTGTTAGATTCCTGACTCTCTTGTCTCCAGCCTGCTTTGTTCAGCTCTGGCCAGCCACAGGTTAGAGACTGGTTCCAGTCCAGTTGACAGAGGTAATGAGAAATCAGAACTGAGACAGGTGCCCAAGAGAGCAAGCCTCAGTCATTGTAGCAAAATTGGTGACTTTCCTCTGCAGTTCACTTAGAACAGAGCTATCAAACAAACTGTATGTGGTTGATGACACTCCTGAGTCCAGCCAGACTAGATTAAAATGTAATTGGGAAATATTTAATAAATAGAATGCAATAAAACAGATGATATTGCATTTTAAAACCAAGTCAATATTCATCCCACAGAAATCCTTACGTGTGGTTTAATGGCCCCCATTTTCTATTTGAGTTTGACACCATCAATTTATAATATCTTCACGATGTGATCCAGCATTTGGCACAGTTCCTGGCACATAGTAGGCATTTAATAAACATTTACTTATGAATTTGATTGATGACAATTGAGTTTGTTTATAATGGCTTAATGACATTATTGTGAAATGACAGAGGTTGAGTCAACAGTCTTATGCAAAGGTTTACCTGTAAATGAGAAGAATAAATATTTTGCACGCTTACTCATTCACTTTGGAAACTGCCTTCTAATGCAAGGCCTCTTGACTTTTTTGTGTATCGTGGACTCCTTTTATGGTCTGGTGAAGTTTATTCTCAGAATAATGTTTTTATGCACAAAATAAAATATATAGGATTACAAAGGAAACTAAAGATTAGTGAAAATAAAGATGTATTTTTTTTTTCTCATCCAAGTTGATTAACTGCCTGAAATCCTGACTTTAGGTTAAGAATCCCTGATCTAATGAATGATCATTAGATCAT
>CM053582.1:274904468-274946082 GCA_028627135.1 Pseudochirops cupreus | reverse complement strand
GAAAGGAGAGCTTTGTCCCAAATTGCTGGGGTTTTCCCAGCTATCATAGCTATTAGTTGGGTGCCTTATTTACACCCCCCACACGCTCTGGCTCACTGATCACTCACCCTAGGCCCTCCACCCAAGACTGCGATCCAAATCCAAGCAGGTGAAGGCAACAGCACTTAGTCTCTGACTGGTTGCTTGGCCCCCCTACAGTCTGCAGGCCAGGAGCTCTGAGGTAGCCACATGGAGGCAGCTGCCCAGCCAGCCACAGCACCTCCACTGCTTCTCACCTTCTTGCCCTGGGGGCAGTCACCAGACTGTGCTCTTGGTCCCCCTGTTCCCACAGAGTCCACACTGGTCTTTTATTTTGTCTTTGGCATTTATGGGTTGATATTTCTAGAAACTACCACAGCTGCTGGTGATCCATTCTCCTGAAGTCTGCTCCAGCCATTGCTAGTCGGGGCCATCTTGGGACTAAAACTGCGAGCTCATGTGGGGCTGGGCTCGGCTTCCAGTATGCTGCAATGAACCCTTCCTGTAGGCCTGCTAGGCTGGCTTCAGCAGGAGATTTGTTTCTTTCTGTCACTTTGTGGGTTCTGTAGCTCTAAAATTTGTTTAAAGTCATATTTTATAGGTATTTGCTGTGGTTATGGGGGGAGATCACAGAGTTTTCCTGCTTCTATGTCACCATCTTGGCTCTGCCCCTGGAAATTCATATTTGTGTTCTAAAAAAGAATTTGGTAGGACTCCTTCTTTGCCTATTTTCCCAAACAGTTCACATGGTATTGAAATTAATTTTTCATTAAATATTTCATAAATTCACTTGTAAATCCATCAAGTCCTGGGAATTTTTTCTTAGGGAGCTCACTGATGGTTTATTCAATTTCTTTTTCCAAGATGGGATTAAGTGTTCTATTTCATCTTCTCTTAATCTGGGCAATTTATATTTTTGTAAATATTCATACCTTTCACTTAGATTGTTAGATTTATTGGCATGGAATTGGGCAAAATAGCTTGTAATAATTGTTTTAATTTCCTTTTATTTGGTGGTGAATTCACTCTTTTCATTTTTTATGCTGGTAATTTGGTTTTCTTCTTTTAAAAAAAATCAAATTGACCAACACAATTGTTTATTTTATTATTTTTTCACAAAACCATCTTATAATTTTATTTTTTAGTTCAATGGTTTTCTTTCAATTTTATTAATTTCTTCTTTGATTTTCAGGATTTCCAATTTAGTATTTAATTGAGGACTTTTATTTGTTCTTCTATTTTTTTAGTTGCATGCCCAATTTATTGATCTGTTCTTTCTCTATTTAATTGATGTAAGTATTTAGAGATAGAAATTTCCCCCTAAATACTGCTTTGGCTGGACCCCGCAAATTTTAGTATGTTGTCTCATTGTCATTCTCTTTAATGAATTATTAATTTTATTTGTTTCTGACCCATTCATTCTTTAGGATTAGATTAGTTTTCAATTAGCTTTTAGTCTATGTTACCATGACCCTTTGTTGAATGTAATTTTTATTATATTATGGTCTGAAAAGGATATATTTGATATTTTTCCTTTTCTGCATTTGGTTGTGAGATTTTTATGTCCTAATACAATTTTTATGTAGGTACCAATACCACTGAGAAAAAGGCATAGTCTTTTCCCATTCAATTTTCTCCAGAAGTCTATCATATCTAATTTTTCTAATATTCTATTCACTTCCATAACTTTTTTCAAATCCTTGCTTTAAAGAAATTAAACTGTGTTTCTTTAAAAAAAGGATTTGGTGAATACCAAGTGAGGTGGTGCATACCTATAATCCCTGCTACTGAAGGAGGCTGAGGCTGGTGGATTGTTTGAGTTCAGGAATTCTGACCCGCAGTGGGGCTAATGCCAATTAGGTGTCCACATTATGTATGGCACAAATATGGTGAGTTCCTGGGGAAAAGGCTGACCAAGCAGGGAAGAACTGGTCCAGGTCAGAATAGGAACAATTCAAAGTTTCCATGTAAATCAGCAATAGGGTAGAGTCTATAAATGACTGCTTCATTTCCAGCAGATAATTGATAATTCAGATTTTTTTTTAGTAATTTAGATGACTTCTAACAATCATTCTGAATAAGTGAGGTCTCACTGCAAGTCAGAAATGTGTCTCAGATAACAGAGAAGCATACAGCTTTCTCATTTCTATATTTCCTCATATAATGCAAATAAAACTGGATAAAGAGAAAACTAAAGGTCTCACTTCCACATGTTGTATGTTGAGCCATTAGGTACAAAACTCCACAAGTAGGTGTAGCAAATATTAAATACAATTACCTATGTCATAGACACAAGCCTGTCAGAAATAGTTTTTAAAAATTAATTTATCATTATTTTAATGCAAACATTTTTCAAGCTTAGAGAGAGGTGTCCAAATTGGCAGAGTCCTCATATATCTTCCCATACAAGTCATTTATGAAGTAACATTTATAGGAATCTTCGACAAAATTTTACAACAGAATACATCATAGTCAGGTTAAGGTATCTTTTTGCTTCATCAATCCAGAACAATAATAATTTAATCTTGGAGTACCATTTTCCTAAAAACCACTTAATTATTTTACAACCACTTTCTTCCAGGGCTTTTCCCTCTTACCCTCTCCCCCCCAAGCCCAGGTCTGGTCACAATCTACCTGATTCTTCTCTTATTTAGATCAATTAAAAACTCCTTATTCTTGTTCTTGTCTGGTCATTGGCCTAATTGGTCTGAGGGAGGAGTTTTCCTGGACTGGTAAGAAGAGAGTAGGACATTGTTTTGGAGTTTATCATTACAGGAAGACTGATAAAGGTCTCTCTTTCAGATTTGTCCAAGGTACAGGTTCCCCAAGTGAGCAATACAACCCCCTGGGGGCTCTGGAACAATAGGGGAGTGGTGGTGGTAATAATCACAGGTGCAACTGAGGGGTTGGTGTTGAATAAAAATAAGGGAGTAGTGGAAGCACAAGGAAAGAAGAGAAGAGAAGAAAATTTTGAAAAACTGACATGGTTCATCTGTTGTGTAACAGAGTTAAAGTCATAGTGATTACATTATTTTTCAAATAAATGCACAAAGTGCAAGTTATAATTGATCAGTGGTCAAGTCTGCTGACAGGTCTTAACAAGTAAGTGTTGGCAGCCAAGCATATTGCAGATTGTCAGGAATTCCAGTACACACCAGCAGGAATATATGTGGGTAATGACCTGTTTACAATATGATATTATATGATTACATGATGCAATGTTGTGTCATCAAAATGTCAATGCACAAAAACCTCGCAAATTTATAATAAACTATTAAATATAAAATTAATTATATTAAAAATTAATTTTTTTGAAATGACACAAATTTCAAAAAAATTATTAAAGGGTTAAAGAAAGTGGATCTCTAGGGGGTGTGCTGAGTAATTTTTTTTTGTTGAAAGGGGGTAGTAGGCCAAATAAGTTTTCTGGTCCAAGGGCTCCAGGTTAAGAGACTTCATAAGAACTTCTTAATATTTCTGGAAGAGGAAATAGAATGGTGCTCAGTCTCCTTCTGTGGAGAAAATCTGCAGAAATTATAACCAAACCAGGGTAATTTCTATGTCAGAGTTGGTGGTCCATTTAATAAACAACAAAGCAACTCCTAAGTCTAGGGACTTAATGACCTGGAAGCAGCTGAAACAAATATGAATTAAAGGGAAGAATGACTTAATGAAAAAAGGGCTGCCTCAGAGATTTTTGTATGCAGGAGCGTACCAATGGGGCCTTAGAAATGATCATGGAACATATAGATAACTCATGGAATCTGGAGGAGGTAGAATGGAATGAGGAGAGGGGGGCTCTCTCTGTTAATAGCAAGGCACTTCCAAATGCCTCACTGTGGTCCCTAACCAGTTCAGTCTTTTTAGTTTTCTTTTTGCCCCTTGGTAGTCACATTGAAGGCTGTGTTGGTGTGATACAAATCCCACCCATGGAGGCTTGAATATATGAGGCCCAAAGTGCCTGTGAGGAATGTCAACTAACCCTTTCACCACGTTGCCTTATAATGGGCAATATTTAGTAGCCAAGAATTCAGATTTCTAAAATGGCCACTTTCCCTCCTCTCTGCACTAGGCCCTTCCTCATGAAGAGAACATCCATTGAGAAATGACAAATTTCATTCCAGGCTCTCAGCTATTGTTGAATTTGGGGGTGGGGGTGGAGAAGCAGGATATAGAACAGAAAACAAACAAAACAACCCTGAACTGGTTCAAAGAATCCAGGAACTAGACTTTCAACAGTAACCAGATGCTGTATTTGTACTCCTCTTTTAAATTGCTATCAGCTGCTAGTCTCTTAAAATCATCTCTTCAAAGGAAGCCAGTCACAATGATATTCCTTGGCTAATAACTGGGATGCAGGCCCAAGTGGAACCATTTCTTCTACAAGCAGGACAAATGAAGGGTCAGCACAGGTCTGTTGGAAAAAGTTTGTCTTCCTTTCCTTTATACTTGTGAGATGAAAAGGGAGTACAGTAAGAAACCCCAGTCAGTCAGTGTTTCCTTACCCATATATGACTGGTGGTCTCAGGTTAAGTCTTCATTGCTACTGGCTGAAGTTAAAATGGAGGCGATATCTGTTGATTGAAGGCTATGCCCCTGGGGTCCAGCTAGTTCCCACAGCCTCTCTATTCCTTTCTCTATTAAGTATGGTTTAGTGATCCCAAAGCCAGGCTGTTACATTTGCTCTTTTGGGTTCTAATGCAACCTGAAGGTTTTATATGGTGCTTTCTCTCTATTGCCAAAGGCTTGAACCACTACTGGTTCTGTTCATTCTAAGTTGGGTGCCAGTGAGTAACACATCACTTCTATTTAAATTCTTCATGTGAATTAACTTTTACAGAGTGACATTTACTTTGGAGATATTCACCAAGAAGATATATAAGTATTTACCCTCAGCGCAATAGACACTTCCATCCTACATCATCACAACGTTCCCAGAAGCAGGCTCCACAACTTCTCCATGTGAGGAGACATCTCAGACACTTTGTATTTGCATCAAGGCAGTCTCACATATCTTGGCACAGGTTAAAGGTATACAATACACACACACACACACACACACACACACACACACAGAATTATGTTTAGGTTGTCTAAATTTATTGACATATCTTGAGAGTGGTACGGATACAATGTCCAGCCTGTTTCTGAGAAGAGTAAAAGAAATGGGAACCATACTCATGTCAACAGCATGCTACCTAGGATGAGAACTAGTTTTGGAAAAGCCAAGGCTGAATAATCTTTTGTCCAGTCTTCAAGAAGGGTATGCTTCCAGAATGATATCTATCCACTACACCTCAAATATTGGTAGTCTAAGGGTTCAGAATGACAGCCACTTTTCTGAATACCCTTAAGGGGGTGTGTAGTCATTACCTTACACTCAATCTCTTAGCTCCTCTCCATCAAAAGATAGTTACATAAAAGACCATCATGAATAGAAAGTAAACCTATTTATCTGAGCAAAACAGAAAAAAAGAAATTGGGGAAATTCTACAGATTAGGATGCACTGGATAATACACAAGAGTAAAAGAACTTTTCAACTGGGATCAAGATAAGATCTCAGCTCAATCAAGGAAGGAGGAAGTGATCTCTCTTAGACAAGGTCCATTCCATACAGTCTCTAGAATTTCATGCCAGTGACATAATGGGGTCAGTTTCCCATGCTTTTCTGCTATTTCAAATTCTTTCTCTCTCCACCACCTTCCTGGAGCTCCTCTCTATGTCTCTCCTAAAGGGTATATAGAACTAACTCAAATAATTTACCTTCAAATATGTAAGTAGCTTCATTTCCAATATTCTCTCTACCAATTAGGAATCACGTCTTCCTTGTGTTCTATGCAACACAAAGCACAGGGCAGTCCCTCACCTATGCCAACTGGGAGGGAAGCAGGTTACACATGTTTAATGCACCAACTAACCCATGTCTGCTAGGCAGGGTTGGAACTAATCAAGGTAGGTAACTATCTGGGGTACACACACAAGGAGACACAGAAAGATGCACTTTTTAAAATTACTTTTTACAGATGCACATTTTAATGCCATGAAGTTCCATTCTTTGTGTTGCATAGATCTTCATTTTGTGATGGCTCAAAATGTGAGCAATAATATACAGCACACTTTTCAAACTCCAGAGGTTAAGATTCTCAAAATTCATCCTCTGATCATGAAAGGTTTGCTTTGACTCTGTCTTTAGATATTCCCAATTATCACTTCCCTCCTTTTCAATAAATCTTCCTGACTCAGTGTTATGGTGCTTCTCACTAGTCTACCCTACTTTGACACTTAAATTTAGTTTCTTTTTGGTATCTGGGGAAACAAAGATTTTTGTTTATTTATTTTTCTTTTAAGAACAAGAACATTTTCCTTAAAATAGCAAGCCTTGTGATACCAAGGGATTCTCAGCATTCCCGACACCCACAGTCTGAACAAGTCCCCTGTCTCCTCCCAAATCTCCAGGGTTGGAAGGTTGTATCCTCTCCTTCTCAATCTATTATTTGTGAATTATAGGAGAAGAAAATTTCCAGCACAATCTTCTATCTCCATACAACAAAGGAACAGTGAGAATTACATCAACCAATCAACTGATCAACCATCAATCATGGAACTTTCCAGAAAAGCAAACAACTCATAACTGGGGTCCAATAAATTTGACTTATCAAACAAATAATCTCTGAAAGTCTTTGCTAAAACTTAGTCATCTTCAAAAATGGAATGTGCTTTGTGAATCTTGGAAGCTCACTTTTCCCTGGCTGCTCCCAACTTGAAAATAGGGACTTCTGCCATCTGTCCCACACCAAGTTCATTTCCTTTTGGACTTGAAAACATATGGGTAGAGGATAGAGAACTGGTCCTGGAGGCTGGAGAACCTTGTTTTGAATCTTGCCTCTGATAAATATTAGTCCTGTGACCCTGGGTAAGTCACTTAACTGCATAGTGCTCTTGGTAACTACCTAAGACTATAAATTGCCCAGAGTATACTGACCAGAGTATAGTTGTGCTATAAGACATGATGAATAGGATGCTCTCAGAAAACTCTGGAAAGACTTAAATGAACTGATGCAAAGTGAAATGAGCAGAATCAGGAGAACGTTGTATACAGTAATGGCAATATTGTATGATGATCAACTGTGAATAACTTAACTATTCACCACAATACAATGATCCAAGACAATTCAAGGACTTACGATGAAAAATGTTATCCATCTCCAGAGAAAGAACTGAAGAAATCTGAATGTATATTGAAACATACTTTTTCTTTACCTTATTTTTCTTTTTTTTAATCTGTTTTCTTTCACAGCATGACTTGCATGGAAATATATTTTGCATGACTGCACATGTATAACCTATGCCAAATTGCTTGTCTTCTCAATGAGGGGGCAGGGGATGGAGGGGAAGAATTTGGAATTCAAAATTTGAATAAAAACATTAAAATTATTTTTGCATGTAAGTGAAGGAAATAAAATATTAAATTAAAAAATATGAAATGTTCCACAACTAGAGTCTCCCAAATCTTCAAAGAAGAGTGGAAGGGACATTTTCACATCTCACCTTTGGAGACAAACTTGGTCATTATAATTGCACAGCATTTGGAATTTTGTTGTTATTCTTCTATTTGTATTCTTGTACTTTTAAAATATATTGTTGTCTTTGTTCTGCCTTTTTGCTTTGTATCAGTTCACATAAGTCTCCTTATACTTTTCTTATAATTTGAGAACAAAACAGCATTGTATTCATATATTGTATTACAGGTAGCCAAACTTTTACATATATCTCTCTCATCTGTTTCTCATACCAACACTGTGAGATAAACAGGAAAGGTAGTCTGATTCCTATTTTATTGAGAAAACTGAGGCTTGACCAGGTCATATAACTATGACTATAGACTTCTACTTCTCCAGCTCTGTCAACCTTACTTTGCCTTTTTGGTGACTTTGATGCCTTAAATGATCTCTCTTCTTTCAGTCTTTTACTGTTACAGGGTGATTGACTCCATACTCAGCCTTTGCCCCGTATTAACCACTTTAATGTCATATAAACTGATACTCCCATTAGTAGTCCTTCTGACCTTCCAAATCTCCCAATATTTTGATGTTTTATCCCTAAGTAATCTCAGCTTTCTGGTTTCTTTATTCCTGCTCCATCCCTGCTGCATATGACTGGAGAAAATCACAAAATGCAACTCATTTCATGCATTATCAGTTCATGGTAAATAAGCTTGGATGGGCTTGACCTTCATTCCACTCTGTCCTTACAGATGCCTTATCTCATTTTTCACAGCAGTTATTTTCCTTTTTTCTTTTTTACCCTCTCCACTCCGATCCCATCCTCTGCATTCTGATTGTCCTCACCCATACAATTTAACTGCAGATGTCTCAGAATCCCACTTCACTGAGAAGACTGAGGTCATCTGACATTAATTTCTTCATCTTGATTCCTCACTTCCTCCAAACTCTTCAGCAGATGCATCTTCTCTCTTTTCCAGCTAAGAAACACTTCCTCATAAAACCAACTTATCCAGTATTGCCTTTGATCTACTTGTGTCCTACCTCCCCCAGGACCTTGTGGCAGCAATTATCTTCAGCCTCTAAACATTTCTTTTAAAAAATGTTTATTTTTGTTATTTTAAATTTGACAAATACAAACATCACAAATATTTCCATATAGAAAGAAGAACAGAAAAAAGCATTGTATATGAAACTATAAGTCTTTATTATGTGTAACTTCTTTTTAAGTAAAAAAGTAATACATGAATTGGTCTGGAAATTCTAGAAAACAATTTGGAACTACATCTCAAAAGTTACTAAAATGCGCATGTACTTTGACCCAGTGATACCACTATGAGGTCTTTACTACAAAGTTATCAAAGATAGAGGGAAAGGACCAAAATATGCACCAAAATATTTATGGCCATTCTACTGATTTTAGTGAAGACCTATAAACAAAAGATGAACTTAAAAATTTCCATTGATGGTAGAAATAACTGAACAAATTATGGCATATTAATGTAATAGAATATTATTGTACAACTAGGTATCACAGTAGCTGGACCTGGATTTAGGAAGACCTGAGTTCAAATCTGACCTCTGACACTTTTTAGCTGTATTACCTTGGGTAAGTCACTTAACCCCTGCCAGCCTTAGTTTCCTCTTCTGTAGAATAATAGGACCTACCTTCTAGGGTTGTTATGAGGATGAAATGAGATGCTATTTTTAAAGTGCTTTGTAAACCTTAAAGCACTATATAAATGCTGCTACTGTTGTTTGTTGTCTGCCATAAGAAATGATGATAGGAACAGTTTCAGAGAAACCTGGAAAGATTTGTATGAACTGATACAGAGTGAAATGAGTAGAACCAATATGGCACTTTATATAGCAGCAACATTGTAAAGAAAAACAACTATGAACGACTTAAAAACTCACATCAATGCAATGATCAAAAAAAAATTTTACAGTTCTAATTACAAAGCACACTGCTCACCTTCTGATGGAGAGGTGATAAGCCAAAGTTGCCAGATGACACATACATTTTCGGACATGTCATTGTGGAAGAGTTTTTTGGTTTATTGGTTACAAAGGTTTTGCTTCTCATTTTATTTTTTCATTTTGGAAGGAGGAATTGGGAAGGGGAGAGAGGAAGTCACAGCATTGTCAAAAAATTGAAAGGTTATTGAAACATTTGAAAATTCATAAGAGAAAAAATGTTCTAAAGAAAACAAACAAGCAGGACAGCTTTGAAAATAGCAATTTGAATGTATTGCATCCTATAAAAACAACAAACTGTATGCAATAGATATTGGTGGCTTCACATATAGACTTCTTTTTCTGTTCTAATTTGTTTATGGAAGTGTGTGTGTGTATGTGTGTGTGTGTGTGTGTGTGTGTGTGTGTGTATGTATGTATGTGTGTGTGTGTGTGTGTGTGTGTGTGTGTGTGTAAAACCATTCATTTCCCAGCCAGCTGTAGTCCTGTGGATTTCTCCATCATGTCCCCAGGAAACTTATCATGAACTTTATCATTCTGCAAGATCACAGCAGTTTTGGTACTTTAAACCTCATTAGTACCCTCTACCTCCAGACTGGAGAGTGGAGAGGAGAGGTCTTCCTTTTCCAGTATTGTGAAATCCTTGAGGGCAGCGACTCTTTCTTTTTCATTTTTGTATCCCCACTGCTTAGCACTGTCTTGCACTCAGTGGGCAATTAAGAAATGTTTACTGACTGGTAGCCTCAGAATAAAAAAAATAAATTAAAAAAATTTAAGTATATAATAAATTCCAGCTTGTTAACTTCAAAACTGTCATATTTGCCTCTGAATTTCCTTCTCTTCTGTACATTTTAAAAAATGTTTCATTGACTCATTTTTCTTTCTTTTGTTTTGTGAGTACAAACTATTCCCTTCCACTTTCAGATCCTTCTTCTCCCAAATTAAAACAAAACAAAACAAAAAAAGCTCTCTTCTGACAAAAGCTTCTTGTTAATAACACAAGGAATTAAACCCAGGTGCACACCAGTTTCCTGGTTCTGTATCCATTCTTTCCTCTTTTGTCTTCTGTTACCCTGCTCTAATCTTCTAGCATTCTGCTTTTCTCATGATAATATATGCTCAGGCTCTCCAAAGGCAAACTGAAAATCTCCCATTTATCTAGTCAGTGCTGGTGTAGTATCATTAACAGCTTTGCTGTACATAGACTAGTAGGGGATGTAATTCCCAAGAAGTAAATCCTCCTACATGAGAAACTCAAATTAATTAACTCAATTTAATTAATTTAATAACTTAATTAATTGAATTCAGAGCAATGTATTATCTAAACAAAAACAAAACAATAAACCAACCACATATCATGACAGTTTTCCATAGTTCAACCCTTGGACTAGAAAGGGCACTAGTCTCTTTTGCTATCTCCCCTATTAAAATGTAAGCTCTTTGAGGGTAAGGACTCTTATTTTTTGTTTGTTTGTTTTAGCAAATTGTCTGATACTTGGTAGATGTGTCATAAATGTTTATTGACTGACACAGCTCCTTATAGTAGGGCTCCAGAACTGATGCTATTATTAGTGGGAATTTCAGGCCAGTGAGGGAGATATGTGTTCACTGTTTTGTTGATAACTCATGTCTGACTCTTCCGACCCCATTTGAAGTTTTCTTGGTAAAGATACTGGAGTGGTTTGCCATTTACTTCTCTGTCTCATTTTACACATGAGGGAAGTAAAGCAAATAGGGTTAAGTGACTTGCCTGGGGTCACACTGCTAGTAAATGTCTGAGGTCAAATTTGAACTCAAATCTTCCTAATTCCAGGACCAGCACTCTATCCACTGGGTCACCTAGCTGCCTGATATTATGTATAAGAGGCCTTTTTTATACTTCTGTCTGCTCCATTTGGAGACTTGAGTCTCCTCACCTACTGAATGGATTGCTGCTTTGTGAAAAACAATCCCCCTATTATTTCTGACTTTCCTAAGCAATTTTGTTTCTAATTGAATTATTTAATGTCTTTTCAATCATTTGCCTAATTCTGGCACTCATAATTCTGCCCTTCTGAAGTCAAACTACAAAGATTGTGCCTCTCTGGTTACATACCATCTGAACCCTATAGTTCCATACCATCTGAACCTCATTTAACTATAATCTTTCATTATGCTAAATGAGTTTGATATCCTTGGACATGCTTTACTTTATTTTTAATGTAATAACTGGTCCAACAATGGAAACTTTGTTATTCTGAAAGAACTTTAATTCCTTTGCCTCAGCTGGAAATTAAAAAAAAAATCATGTGTGTGGGTGATACATTTCTGGATTTCCACCCTTCCCCCCTTTCTATAAGATTGGTTTTTAACTATGTTGCTTCAACTCTTTTCCTTTGGAAATCTAACATCCCAAAGTTCTGGGTTGAGTTTGGTTGATGTTCTAAATCAGAAACACAACTAAGAATTTCTCCCATATGTTCAAGAGCTTTTTCCTTCCCATCTCCTGCTCCCTAATCTTCCCATTTTCCTCTGAATCCTTTCTTCACTCCTTTGATAAGTAAGCATATGATTTCATGCCAAGTGAATTGATAGACAAGAAAGGTCTAAAATATGTCAGTGAAAGGCAAGATTTCTATGTACCAGAGAAGTTAGAAAAAGCATCATGTGTCAAGTGTGACTTGAAGAAGGTCTTGAAAGATGAATAGGATTTGAATGGGCAGAGAGCATCACAGAAAACATTTTGTTTACCTAGGACTTGGAGGTTTGCAGAGTACTGTATACACATTATCTCATTCAGTCCTCTGCAAACCTTAAAGAACTATTTATGATTGGCATCATCATCATCACCATCATCTTCATTATTAACTGAAATGTTTTCTGTACTATGTGTTTGAGCAGGAGAACTAGATCAAACTTAATGAGATTATGTCCCCTGAAAATGTATGAACAACTCCAGCAATCATATCACCTTGATGAATAGGGGCCATTGGGAATTTGATTATGTGTGAAGGACTCTGATTGTGCCTCCTAGATAGATACAAAGATCTTCATGGACCTGATTGTCACTCATCCTCATAGACTGAATGTCTAGTTATTAAAATCTTAGTCAAATCAGCATGTGCCAGAAACTGTGTCAAATGCTTTGAAAACAAACATAAGCAGAAAGATAGTGCCTACCCTATCATAGGAAGGCAACATATAAAAGGAAACTGAAAGAGATGGGGGAGAGGGGGAATACCTGTAGGGTAATGGTGAAGAAAGTCCAGAAAGAGAAGAATGAAGACAGAGCTGACCTGGGCACCTTCCTTAAAATGGAGGTTCTGAAAGGAACCAATCAATCAGAGGAAGGGGCTGCAGAAGCAGAATGTACTTTTAGTGTTAGAAGGAAGGCTGCGGTAGAATGAACTTCCAAAGTGAGAAGATTGTTGTGGGATAGTGTGGAAAGTCTGGAGTGGAGCCTGGAGAAAAATGCAGACCTTGGCACTGGAGACAATGTGATTAGCTCTGGTTATTGTGGATTCCACGGCATCCCAAAGTCCTGTGCTAAATGGAGGAGAGGGGATGATAGAACTGTCAGTCAGTCAGGCAAAATCCAAAGGTGAGCTGAACATAGACTAGATCCTTGAAAGCAGAGGTTTCTGGTGGTGATGAGAGTGTATAGCCTCCTTCTCTAGGAACCTCCCCTGCTTCAGACCCAGAAAGGCTAAAGAGAGACTGACAGCTTTTAGGCTTAAGACATGAAATTCGTGTTTTCCATGATGTTGTCAGATATCTTCAATGAAGACAAAAATTGCATCAAGGTCAGCTATTGAATTGATGGTAAAGTATTTAACTTGAAAAGACTACAAGCCAAGACAAAAGTGGAGGGAGAGTTGGTACATGACTTTTTGTTTGCAGATGATTATGCGCTCAATGAAGCTTCTGAGGCTGAGATGCAACAGAGTATACATCTATTCTCTCCACTTTTGCTCATTTCGACCCAACAGTCAACACCAAGAAAACAGAGGTCCTCCACCAGCCAGCAGTGCACCATTCATATGTGGAACCACTGGTCACAGTAAATGCAGAAATTTTGAATGCTGTGGATAAGCTCATTTGGCAGTATCCTTTCCAAGGTTGCTGCACACATTGCAAGAGCTAGCTCAGCATTTAGGAGACATCTGAAAAAAGTGTGGGAGAGAAGTTTTAGACTGCCTTCCAAAACTGAAGGTCTACTGAGCCATTGTGCTGACCTTACTGTTTTGCGTGAGACTTGGACAGTATAACCAGCACCATGCCAGAGAGTTGAATCTCTTCCATTTGAATGTCTTACAAAGTTTCTGAAGATCCCCTGGCAAGATAAAGTACTGGACACTAAAGTCCTCCCTGGAGCTGAACTGCCAAACATTCAAACTCTACTTCAGGGAGTGTCTCTCCAATGGGTTGGTCACATAGCTTGAATGCCAAATGCACATTTGAATTTACCCAAAGCAGCTGCTCATTGGTAGTCAGAAGAAGTGGTATGAGAACACTCTTGAGGTCTCTCAGAAGAACTTTAGTATCATTTGTGAGTGATGGGAGACTCTGGCACAGGACTGCCCAGCATCAAAGAAGGTGCTGTGCTCTATGAGCAAAGCAGAATCACAGTAGCACAAAGGAAATGTGAACTGTGCAAATCCAGAGCCATTTCCATTCTAAGTGTTCCAATGGACTACTTGTGCCTGACCTGTGATAGAACCTTCCCAACTCATATTGGACTGATTAGTCCAACACTCTATACTCTGATTCAGCACCATGATGTCATTGGATTTCTTCAAAAATGAAGGATGAGCAACAGCATCCTTAAGGACAAAATTACTAACATCTGCCCCAAGCCCTGTGAGCCAGTAGTATATGAGCCAGTAGTATACTGTTCGATAATTATAAAGGCCACTCCCTCTACTGAGTCAGATTAAACCTGCACTAGGGTCAATTAACTAAGAGCTTTGTGATAAAAAGGACATTGGCTCTGTAGGCTGTGGATTCAAATCTCACCTTTGACATTTCCCATTTGGATCCCAGTTTTCTTATCTTTAAAAAACAAGTGGGTTGAGTTCAACCCAGGCTCTGAGGTCCCTTTTAAATCTAGACTTATGCTCCTGTGACTTTACATAATAATTGCTATGCTGATCTAGGGTGCAAATCTCATCTTGGACTTAACTGTAACTCCCCCGTTTAATTGTGCTTGCCCATAACAAGTGTTTCAGTTGCTTAATTGGGCTGCCTTGTTCCCCTTACCTGTTTCCAGTGGCCATTTTGTGACTCTGGGAAAGGTGAAGAACCCCAAAAAACTATGATTCTAGAAGCACTGAAGTAAATATATTTAAAAAAATTTTTTGACCTGATTTGACCAAACCATATCTCCTGGTGGAAGTCAGGGCTAGGATATCATGGTATATAGTAGCCATGTTAGAGTATACAGTTGCAAGAACTATTTTTCTTTAGAAAAAACACAACTCAGACCTGTAACTGTAACTGGCAATTTTTGAACTAAGGGCAACATAGTTAAATGTGTCCTTAATGGTTGTTGTGGTCCTTCTCAAAGGGTAGGGCAGCCTGGGGAAAATTTCTCTTGGGTGTGGTTGCTACATATCACCTAAAATTTTACATAAAAGAATTGGCCCTGGAATCCAGAAGACCTGAGTTCAAATTTGACCCTGGACACTTAGTATCTGTGTGATCCTGGGCAAGTCACAACCTCTGTCTGCCTCCGTTTCTTCAACTGTAAAATTGGGATAATAGAAGCATTTACCTCCCAGGGTTTCTGTGAGGATCAAATAAGATAACATTTGTAAAGTGCTTAGCATTGTGCTTGGAACATAGTAGGTACTAAGTAAATGCTTATTCCCTTCCCCCCTTCCCTAAAGTTGCCAACTTGGTGCTAAATTCAGTTCTTTCAATATTGTTTGAGGGATTGCAAAGTATGTCAACAGCCTTCTTAACTTTGGTACTCTGGGGCCAAGTCCCCAGAGTTTAGTTTAGTTAGCAGTGTAAAAGAATTTAATAAATGTCATTGAAAAAAATATTTTAAAAATAAATCTAAAAGTTCTAAAATTGCACAAGATTTTTGTGAAGACCCTACATATTGTCTTGCAGCATTTTCTAATGTGCGCTAACACTGTTTTCCCAAGTAGACTATAAACTCCATGAAGGTAGAACCTTCCTCATTTTTCTTCTCTCTTCTACAGTAGATACTTGTTAATTAATGCTTTGATTCCATTCAATTCAACAAACATTATCAAGCACTTACTAAATGCTAAGGATATGAAGATAAGAATGAAAATATTTCTTTTTTTTTTCTTTTTTGCCTTTTGGAGGGCAATTGGGGTTAAATGACTTGCCCAAAGTCACACGGCTAGTAAGTGTGTCAAGTATCTGAGGCCAGATTTAAACTAAGTTCCTCCTGATTCCAGGGCCAGTGCTCTATTCACTGTGCCACCTACCCGCCCTGGAACGAAAATATTTCTGTCCCCAAGAAGTTTACACTGATCATTTTATGATATAGGATTAAAAAATATTAGAACATACATAATTTGTTTGTAATTTTTCCTCTACTTTCCCTCACATTTCGTTATTCTGCTATTTATAGGCACTAGGATCCTGTTTCTATTCCGTTCCAAAACCATGACTTGATAGCGTAACTAACTTCAAACAGGCTACATTTAAAATGACTTAATACTTTAAATGGACAGTCTTAGAAAATTCTTATTCTCAACAAGGGAAGTTTCTTTATACAAGCAGGCACTTTTCTTGGCTCTTAGCAAAGCCCCCAGAAACTTGTCAGTGAGTAACTTGGTGGAGTTGATATTTTCCAGGACATTTCTTCTGCACAGAAAACTACACTATGGCTATTGTACTGTAGAAAAACAGTAGGAGGGAAAACCCAAAATATTTTGGACTCTGGTGCTGTGCTACAGATTTCTTTCTAAAGGTGTATCCAGCCATTAAAGTACCAGACACTAAATTCAAAATCTTTGTATTCTCTGTGAATACTTTTAGTACTTTCTATCAATTTCTATTGTCATTGGATGGCAGCGTGGGTGGGAAAACCCAGCTGTGTTTAGTTTTTAAGTATTTAGGGTTTAATAAAATCCAAAATAACTTGGTCAAACCCTCTTTGTCGAAATGTACAATTATAGAAAAATGTCTTACGTATCTTATTAACTTACATTACGTGGTCTAAATTTTGTTTTGTAGAAGTTTATGTATATATATATATATATATATATATATATATATACTATGCAAAGATCCTGAGAGTCTTTAAAATATATGTTAAAAATATTCTTAGGGAACCGGAAGTCACATTTTGTCAAAGGTCAAATTAATCTGAACTCCAGAGGATTGGCTTAGTTTCAAGACTTTTGAATCCAGGAATTGAGAGTTAATTATAAATCTTAGCAAGGATAGTAGGCTTTATTTTCAATTATTTTTCCTTTCTGAAACTTTATTTTGTGTGTGTGTGTGTGTGTCTGTGTGTGTGTGTGTGTGTAGATACACTGAGAGAGTAGAGAGAAAAACTCCAACAATAATCCCCTTGTTCAGTTAAGTTTACATCCCTAAGCATTTAATTGATAAAAGAGAAAAAGTAGAGTGGTATTAAAAGAGTTCAAGTCCATAACTGGCCATTTTCTACATGTATAACCTTGGGAAAGGCACTGAACTTCTTTGGGCTCAATTTCTTCATCTAAAAAATGATATGACTGAACCAGATAACCTCCAAAGTACCTTCTAAAAATATTTTTAAAATATTAAATTATCTATTTATCTATCTTTCAGCTCTAAATCTATGAAATTATAAAATTTGGAAGTGAAAACACTTGAGGTCTAAGCTTACCTCTGCTGGTTGACATTGTTCTCATTCACTATAATATTTCAGATAGGGGAAACTCTTAACTGGATTATCTTAAAGATGCTGTTTTAGGCTAGGGATGATAAAGCTAATCTGTTACCTGAGCTTTGATACTGTCATGAAATGAAACTATCAGAAGACATGCTAGTTAAAAAAAGAATTACTTAGCAGGAAGAAGGGTATTCAGTAAGGATACAGCTTTGATTTAGCTAAGCACAGCTCACTGTCTCAGGGTTGCCCATGCAAGGAAAGAAATATTTATTTAATTATTTATTTGCTTTTTGGAGGGGCAGGGCGGGGCAACTGGGGTTGTTACTTGCCCAAGAACACATGGCTAGTAAGTATATCAAGTGTCTGAGACCAAATCTAAACTCAGGTCCTCCTGACTCCAGGGCTGATGCTTTATTCACTGCACCACCTAGCTGCCCCAGAAGGAAATATTTATTAAGTGCTTACTAGGACACAGGCTCTGTGTTAGGTTCCTTACATATGTTATCTCATTTGATCCTCAAAACAACCCCAGGAGGTAGATGCTGTTATTAACCTGATTTTACAGTTAAGGAAACTGAGGCAGACAGTAGTTAAGTGATTCACCTAGGGTTATGCTAATAGTAAGAGTCTAGGATCACATTTGAACCCAGGACTTCCTTACTCCAAGCCTAGCACATCCATTGTGCCACCTAACTGCCTCTGGCACCAGGAGTTCCAGCTGGCCATCCTATTAAGGGCCTGCTGGAGATCCTTGTGGCCTTTTGAACTCAAATGACCAAGTAAGTCATGTCAATAGACTGAACCTGGTTTCCCTATACCAATTAAATATGGAAGACAGTCTCAATATCTTTTAAGGAAAAACTAGCCTAACCTACATGGGGCAAGGCCTTAGGTTATTACTCCTGCTGTAGATATGTTTCAGAGACCAACTAATAGATAATTTAGAAGAATATACCTTCAGAAAGCTAAAACCATCTCACAAATTGTAACTTTTTTGAAGACAGGGACTTCACTTTCCATATGAAGTATGTGAGGCTATATGAAATGATACAGAGTGAAAAAAATAGAACAAAATAAATCATATACATTGACTAGTAGACAACACGAAAAGTCAATAAAACTCAGATCAAATAAATGGATATGATTGGCTAATTGGTTGTCATCCTTGGTTCTTGAAGAGGGCCAAAATGACATTACTCTGTTGGAGTCAAAGTACAGTGTGTCCTACTGTGGCTCATCAGACCAATACAAGTTTGGAAGGCTCTCCCACAGATTGGGAACAAATAGTCCATATGAACATTTGCAGTGGAGATGCCTCTAAATTTGTGCATCTTATATAAATCCTTTCGACCTACTGCAATTTTGCTTTGTTCATAGAGCACAATGCTTTCTCTGATGATTGATACTAAAATACTAAAGTTAAAGTACCATTCCTTCATTTCTTTTAACAAACAATTACATTTAAGGTTGTAAGTACTAGCAGTTTCAAACACACTACTTTGTTTAACTGTTTTGGAGGATTGTACATTGTAGGAGTGGTGGTTCATTGAGCAGTTTTTTGGGGTTTGTTGTGCAAAAACAAAATTTTTCAATTAAAAAACTCTGGATCATTAACAATTCGCTTAGCTAATCCTGACCCAGCTCCTGCCTAGGTGCATTCAAATTTATCTACCTTGCCTAAAATGTATTCATTACACAGATGCACAGATTGAAATTCTCTTCTTTTTAGACCCAGCTCATTGCTGCCTCTTCCATGAAGCCTTCATTGATATCCCCCTTCCCCACAACACTTTGAATATTTCCTTTGACCTTAGTATATTCTAGCTTTTATCATTCTTATTTGTTTACATGGCTCATCCTTCCTATTAGATTGTAAAATCGTTGAGGTCAGGAAAGGAATTATTTTTCCATCTTTGCATATTCAGGGTCTAGAACGCAGATGGAGTATGACGATCACGTAGGTACATTTTGACTATGACCTTCACTGTTTTGGATCCTGTATTTGTCTTAGTGCAGCCTAAGATGACCTTGGGTTGCCTGCCATCATTGTTAATTCATCTTGAGCTTACAATAAATGAAAACCATTAGGTCTCTTTCACATGAAATACTATTATGCCAGGTCTATATTTGTGCAGGATTTGATATCATTTCAGCCTATCCACAATTTGTGGCATCCCAATATTTTTATCTAATGAATTAACTTCCTTCCAAAGTTTGTGTCATCAGCAATTTGATAATCATGTCACCATATTGAGTCACTGATAAAAATAGTGACTGTAACAGGTGTGGAGACAAAGCCTCTGTCTCTAGGCTGTTTTCTCTCCCCACTACACTTTCTCTCCTCAGATCTCTTGGTTCAGTTATCATCTCTGTGCCAATCACTCTCAAATATATTTAGTTTCAGTCTGAGTCTCTCTTTCTTGAGCTCCAGGTCTGTATCACAAACTGTTTCTTGGACATTTCCAACCCAAATATTCTACAGGTGTCTCAAACTCAACATGTACAAAAATCAAACTCATTTTTTCCCTACCTATAACCCCCTTTCTAAATTCACTATTTCTGCTGAGCACAGTATGATTCTTTCAACTCCCCAGGTTTTTAAACTCATATTTATCAGTTATTCTTCCTTCTTTCTCACAGTCTTAACCATTTGTTTGCCACGTCTTGACCATTATACTTCCACAATTTTCTTCCATCTATTCCTCTTCTGTCCTCTCATATAGTCACAGCTCTGATTTAAGCCCTCACTGCCTCTTACTTATATTGGGGTTTTTTTTTTGGCAATTTTTCTTTTAAAAAAAATTATGAACATGAAAAAAGGAACATTTCTATCCATAAAAACAAAAGAAAATGAAGGTTAGAGATGCAACTAAGAATCTAGTAATACAGTTTGATTTTTGTCCAATGATATGTCAATAAAACTGAAAATGTAAATGAAACGGAAGATTTACAAAAATTTAAAATATTCTTGTTAATAGAATGAGAAAAAGAATTTAAAAAACTCAACCTCAAAAAAAGAGAAGTTATCTGGCCTCAGACACTTAACACTTACTAGCCGTGTGACCTTGGACAAGTCACTTAACCCAAATTGCCCTGCCTTCCCCCCTCCAAAAAGCAAAAAAAAAAAAAAAAGAAAGAGAAGTTGAAAAAACCATAGATGAACTCTGAAAGAGAAAAAAAAATTCTCCTATCAGATGTGTTCACAAGAAAGTTCTATCATTCATTCAAAGAATGATAGATATCCATATCATCATATCATTCAAAGAACAATTAATTCCAATATTACACAAACTTTTTACAAAAATAGCAAAAGAAGGGATTCTATCAAATTTTTTTTATTACACAAATATGGTCTTTGTACCCAAACAGGGAGAGTCAAATTAGAGAAAGAAAACTATAGATCAATCTCCCTAATGAACATTGATGCAAAAAAATTTTAATAAAATGTTAGCAAAAGGCTATATATGCATATATTTACATATGTATATATGCATATGCATATATATACACATATGCATATATACACACATATGCATATGCATATATACACACATATGCATATACAATATAAATCACAAAAATATTACACACTATGACCAGGTGGAGTTTATACCAAGAATATACAATTGATTTAATATTAGGAAAGCTTTAACTATAATTGACAATGTTAATAAAAAGAATAACAAAAAAATCAATGGAGGCAGAAAAAACTTTTGACAAAATATAACACCTATCTTTGATAACAACAACAACAACAGAAAACAGAGGAATGAAAGTACTCTTCTTTTATATAATAAATAATATACAAAGTCTTCCAAAAGTCTTGGTGCAGTTTTAAGCTATTAAAGATTTATGTCCAGGGCCAGCACAATATGTAATGGGGATGTACTAGAGTCCTTTCTGATAAGATTAGGGGTAAAGTGAGAATGTTCCTTGTCATTATTACCGTTTGATATAGTGCTAGAAATTCTATAGCAATAAGACAAGAAAAAGAAATTAAGGGAATAATATGGGCAAATTGAAAAGAAAATCATCACTTTTTTTTGCAGATGATGTATTTAGAGAATTGTAGAGCCAACAAAAAATTAATTGAAATAATTAATTTCAGCAAAGTTGCTGAAATAAATGTACACAAATTATCAGTATTTCTGTATATTACCAATAAAACCTAATAGGAAGAGATAGACATGGAAATGACATTTAAAATAATTATAGAATGTGTAAAATATTTGGGAGTTAACCTACTGAAGTACACACAGAAACTGTAGGAATACAACTACAAAACATTATGAAAATAAAGACAGACCTAACAAACTGGAGAAATAGTATGAGCAATTAGCTCATTGGTTGGCTGAGGCAATATAACGAGATCAACATTATGTAAAATAATTTACTTATTCAGTAAATAATCAAACTACCAAAGGATTACTTTGTAAAACTAATCAAAGGAAACATTTACATGGCACTGTGCCAGGTGTTGTGCTAAGTACTTTATATCTCATTTGATCCTCACATCATCTCTGGGAGCTAGGTTCTATTATTATTATTCCCATTTAATATTTAGGAAACTGAAGCAAGCAGAAGTTAAGTTACTTGTCCAGGGTCATACACTAATAAGTATTTGCAGTCAGATTTGAACTTGGATTTTCCTGACTCCAGGGCCAGCATGCTAACCACTGTGCCTGGAAAAAAAATAATAAAATTTGAACAAACAAAATGTCAGGTATCTCATAATGGAAAAAAAAGTAAATAGGAAGAGAGCTTAGCAATTCCAGTTCTCAAAAATCATGATGTAATTCTAAACTTTAATAACGGAAGTATTAATGTTACATACATGCAGAAAAAAGCATTTGAAAGTTTTTCTTTTATATCTTATTTTGTGTATTCTAAATAATGTATTTTTAATTTTAGTTGTTTTTTTTTTTTTTAACAAATTGGGGCATCCTGTCATATATCATACATGCAACAATTTCTGGATGACACTTTCTCAGACTAGCAGTAGATTAATACAGAAGATCCCCTTGCCTAGTCATCTAATCTATCTTTGTTAGATGTTTTCTTGTGGGGTCACATCAAAACTGTCAAGTATGTGTCAAAGTCTCATTCTTTGGATAATCTTAAGACTATGACATAATATAGCAGTTATATTGAATTTTTTTTTGGAGGGGAGAAGGTAGGGCAATTAGGGTTAAGTGGCTCACCCAAGGTCACATGGCTAGTTTTGTGCTAAATGTCTGAGGCCGAGATTTGAACTCAGGTTCTCCTGACTTCAGGGCTGGTGCTCTATTCACTGCACCACCTAGCTGCCCCAGTTATATTGAATTTTAATAAGAAACACATCAATATTTAAAATTTTAAAATATTCTTTCAAATGTTGCTTTTTCATATGTTTGTAGCACTTATACTTTTGTATACATTTATATTTATACTTATTAAAGTTTAAAACTATAAAAGACTTTTGGGACAATCTATACAAAGCCATAATCACCCAAACAACTGGATATTGGGTAAAAAAATATGCAAATTGATCAACATATCAAAGCAAATAAATCCGAAACTTGTAGCCAAGTATCTGATAAACCCAATCATCCTAGCTATTGGAGGAAAACCATGTTTTTTGACAAAAACTATGGGGGAAACTAGATATCAGTCTAGCAAAAATTAGTTTACCATATCTCATTCATACCACAAACCAGGAAAAGCTTCAAATGGATATATAACCTAGATATAAAAGGTCACATCATTGAACAAATTAAAGAAACAAGGAACAAATTACCTTTCAGATCTATGGATAGACAAGAGTTCTATGGTGACAAGAGTTCATGACCAAATAAAAAATAGAATCATAGAAGAAAAAAGGAACAATTTTGATTATCTGAAGTTAAAAAATTTTTGCACGAAGAAATCCAGTAGAGCTAAGATGAGGGATATAGTTACTTGAGGGAAAACTTCTACTCAAATTTTAATGATAAAGGTATAATTTCCAAAATATATAAGGAAATGATTCATATTTATAATAATAGGAGCCATTTGCCAAATGATAAATGGTAAAAATAAAAACTATGAACAGGAGTTCTCAAGGGAAGAAACCCAAGCTCCCTATAGCCACATAAAATGCTCCAAAATCACTAATAGAGAAATAAAAATGAAAGAAAATCTAAAATCTAACCATATATCTATCATTTGGCAAAGTTGACAAAAGAGGAAAATGACAAATGTTGAAGGCACACTGATATATTGGTGGAGTTCTAGAATGGGTCCCGCCACTCTGAAAAACAATTTGGAACTATGCCCCCAAACTTATAACCTTTGAGCCAGCAACAGTACTTTTAGACCTATATTCCAAAGAAATCAAAGAGAGAAGAAAAGGTCTAATATGTAAAATATATACTATATACCAACTTTTTTTTAAAGCGGCAAAGAATTAGAAATTGAGGGGTTTCTATCAACTGTGAAATGACTGAAAAATTTATGGGATATGAATGCAGTAGAATACTATTGTGCTGTAAGAAATGAAGATACTTTCAGAGAAACCTGGGAAGACTTGAATGCACTGACGTAGGGTAAAGTGAGTCACACAAAGAGAACTATTAATACCATGACATCAACACCGTAAAGATGAACAATTTTGAAAGACAACTCTGATCAGCATGATGATCAATCTTTATTCCAAAGGACTGAGGATGAAGAATGCTACCCATCTTCTGACAAAGAGGTGATGTAATATGGAAAATGGGACAGACACGTTTTTGGTCACACTCATTATGGGAATTCATTTTGTTTGTCTATGCTTATTTTTTTTTATGAGTGATTTCATTTTGTTTTATTTCCTCAGTAGAGGTGAGTATGTGAATGAAAAAATACACAAATGACAGTTGAAAAAAATTAATGAAAAAAGGAGCATATTGGGGCAGCATGCCATAATGGGTAAAGAACTTGTTGCAGAACCAAGATCTGAATTCAAGTTATACCTCTAACACATTGGTGGTCCATCCAGATCTCTCAAGAATATCACTCCCAAATCTTGGTATCATTTAAGACTTCTCTTTCTCACTCACTCCACATATCTGATCTCTGACCATTTCTACTTTCTCATCTCTTGTCAGACTTTTCTTCTTTCTACTCATTCAGCCACAACTCTAACCCTTTACTTCTCTCTTGAAAGATTTCTAACTGATATCCTGCCTCAAATCTTTCCCCATTCTAAATCATCCTCCACTTGGCTGTCAAGGTGATTTTTCTAAAGCTTAGTTAGAACCTAACCCTGTCACCCTCTTTCCTCCAAGAACACATTTAAAGTTTTCTGGCGTTTAAAGCTCTTTATAATCCGGTCCCTTCCTATCTTTTTAGCCTTCTTATATCTCACTCTTCTCCATGTCCTTTTATCCAAGTACACTTATCTATTTGCTGTTCCTGCCACATGACACTCCATCTCCCATCTCTAGGCCCTTGTACTGGCTCTTCCTTATACTGGGAATGCTCTGTGCCCTCATTCCTTACCTTAATTTCCCTTCCTTCAAGACCCAGCTCCAATCTTACCATCAGGAGGTCTTTCCCAGATGCTAATGCCTTCCCCCTCCAGATTACCTTCACCTATTACTCCCTTCTACATCTCAACTTTCCCCATTGAGGTTTCAATATATTGGGGCTTGGCATGAAAAACTGAATGAGATTTTTTTTGGAGTTTTGTGGAAGCCACAAATGACATGCAAAGACCAGCAGATGACACAGAAAAAAATTTAGAAACTCAGAAATGCATAAAATATACATATAGTATTGTATAACATCAACCCAAGTTTTATAATAAATAAGGTACTACAAGCACCCCATAAAAGAAAAAGCAAAAGCAAAAGCCCAGACTTCTCTGGTATGAAGGAAGGGCCAAAATTTTTTACTCGGATTTTCCAGATCTTGGGGGTGCCTGTCCCTTACTCCCATGGTCTGGAAGGGATACTGTACATATCTTCTATTTACTTATTGACATGTTATAGCCTTGATTAGAATGTGTACTCCTTGAAGGCAGACAGTGTTTCCCACCTTTATTTATATTTCCAGCACTTAGCACCGTGGCTGGCTGGTAGAAGGCACTTATGCTTGTTGACTGATTGACTGACCTCAATTGTTTCCCTAAAGACCAAGAATCATCCTGCATGCACTACTGACTGTAAAAAAAAAAAAAGAAATTTTGGGGTTCTTTTTACTTTTATAATTTAACAATGCAGGATAATATTGGCAAATAGTTAAAATGCTGACTCAGGTTAGGACAATAGAAATTTACTTAGTATTAGGTCATTTCAGTTGTATCTGACTCTTTGGGACTCCATTTTTGGGTTTTCTTTGCAAAGATACTGGAGCGATTTGTCATTTCCTTCTCCAGATCATTTTTACAAATGAGGAAACTGAGGCCAACAGGTCCCCAGTGTCACACAGTTAGCAAGTATCTGAGGCCAGACTTGAACTCTTTCCTTAGCACTTCTTGATTTCAAGCCCAGTGTTTTATACACTGCACCATCTAGCTGCCTCTTGCCTTGCTATGGAAGAGTGAATAACATGAACTCAGGAGAGTGATGGTGGAATATTCCTCCTGCCTCTGAGTAAAGGTGTGGTGAACTACAGGTGAGGAATGAGGCATACATTTTAAGATATGATGTATTGATTTGTTTTACTTAACTGATTTTTTGTAAAAAGGGAGCTACTCCTATATGTGGGCTGTAGGGGGAGGGGAAATGAGTCAGTGGGAAACGACAGTGATCTTTTAAAAAGAGGGAAGAAAAGAAAAATAATAAATTAAAAATAAACTTTAAAAAATTGCAAAGGAGTTGATAAGTAGGCAGCATTCCTTCAACTCTTCTTTTCATGCTATTATGCCTACCTACCCTCTTCGATTAGCAATGTTATTTGTTGCCTATCAATCCTATCACCAGCAAGACTCTAGGAAGGCTAAATACAATTATAGGAATCAAACCCTAGTCCTTTGAATTCTCTGTAACTCCTTTATCTTGTGGGAAATGTAGATGCCAAGGAGGGAGGAGCAAGTACAGGTCCCCTGACACTCCCTCTTCCAGATGCCGAAAGTTTTGTTGGACAAAGAAGATACATTATGTAAATATATGCTTTTGAGCTTTTACTGATGTGCTCTATAATCCACACCGTTATAATTGACAAAAAACCTGGAGTTTAAGCTTCAGCAGGGCAGGGAGTGTGTCTTTTCAATGCTTTCTCTCTCCCTATCAGCTAGAGACAATGCCAGGCACATAGTGGGCACCCAGCAGCAAATGTTTGTTGAAATTTGATAATATATTCTGGGAACAACAATAATTACTGTGACTATGATTGTCATTATTTCCACTCTATTTACAAACTGCTGCAGTCATTTATTTTCATCTCTTATATTTTGAAGGCTATGCTAACTTCAAATTCTGGGGGACTCATTTGAGGCTGTCCCTTATACGTAGAAATCTCTACGACGTTCTAGACTAGAGTAAGGCGCCTTATTTTCTTTTCTTTAGCCTCCACCTTCAAATAAGATTACTCTCTACATTTTGGGAGAGGGGGTGGACGTGGGTGTGGAAGTGAGGCCTTGAAGATGGGGAATTTGTTTCAGTAAAACAATCATACAAGTATAACTCTGAAACTACTACACACTTGCTTAGGGAATAACACTGGGTTGGTTGCCTGTCGTGTTAGATTGAACAAAGGAAGAATGAAAAATTCTGGCCGCTGAATGTCGTCTGGCCTCCAGACAGGTTAAAAGTGCTGGGATCTGACCCAGAAACCAAGAGGGAATCATTACAAGGTTTGGGGTGGGGAAGAGGTTGGGAAAGGTGTGTGTTGTGTCTGCGTCTGTCTGTGATGTGAGCCCCGGGAAGAGGTAACCTTCCTTATAGAGGCATGCACCTCTAGCAGTCTGCACGATTCGTGGGCGTGTGATGGGGGAGCTGGAGAGGAATGCCATCTGCCACAAGAGAGCCGCAGGGGGTACCTGATTTATGCACACGGGAAGGGAGGAGAACCGCTTTGGGAAAGGGGCCACTTTGGCACACAAACGAGCGCAGTGGGGAGGTAGCTTATTTGGAGCCGAGGCTGAGAGTGGGGGAGGAGGGAAGGATGTCCGGGCAGAAGGTACACCAAATTTCCAGGTTGGGGTCAGGGGCCAGCAGTACGCGTGCCCTGGAGCGTGGATGTGTGTGTGTGGGAGGGAGAGGGAGGGCTGGAGAAGAGAGGGGTTGCTTTTAGCCTCTGTGTCTGCGAGGGAGCCCGGGAGGGAGCTGAATGCGAATTTGCCGGATGCGAGCAGCAGGCGGCAGCCTTGGTCTTGCCTTGAGCAGGCCGGCGGAGCCGGGTGATGTCAGTAGTGGTTGGGCTGGCAGCAGTCTGTACTTCCTGTATAAAGGAAGGCTCGTCTGCAAACACCACTAGCCAGTCCCAGCTTCTTTTGACGGAGCAGCCGCCACCACCAAAGAAGCAGCAGCAGCAGTAGTAGCTGCAGCAAGATTGTCAAATTCGGGAGCCAGCTTTCCCTCACTCCCTGGCTAATCCCTTCCGCTTCCCCGGATCCTGGCTTGACATCTCCGGACCCAGGAGCTGCATGAGTGTGCGTGCAAAACAGCGGAAGAATGGCAGTCCTCAAACTCACCGACCAGGTACGAGGGGGAGCCCCGGGTGGACTCGAGCAGGGCAGGCGCCCCAGCCACCGCCTCCACGGGCTGGAGAGAAGCTCCCACCGGGGTCCGGGAGAGCAGAGTTGTCGCCCGGCTCGTCAGCCCCGGCTAGGGAGAGGGCGCACTGATGAGGAAGATGAGGATGAGGATGGGGATGGGGAGAGAGGCTAGCCAGGGCTCCCGGCGAGCTGTTTACATAGGGAGAAGGGGAGGAGTGTTTAGGGCTGTGCGCAGCCTTCTAAATCCCGGCGCTTCCCCGTTCTCCTCCCCCTTGCCCTCCTCCCCGCCCTATGCCGTCGGAAATGCCCCTGCTTGCTCTCTCGCTTCCCCGGCTCTCCCCCTACCAAAGGCGGGGGAGGGGGTGACTGACTGCTTGGGTGGTTCTAGCTTGCAGCCTAGATATGTGTGTGTGTGTGTGTGTGTGTGTGTGTGAAGGGAGTGATTATATGTGGGCTAAGATCTGAGACGGAGCGAAGGGGGAGGGGAGGCTTTAAGGTTCTCCCCGGGGCTAATAATGTGCTGCGTAGTGTCGGCTAAGTCAGATTTTGCATTCAGTAGGAGAAGGCATGCAAATGCTACGGAGGAAAGGAAGACACTGGGGGGTGGGGGGGAGAGGACTGAGAATGAGAGCGAGAAATATAGATTGGAGATACCTCAATGAACCAATGAAGTAGAATAGCCCAAGCTCTTTCTCTTTTAAGGCATATGTGTGGTTAGCCAGTATTTATCCGTTTGACATTACATTCTGCTGACTTCCTCTTAAACTGCCTAGACTCGTGTGTGTGTGTGTGTGTGTGTGTGTGTGTGTGTGTGTGTGTGTGTGTGTGTGTGTGTGTGTGTGTGTGTGTGTGTGTGTGTGTGTATTTATCCTTCAAGGCTGCCTTTCGGGCTCTGGCAGTGAGATGGGAGGGTATGAATGTCCGTCTGGGCTTTCCCTAACTGGTGGTGGCTTGAACCCCCGCCTCCGTCGATTGATTAGTCTGCTTTCATTCCTCCCTGAGATGCTACCCCTTGCTGCTCTATCGTGTTTGCCCGGAGGTGGTCTGCTTATTTCCAGACTGGTGAGATCTGTGCTCCTTCCAGGGGCCCACCCTTCTCTCATTCTGCACTAAGTAAAGGGGATTAAAGCACGCCACCTTTGTGTGTGCCCTGCTGCCTTTCATAAATTGATCTTTTATGTACAACAGACCAAGTGACTGATCAACTCCCCTTCCATCTCTTCCACAAAGCTCTAGCTCCCCCCGACAATTTACAATGAAATGAACATTCTGAAGGAGGAAAAACCTGTGTTGGAATTCTGAGACTGGGGAACTCATCTTGACACTGACACATGTAATTAAACCTATTCTATGGTCTTTCCCAGCATTTAGTACAAATCGCGGCCCAGTCTCACCTCAGTCTTTTAACCTAGATCGAAATGATTGGTTAGCTGTTTAGTCTAAGACATTGCATTTTGGGCCTGTCACCCCAGAGACATAAGTGAGATTAATTACCATAATGTCTAATAACGATTTTTCTCTTCACCTCTTTCTTATGTTAAAACACAAGATCCAAAGTTTCATAGATCCTTACAGACTATTATCAATAAATTCATACCTAAGGTTTTCATTTAACTTACTAGATTTTGCAGAAAGAGTACAGCTAGTGATTGGAATTAACTCTCTTGCCATTGGTTTTAAAGCATTTAAAATGTTTTGTAAGTTGATACTAGGTTTTCCACTATTTGGTTCATGTACTTTGCCAACTGTTAGACATTCCCTTGTTTTATTCTGCTAATTTTAGTCTGACTTGGTCAGACATCTGTTCCCATATACATTCTGATGCTTCAGTGTTTGCCCATCAGCTCCAAAATCTCCTTATTGTAATTTGTATATATGCATAGTAAAGCCTACTTAAATAAGCCTTACTTTATCATATGCTCTAAAGATAATTTTAATATGGTTAAATAGTATTTGCTTTATGCCTCAACAGGTTTAGAAATAGTGCTTTTTAAGCAAAAGCATATACACTGACGAAAAGATATTTACTTTGAATAATCTTTCCATACTCATTACCATAGAATTTACAATGCTGCTATATTTTGGAATGTCCTTGGATTTTTTTTTAGCCTTGGAAATGGAGCCAGGGAAAGAAAAAGTTGTACCACCTATATAATTTGTTTCTACCTCATAGGTGAAATGTACCTGAGAAATAGTGAGATTCAGGTATTCTGGAGGAAAAGGATTGAGGGGTACATGAAGCTGCTGGGAGTACAGATAGTAATAAGTAGGCTTTGTGGGGCACTTGGTGCAGGAAGTGGGGCCTTTTCTTCCTTTATAAAGCTCTACCATTTCAGGTTAATGCTCTAAGTTCTTGCTATCTTTTTCACAGTTCCTGTGAAAGCTTGAAATCTTTGCTTAAACCTCAGCTTGAAAAGTCTTGTCTCATCATTCTGAGTCGAGAATAGCTGTGGTTTTAAACAACTGCTTTTTATTTCGTGGTGGAGAATGTTTCTTTCTATTTATTAAAGATCTAAGTTATTTCTTTTTCTTTTGTTTTTATCTTATTGTGTGAAGTGAATCTCAGTTTTTAGCATGGCTCTTGGATTTTCTCCTGACCCTTCTTAGTTATTAGTGTCACAAGCTGCCATTCTTGGTTTGTTTTTAAATGTTTTGGAAATGAGGGTCAAATGATAATGCCATATCCCTGGTTTTGTTACCATGAGCTGGTTTGGGTGAAGATAATCATGGCTTGAATAACTAGATCACAAAGTGACCTCTTAATCACTTATTTAAAGGGAAAATGAAACTTCTTGTGTCTATTGGTTGTGAGGAGAAGGAATCATAAGTAAGGGTATGGGCATATAGGTGTATCTTCTCCTTCCTTGCTATGAAAAATAATTTGAACAATAAGACTGATTTTGGAGGTTGAGATTTAGCTCTGGAGTTGTAGTTTTAGTGCAATGTAAAAAATATAAGAACTGGAGTCTGGAGATCTTGGCCAGTTCTGCCACTTACTAGAGTGACCTAGGGTTAGTTATTTAACCATTTTGAATGTTAGTTTCCTTATCTGAAAGACAAGAATGCTAATAATACCCCTGCTCTACTGTTGTTGTGAGGATCAAATAAGGATTTGTATGTGATAGCTCTGACTACTTTCGAGTACTATATAAATCTTAACTTGTGAGTGATTACTACATCTGGACTCCTTTCCTCCCCACCCCCTTCTCCTTCTCTCTCTTCCTGGCTGTTTAGGATGTATTTATTTTCAAGTCTAAAACTAGGCACTTTTTGAAAACACCTCTGTGCCTGAGTAGATAGTCTTTGGTAGTTATCCTGACCCTTGCCCCAACCCCCACCTGAAAAGTATCACTCTCCATTCAGCTCCTCTGGACTTCAGATGAAATACACTGCTGGGTCAGTACTTGAAGCCTCCCTGGTTTAGTAGGACATTCCATAGCTTGTGTTCTGTGGGCATAGTCTTTGAAAAGCCAGAGTCACCTATGTATTATAATGGACACTACTTACCTGCAGAATAGACAGAATGTTATTTTGAAGAGATGGATGTTTTTGAGACAGTTGTATTTTAGATGAAATAAAAAGTGATTTTTTGACTTGCAGAGATGAAAGATGCTATAGAAATGTAATAACTGCTTAGATGGAAAATAATATAATAAAGTAAAATGCTTATAACTCTGATCCAGGGTTTTAGGCATCACATTTTTTTTCTCCTAACATTTTCAAGACTAACATTGTGAAGTATTGATACTTTTGCTACATCTTTAGTCTGTCACAGTTTAAAAATAACATCAAACATTCATCTAGATTTACAGTGGTTCTCAACCTTCCTAATGCCACGACCCTTTAATACAGTTCCTCATGTTGTGGTGACCCCCAACCATAAAATTATTTTCGTTGCTACTTCATAACTGTAATTTTGCTACTGTTATGAATTGTAATGTAAATACTTGATATGCAGGATGTATTTTGTTATAAAATGAACATAACCCACAGGTTGAGAACCGCTGATCTAGAATGATAGAATTCGGTTTGGTCTGAATAATTTATATTATTGTTATCTGCATTTACTGATGACACCAATATTTCTTTTCTCTTTTAATTGTCCCAGTCTATAGGATTGGTGCTAGACAAGATGCTTCTGTAGATTGGTCTTGGTGTCCTGTTCCCAGGCTCTTGTCTTAGCACTTAATATTGCTTATTTTCCTCCCCAGACCCAATGTCAAACCTACCACTTACTCTTCAATAACAAAGGACCATTACTAGAATTTTGCCTGGCTCCTCTTTGCCCTGTCTTTGTTGTTGTTCAATCATGTCTGACTCTTTGTGATCCCATGGACTTTGGCATGCCAGACCCTTCTATCCTCTACTATCTCCCCAAGTCTGTCCACATTCATGTTTATTGCTTCCATGCTACTATTCATCTCATCCTTGGTTGTCCCCTTTTTCTTTTGCCTTCAATCATTCCTCTATCAGTTTCTACTTTTACATTTATTTGTGTACATGTCATTAACCTTTCCCCTTCTTGGCCCCTCTTTTAAAATGTAAACTCCTCAAGGACAGGGATCAGTCAGTTATTAAGTCCTACTATGCGCCAGGTACCATGTTAAGGAACAGGTCCTTTTTTATCTTTCACATCCATCTTGCACATAGTGGGTACTTGGTAAATACTTATTGAATTGACTTATGTCCTCTATACTAGCATTTAAGACAATGGTTCTCAACTTTGGGTTATGTTCAACTTGTAACAATGAAAATATATCCTGTATATCAGATATTTACATTGCGATTCATAACAGTAGCAAAATTAGAGTTATCAAGTAGCAATGAAAATAATTTTATGGTTGGGGGTCACCACAACATAAGGAACTATATTAAAGGGTTTCAGCATTAGAAAGGTTGAGAACCACTAATTTAAGAGAAGCTAGAATGAAAGGTAATAAACCTTTTCCCTACTCCTTCTTAGCACCTATATCTCTTAGAACAGACCTGATTTTAAATAATGAGACTGTCAGGCAAAGAACTAATCAAGTGGGCCTATTTCCATTGTCTAACACATGAGAAGCAAACTGGGCAGCAAGAGTAAAATAATTTGGTGGGAAGAAATGATGACATGAGATAATAAGATGTTTGCGATAGGAATGTGATGAGAGGTTGAAATCTAGATTGTGGACATGGAATTGGCAGGACTTGGTAAGTGATTGAATATCTTGGGAGAGTTAAGAATGATTCTAATGCTTACAAAGCTGAGTCACAGGTAGGATGGTAGTGGCACTGACAGGTTTAAAAAAGTTGAGGTGGGAAGAAAGTGAGTTCAACTTTAGATAGGTTGAGGTGCCAGCAAGCCATCCAGGTGATAGGCCGTTGGGGGGGAAAAGCCAAAACACTGGAACTCTAGGGAGAAGGTGAAGGGTGATCTAGATTTGGGAATTATTAGCATAGATTTGATTTTTGAACACATGCCCATTGATAAGATGAAGGAGAGAGGAGAGCCTAGGACTTTTTTTTGGGGGGGGGTGCTATTCTTATTCAGGAGATATGAAAAATATGACAAAGGAAGCAGGGAAGGGAAGGTAGGAGAAACACAAGAGTATATAAAGTCAAGGAGCCTAATGTAGAGGAGGAGGTATCTGGGAGAAGAAGATGGACCCTGGTGTCCAGTGTCACAGAAAGGTCAAGGAGGTTATTCATGGCATTTCAGAGAGCTATTTTAGTAGTGAGTCTGCAACCGTATTGCAGGGGTTAAGAATGAGGATTGACTTTTCTTTCTTGAAGTGTGGCTGTGAAGGGAAAAGAAAAAAGAAAGGATAGTAGTTTGAGGAAGTAGGAGGCTCAAGGGAAGGGCTTTAAACATTTTTTTTTTAAGTTGAGGAGACCTGAGTATATTTGTTGGCTGAGGAAAAGAAGCTGATAGAGGGGGAAATACTGAAGATTTATGAGAGAAAGTGACAGATCAATGAAATCAGGTATTAGAAATTACTCAGAGGATGAGATCAAAGGTATAGGTGAAGGGATTAGCTTCTACTGGAAAGATGCTACTTTGAGTTGTGGCCAAAAAAGCACTAGATTTGGGGTCAGAACATTTGAGTTTGAATCTTAACTCTGCCACTTAGATATGACTTTGGATAAGCCACCCTACTACTTCTAGGAACCTGGAAAGAACTCTGGATCTGGAGTCAAATCCTGTTAAAATCTTGGTTCTGTTACCTGTGTGACCCTTGGAGAAGTTATTTAATCTATCCCAATCTCATTTTTCCCATCTGTAAAATGGACGATTTGTACTAAGTCAATGATAAAACTTCTTTCTTCTAAATGCTGTGATCCTAGGACAGAGAAGATATGTTAGGACATTTAGAGGAGAGGAGATGTTACCTGCTAAGAGTGAGGAAGTGGATATTAATTACTGCATGAAGAGAGAATGTTTGTCATAGGTATTGTGGGGGAGAGGGTTGTATGTCAATAACAAGAGTAAATAGATTTGCTGGACAGTAGTGAGGGTCTAATCGAGATTAGCAGGCATAAGTTTGGCTTGGACCCAGATAGCATGATTTTGTGATTTAACAGTCTCCCCACCCCCTAACAGCATTTGGCATTTTGGGAGTATGAGCAGAAGCAGGTGGTAGGAGTTACCCTGGGTTGAGGGGTTAGCAGGGTGGAAATAGCAAGGAGGGGCAAAGGATCCAAAAGGGAGGAGAGAATGATATTTGAGGCCAGAATTGGTTTGACAGACTAGAAGTGTAGGGTTTCACTTCATATGAATCAAACAGCAAAATTCAAGAAGTGAATTATGGGCAAAACCAGCCTAAAGTCATTAGGGAGCAGTTAGAGGCATAGAATCAATTTGATAAATGGTTGTTCCAACCAGCTGTGTTACAGGTAGGGTTTGGTTATAACACATGAAAAGCTTTTGTCAGGGCAACCTTATGTGGGATGTGCTTTTTTTAGCCGCATTTCCTAGAGTTTTCTTAATCACATTTTAAGTCACATTTATATAGTAACTTGATTTTCCAAGTTGTTCTCACAACAATCCTTATTTAGGAATGTTGTTGAGTTGTTTTTAGTCATGTATAATTCTTCAGCATCCTATTTGTGAATTTTCTTGACAAAGAGAATAGAGTGGTTTGCCATTTCCTTCTCCAGTTTATTTTACAGATGAGGAAACTGAGGCAAATGGGGTTAAATGACTGGCCCAGAGTCATATAGCTAATGTCTGAAATTAGATTTGAACTCAAGAAGATGAGTCTTCCTGACTCTACGCCCAGCCCTCTATCCACTGTGTCACTTAGCTGCCCATATTTGGAAATATCTACATGATATGCCTGAAGCACAGATCTAACCTCTTCATTTTCCTGCTCAAGAAATGCCAGTGGCTCCCTTTTGTCCCTAAGATGAAATACAGACTTAATAGACTTTTTGGTGTTTACATCCAGTTACAGTCTGGTTGTAAGCTATTTACACACTCTTCTATCCGCCCCTCCCCAACTCTGTATTTAACCAAATTGGCCTGGCCACTGTTCTCCATACATACCTTTCCATTGCCTACCTCTGTGACTTTGAACAGGCTGTCCTTTTTATCTGTCATCTCAGTTTTTTGGAAATCTCTGGCTCCCTTCAAAGCTCAAGTGCCACCTGTAGCAAGAAGCCCTTCCTAATTTCCTAACCGAAAGTGTTTCCTTCCACCATGTAATTAACTTTGTATTTATTTTGAACTTACTTGTATACATATCATTTGCCCCAAATAGACTGTGAACTCACTCCTTGAGGGTAAAGCTTTGCTCATTTTTGCCTTTGGATTCCTCAGTGCCCTAATTCACAATAGCTACTTAATACATGCTTGTTCATTTGAATTGAAACAAACCCTATGTAGTGCAAGTATTGTTCTCATTTTATAGACGAGAAACCTGAGGCTCAGAGAGACCAAGGGACTTGCCCGGTAAGTGTCACAGGAAGCACTTTCAGTGCTGAATTTTCTCTCTTTCCCCCCTTCCCCCAGCATACAGATTATCTAGGTACCTAGTAGCATCTTTTTGAGCATCTTTGATAATTAATACTACTAAATCAGGATCTGGAGGAAATGGTAAAACTATCAGTCAGTACTGATACTTTGAAAAAAAGAGTTGATGGAGTGACTCTTTTTTTGGTTCTGCATTTATTTCCCTTATCCCTTATTACAGAAAATTAAAACTTGGATATTGGCTTAGGGTAAATCCTTCCTGGATATTTCTTTTTTTTACCTTGAAAGTGTTATGACTATAGCAAGACTTCATCAGGCCTCACTGGTTTATGATTTTGATTAATTGCCTCATCCCCACATCTTTCTAAATTATTCTTTTAAATGTGGAATACTATTTTTGCCTTTATAGAACCTGAAGAGAATATTGCCAAGCATCTGACAGACCTTGAAAGATAGATAGTCTGGCTCAGGTGCTAGTTGTGGCTTGAATGTTTCACATTTATTATATTAAAATGAAAGAACTCTTAGCACCCAAGTTTAAATCTGTTCCCATGCCATTGACTTAGGTAAAAAACTGTGTTTAATTTTAGGTATGGGTTGGATTAGATGGCCCATAAGAACCCTTCCAATTTTGAAATTCTGTATGAAGACCTTGCTTATTTTAATTCAGTAGCTTATGGGCTTTATCTGCTTTGAGTAATTACCCCCAGCATTTTGCCAATAGTTCAATTTCCTTTTCTCAAAAGAACTAGTCTCAGGGCAGCTAGGTGGTACAGTGAATAGAGCACTGGCCCTGGAGTCAGGAGGACCTGAGTTCAAATTCAACCTCAGACACTTCACACACTTACTAGCTGTGTGACCTTGGGCAAGTCACTTAACTCCAATTGCCTTGCTTTCTCCCTCCAAAAAAGAACAAAAAAAGAACTAGTCTCCCTCCCTAGGTATCTATGTCTTTGGGTTGAGTAGATTGAGGGTAAGGCAGAAAGAGTTGCAGTGATCATTTCCAGGGAGGTGTGAAATCTCAAAGCATGTTGAGTATGTGTTGGCATTGATCCATGTACATTACCTTGTCTGAAAAATAGGAATCAGAAACCTCATGTATTTTTTTTAACATGACTACCTCTGAATTTCCCTAGACCATATTTTCATAGTGACATTGCTATATTTTTACTTTGTAAGCCAATGACAGACACTCTGATAGAGTTGGAATTCTAATTTTTTCTTCTAAATGTGCATTACAAATTAAGTACATCCCACTCAGCTATGTAAGATTCCATAGGTCAGAATTCCTTTTTATTGAATGGTATTTGACTTATCTACTTCCCTAGAACAAAGTTATTTTGTGGCCATTATTAGCCAATTTTGACTGACCTGACTATAGTATTTTATTAAATGAAATGGGGCAAGATACTTGTCCCTATCCATGGTGGAAGATTATTGCTTTCATGTCTATGGTCTGATAGTTATAGACTGAAAAGAAAAATAGTTACAGATAGAGTTAAGATGAGGAGATGGGTGAATCTTGAAAGCAAGGCAGGTCCTGATTTGCATTATTAGCAAGAACAAGTCAACTAAGTACTTACAAATATAATCTCTTTGTATTTTGTAATATGTTCATTATTTGACAAAATTCAAAGCAACCTTAATGTTCTATCAAATTCATCATATTAGGATTCTACCTATATTTCCCACTTTATTTGGGCTTCCTTTAGAAGGGAAAAATTTGCCTTCTGTTCTGAGTATGTTCATATTTCTTTTTAGTAAGGACACTAAAGCTTATAAAAGGGGTAATGTTAAGTACAGTTTCTTGAAGGAGAATGCTTATACTTGAGAGGTGGGGGTGGGGAAGAGCTGACTATTGTGTTCAGTTGACTGCCCAATAAGTATTTATCGAGTTAATAAACTCTTGCACTGCCCCTCATATGAGAAGTTTAAGATTAGACTTTTGCTGTCTAGGATCTTATAGTCTAGTTAAGGAAAAGAGACTAATGTTCATGACGCAAAGATCTTGTATAACTGAAGTTATGTTATATAGTACAGAAAATAAGGTGTCTTAGGAGAAAGGAATCTCAGTGAGACCTGTGGTAGTCACCAAAGATTTTGTGGGAGAGGTGTGGATTTGACTTGGGTATTGAGTGACTGGAAAAAATTTGGACAAGAAAAAGTCAGGAAACGTGATGGAGATAGTATGAACCAAGAAGATAGCCTCTTCTTTTAATCAATGTTTGTGGGAAAATCTTTCCTCTCCTTTTGTTGTATGTGTGGAAATATTTTCTAGTGCCTTCTTGTCTCCTTCGTTGTCTTTGGCTAGACTAGAATGTTGCTTTCATGAGTTAGTGATTACGTTTAATAGACGAAGGTTGCATCAAAATTTTAATATACAGGGTGGTTGGACTACCTCTTTGAACAAGGTGAGATTGTTTTCATGGAACCAAGCTCTGGGAAAGGCATAGGTGGAATAAGATAAAACTCCAAAATGCATGGGGCTTTCTCTTTCATAGGATCATAGATTTAGGTTGGAAAAGACTAATCCAATCCCTGGCTCCCTCTGTACAGATTAAGAAACTGAGGCCTAGAGAGGTTATGGTTTGCCCAAGGTCAAACAACTATTAAATAGAGCCCTAGCCTTGAAGTCAGGAAGTTTTGAGTTTGGATCTGATATCAGATACACTATCTGTGTGACCTTGGGCAGGTCACTTAAATATCTTTCAGCTTCAGTTTATCTGTAAGATAATAAAAGCACCTACCTCAGAGGGTTGTTGTGAAGATCAAATGTGCTAATATATGTGAAGAACTTTTAAAATGATGTATAAATGTTAATTCTTTACTAGTATGATTAATAAGCATTACAAGGTAGCATTCAAACCCATCTCCTCTGACTCCAGATTCAGTGCTATTTTCATTCTTCCATAACCTGGCAAAATATGGAAGTGGTCTATTCAGTCATATACATGTTTTTAAAACTAACTGACAAGTAACAGAACAGTAGCAGCATTTTCTACATGAATGAATCATTGTGGGTTTGGAGAGGTGTTCCTCTGGCTACACAACTTCCTTTGGACTCCACCATTTTTTCTCTTCTCAGTCTTTCCTTGCCTCCTTTCTCCCCATTACTTCTCATAAGATGAAAGATAGCATTTTAGTGAACATATTATGCTATCTTATTTAAAAAAAAAACAAAACCAAAACACCTATGCTCTCTAATCTGCTGCCAAAAATAAGTATGCTTTTGGATCATTTATGAGGCTAGTACAGCAGATAACTCCTTACTAACACCTTGGTAAGATGATATAAGAAACACTATTTTGAAGTAACATAGTATGAGCTTTGTGAGAGTAAGGTATTGAACTTGACTTAGAATTCTATGATAAATTTCAAGGGAAACCCAGCTGATACATGGCTGCCCCATTCTTCTTTGTGACACATTATTAACTATTGCCTTTTATGTTGATTGTATCTTTTTCAGTTTTGACTCTTCTGTATTTCAGTAGGTCTTTATATTAGGGAGTGTCATTTCTACACTTTCCAGAAAGTAGAATGCTAATATTCAGAAAAAGGTTTTAGTTCCTGCTACCAGGCTTTTATCATTATGTAGGTGTGCTTGGGAAAAAAAAAGTTTCTATTTGATTCTTTTTCTCAATCTGATATCTTTTAAGGCAAAGACACTCAACCCTTCAATCTGAGTAAATGTCACTGCTAAAACTAGCTGGGGGGGGAAGATGGGGAGAAAATTTATAACTCAAAATCTTGTGGAAATGAATGTTGAAAACTAAAAATAAACCAAAAAAAAAAGAAAAGAAAAGAAAAAAGAAAAAAAAACTAGCTGGGGAGCTGAATACTGTTGTAAAAACCATAGATCTGCCTAAAAGGTCTGTATTATAGGGCTGTCTTTTAGCTGAAACGATTTTAGAAAGCTCTTTGTTGGCATTTTAGTAACTAAGTTCTTGTAGGGCTGAAGTAGCCTTGTAACACATTGTCTTCTTCATCAATTGGTCTTGTAGTGGGTTTCCATTGTGTTGTATTACTGGAAAGTTTGTATCACTTTAAAGTGCCCAGTATTTCCCAAACTGTCTTAATGATTAGCATATACTTGGGTTTTCATAACAACATTGGCCTTCCTCACTCATTCCCCTCCCTGACTTTAAACTCCTTGTTTCAGTGTGTCTTATTTTATATGAAATTGCCAAATACCTCTTTGAAAGAGAGCAATTTTTTTACTTTGTTTCTCACACCTTTTGTTTCTTAGGACACATGTCTTTCTAAAGTAAATCAAGTATGTTAAAGTTTATGTGACAGAGTTTTCTTAGCTCTGGATAAGGTGGAGTCTGGAGTAATATGCATTTTAAAAATGAATCTGAGGTATTTATAGTTGTTTCTTGTTTGAGAAACAAAGATACTTTTGAGGTCTGACTTGAGCTTTACTTCCTCTTTGTAGAAGTATAAAGCTGTGACCTTTTTTTTAAAGAGGAAGTATGTAAAACCAAAATGGTTGGTGTAGCATAAATGGACATATGTTTTTTTGATTTAGTCAAAACTGTGTGTGTGTGTGTGTGTGTGTGTGTGTGTGTGTGTGTGTGTGTGTGTTAATAATTACTTGCTTTGGGCTCTTATATAACAGAGGAAAAAGAGCCTTTCCCTCCTTACTCCCTTTGTACCCAGGGCTAGTGAACTGTCAAAAATGAGCCTAACTACTGACCTCTATAAAGGCAATTCAGTTAGGATTATGTCATTTTCCTTCTTTTTTTGGTATGTGCTAGGCCCCTTCGGCAGTCTGATAGAGCTCATGGACCCCTTCACAGAGTAATGTTTTTAAATGTATAAAATATATAGGATTAGCAAGTAAACAAATTATACCGAAATAGTTATTACAATTTTAAAATACTTTCTGGACCTCCAACTTAAGAACTCTTATAGAGGAAAAAATTAAAAACACACAAGCTGGACATGGAATGTAAGATTTTCCGTTAAGTACCACAAATACAGAGAAAAGTTTCAGTTCTGTATTATGACCAGGTAAGAGCTAGGGGAAAAAAAGAGGGGGGGTGAAGAAGATGAGAATCAGAAGAGATAGGATCCTGGGATTTAGATCTGGGAGGTATGTTAGAGATAATTTAATCCACCTTTTCACTTTTACAGATGAAGAAACTAAGACCTAGAGAGAAGTGATTTACCAAGGGTCACATAGGTAGCGATGATCAATGATAGCATTTGAACTCAGGTAATTTTCTTTTCGATCTAGTGCTTTGTTAGCATGTACTACACAGAGGGAGAGTAGTAATAGAAGAGGGAGAGAGGTAAAGAAAGAAGTGAATACCTTAATTTTTTTTGTTCTGAACATCAGAAAAGAGGATTACATATGAAACCATGAATCTATTTCCTATTCATTAATATATGTATATATATACATAAACATATATATCTATATAAACACAAAATAAATTCCACATATTGCCTTAAAAACCCCTGCATGCCTATGTTTTCTTCTTAACTTCTGTTATCTTCTGTGTATTTAAAAAAATTGTTACAATAGCGCACGCTCTCTCTTCTCTCATTCTCTCTCTTTTTCTCTCTCCCATACTCTCCCCAACCCCAACTATTTCTAACCCCAACCAAGGCAAAAGTAGAAGAAAAGGAGAAAGAAGAAGGTAAAATGCCTTGTAAG
>CM053582.1:274861288-274897100 GCA_028627135.1 Pseudochirops cupreus | reverse complement strand
AAATAGAACAGATACATTTCATCTTCATTTCTATCCATTTTTGGCAATTTCTTTATTAAAACACTGAAGCTCAGCCCTTTGCAATTTAACACTTAGTTAAACACCACTTAACCCCTTAGCACTGGCCAATTGCTTTCTCTCTAAACATGTTTTCCCCAATGCTGTCCTGATTAAGCAGCAGTCATTCACCATTAGACTTCCCTGGGAGACATGGTGTTAAGGCAGCTTTCTGATTAGATCGGAATTGATTAAGTTCTTTAGTATGGCACTTGGACAAATGGAAATACTGGGAGAGGCACCAAACTCCCATTCTGTTGTTCTCACAAATGAAGTTACTTTTCAATAATCTAGTAGCTAGCTACCATGCAGGGACTTATAAATGCCCATTCTCATTCTGAGGAATTCTTTTCATCATTATGTTAATGACAGCATTGAGTAGTGGTGGCTTCCTGTTGTCCTCCTAAATGCTGGTGGCTATACTAGTGGCTTATGGAAGTGCTTTTTAGATAGAATTCTTACCTCTAGAGGCTGTTCCTTTCCCCCTCCTTCCCTTCCTTTCAACCCTTGTCCCTGCCCCTTACACAACAAAATCCTTTTAGCTTTGTTCGACTACCTGGGTTTGAACATTTGAAGCCAGTGAAATAAATGACATTTATAAACATTATAAGCATTTACCCTGAAGTGAGAATTGGTCTGCTGCCATTTGGGCCTTGATTTTCATTCATTCAGAAATACTTATCAAATGAATGCTATAGTGAAGGCACCGGAGTGTAACAACAGCTGCCTTAGATGGGACATGATGTTTATCTCAGTATTTGTGATAGCTGAGTAGTTCAAGCTTTACCACAGTGATTTACTTGGACAGATATAGGAATTGCTGTGTTTTATTTGTGTAAGGATATATGACAAAGGCCCTTTTAGATCTGTACTCTTATGTTTTAAAATTCCATTCTTTGTTAATTTGAAAGTATTTATGCCAATTGTTTACAGATATATCCCTCTTTCCTCTAAAGCCTTGCCTTGTAACAACAATTAAAGAATAAACACAGGGGCAGCTAGGTAGTGCAGTGGATAGAGCATTGCCATGGAGTGAAGAGGACCTGACTTCAAATACACTTGACACTTATTAGCCATGTGACCCTGGGCAAGTCACTTAACCCTGATTGCCTTGACAAAGAAAAAAAAAGAATAAACATAAACAGTTCCACAAAAGTAGCAAGATATTGACTATGCCTGATAATATATTCAATATTAAACACTCACAAACTCTTTTGATGAAGGGTGGGAAGAAGACATTTTTCTCAACACTGATTCAGAGCAAAGCTTGGTCACTATAATGACAGCATTCTGTTTATAGTTGGGGTTCTTTTTTTGGTTGTTGTTGTTTATATGTCTTTATAGTTACTGTGCAAAGTTGCTTTCCAAATTCTACCCTCTTCACTGTTTCAGTTCATGTAAGTTTTCTAGTGCTTTGTTATATTCTTTTTAAATGTTTTTTTTTTTGAGTAAGCTTTAACTTGTTGATTGGAGGCAGGGTGATGATTCAGAGCTGATCTCAGAGTCAGAAAGAATTAGCTTCAAGTTTCACCTTTGACACATAGAGCCCAGGTGAGCCTGGACGGATCATTTACCCTCTGGTGCACCCAAGCCAATCTTGAAGACTTTACATCTTGAATACTTACACAAGTGGGAAAGTTGCTTACCAAAGCACATTGATAGAGGGAATTTTCCTCATGAGGAATTCCTTATACCAATAAAATTACAAGTCTGGACTACCTTCTTTCCCTTGCTTCCTAGTAACTTAAAAAGTATCTATTAACATGTGTGTATATTTTAAAAGTCCCAACAAATCTAAAAAATGCTAGAAAAAAATTTTAATGTGCTGCTTTAAGACAGAGCTTTACTTTGGTAGGAGTCACCTCAGCAGAGTGTCTTTTATTATCTGTGGGATGCTTCAGAATAGTAATCCATAAAAGTCATAGCATTAAAACCAGAAGAGAACATCTAGTAGTAACCCCTGCTTTCACTGAGGCCTTGCCAACTGGTGAAATAGCAGGCTGTGCAGTTTCTGTATAGATTTGACATGTACACTAAATAACACATACTAAGGATGCTGTATCCAGTCCAGCAAGCGTGTCTATGTCTTCTAGGACATGTTTTGTAGACGGACTGACTGTTTGTGTCTCTGGGCTGCTTTAAGTGCATGCCGACCAGTTCCAAGACTGCCTCTGCCTGGGAGATGATTGCCTTTTAGTCAAAGACAGAGAATTCAACTATTCTGTATAATAAAAAGGCTACCTTGTGTACCAAAGAGCAGATGACTATGAGAGTGAGGAGATAAGTGAGTTGAAAAACACATCTCAAGTGAAGGTGTAGAAATCTTATTATTGCTAAGGACATCTGAATTGAAATAAATAGACCTCTTAAAATAGCCCTGATTTTTTTTTTTTTTAGGATGTTGGTGGTGGTGTCATTTATCTGACCTGTAGATGTAGAGATGTTGTTAAGCAACTCCTTGAAGTTTTTTATTTTAATACATCCTTGTATTCAAAACTGAGAGTGCCTGATATTCCAATCCACAAACTTCAAGAAAACTGGACTGATTTAGCTATTTTTGTACAGGTTTTTCCCTTTGTCAATAATGCACTTGGCATTCACTTTCACATCTTAAAATCAGTTCCTGGCTTCTTTTGGAGTTTAGCTCAAGGGCCATCTCATACAAGAGGCCTTTCCTGATTCTTTTCTTATCCTTGTTCCTTCGTATTTACATCGAATATATTTGTATGTATGTGTATTTTCTCCATGTTGTTTCCCTGGATAGAAGGTATACTCCTCTATTATGTCTCCAGTCTTATATAATAAATGCTATTAAATAAGTGATAAAGTCTAAATCTCACAGCTAAACAAATCTCCAGCAATATAGGCATTACTGGAATTCGAAGTTTCCTAATAACTTAATGTTTGGTGATAGTTTAGCAAATCATAATAAAGTCTCACTTGAGTTTCTTTTTAAATAACCACTCACATTTCCTAATCTATTCTTCCACTGCCTACCTAGAAAGCTTTACCTTGTAACAAAATTTAAGAAATATACATTTTTAGAAAATTCAACAAGACCACACATATATTAGTTTTCTGGCAGCATATTTCCATCCCTTGAAATGAAAGTAGGGAAGTGCATTTTCTCACTTTGCCCAAGGTTAAGTTTGGCCTTCAGAACTACACAGTGTTTACTTTTGTTCTGTTTTATGTTTTTTTGGAGTCGTGTACATTGTTTCTCTGGTTCTACTTATTTCATTGTTAGCAGTTCCTAGAAGTCTTCCTAGGATTCTCTGACTTCTTCGTTCTTATGATGAAATAAATATTTTAAAGTGACAATCTATGCGACAGGCTCAAAAGTGAAGTTTTTGGTTTTTTCTTGGAGGGCTGGGGAGTGAAGGATGCAGAGACCAAAGCCTCATTAAATTGTCTGCTCCAGCATGGCAGGGTAAGGAGTGCCCAACCGCTTGAAATCATAGATCCTTAAAATATGAAATATCTTAGTGCAAGGGCCATAGGCTACATTTGCATTTATTCCCAAACCTTCCAGAGTCCCTACTTTTCCTCCCTTTTTGAGGAAAACTGATTTTCAGTTGACAAGTATTTGCCTCTAATAAAAGGGTATTGTGATAACAGGAGTATAAGAGAAAGGTGATTTCTATTTTTAGGCAGCTCACAGTCTGTACTTGGTTCTAGGATTTTTGTTGTAGTCACCAGATATAGAATATTAAAATTGATCCTTTACATCTATATCAAGCTCTAAAAAATATTTTCTCTCATTCCTGGGAATTTGGGTTTTAGTCAAACTTTTTTTTTCTGGAATTAACAAATCTTTTCAAACACCAGTTAATTTATTGAACAATGATAGCCAATTGAGAAAAAGAAAAAAAACAAGACTATGCCATTGCCTCTGTTGTGGTTGAGTCATGTCTGACTTTTGGGTTTTCTTGGCAAAGATACCCAAGTAGTTTGCCATTTCCTTCTCCAGCTCATTTTATAGCTGAGGAAACTGAGGCAAACAGGATTAAGTGACTTGTTCAGGGTCATACAGCTAGTAAGTGTCTGAGGCCAGAATTGAATTTAGGTCTTCCTGATTCTAGGCCCAATGTACCATCCCCTGCTTCACCTAGTCACCCATACAGTTGCCTAGTCATTTACAGATGAGTGAATTTAAGATTTTGATGGTATCCATCAGTTCTGCCTCAATGGAGGAGAACCTTAGGAGCTATTCAGAATTAAGTGAAATATCAATAGAATCTTTGGAAACGGGCCATGAAGGTAACGATATATGTGTACATTTGTGTGTGTGTATACATCTATTTTAAAGAACACAAAATATACATTATGTATGTTGAGGTAGAACTATGAGAAACACCACTGTGTGAGAGTCAGGGCTGGTCTTGGAGTTAGAAAGACCTACATTTAGGTCCTGCTTCTGACCTCCTGACTATGTGGAAATCGTCCAGGATCACAGGCAACTCTCTAAGACTCATTCATAATGTATATGTAGAGCCTATATCAGATTGCATGCCATCTTGGGGAGAGGGGAGGAGAGAGAGGGGGAGAAAATTTAGAACTCAAGATCTTACAGAAGTGAATGTTGAAAATTAAAAAAAAATTGTAAAAAAAAAAGACTTTCATTCTTATGGAATTGCTGTCCTATGGGGGAAGAATAATAAAAAATAAACCCTAATTTATACATTTACATTTTACAAAGATCAGAAAAAATTTGCTGAATTTTTCACTAGTTTGGTCTTATGGAGCATTTTTCTCTATTCTAAATTGTGTAACTTTAATAATAAATTATGTGCTCAGGCCTTCTTAACATACAGATATGACATTACCAGCAGCTGTGATAAACACTAAACAAAACAAGGAAATTCTCTGGAAAGCTTTTATTTTTTTTTTTTAAAGTCAGTGAGATTATAGTTTGACTGAGAGCAAATGTGGGAAGACCTAGTTCATTCTCAGGCAGGGGTTTATTTACATGGCTTACTTCAAGTCAGAGTCTATTATTCTAAGGGTTTAAATGCTTCTTCCCTTTGTGCCAGCACCAAGTACCAGTTTCTGTATAGCATCCATACTTTATGTACAATAGATTATGAAGTTCACTTATGGGGTGTGATTTTTTTCATCACTGAAATTCTTGCAAACAAATTACATGGTAGGCATAGAAGCAAGATAAACATCAATCCTGCTTTTAAAAGCCTCCAAGAAAAGAAGGGAATTTAATTTTTTTTTAGCATTGTAATTGAGTTATTTTCAGTTTTCAACATTCACTTCCACAAGATTTTGAGTTCCAAATTTTCTCCTCATCTCTCCCCTTCCCCTACCCCATGACAGCATGCATTCTGATTACCTCTTTCCCCAATCTACCCTCCCTTCTATCACTGCCGTCCCCCCCTTGGGGATTTAATTTAAGTGGACTATGTACCTCCCATACCTCAAACCAATAATATTTCATTTGTGAAGATCTTGTTAGGTAGTAGTTAGATTTGTATAATCTTTCCTCTTTTGGATGGGGGAGAGATGGGGCATGATTGATTATCAAATGCAGTCTTTGTAATACTGGCATCCAGTTCCCCATTACTACAGATTGGCTATCTTCCATGGCTTTAATTGTTTGCTTTTCCTAGAGGCATCCAGATTTTGGTCATCCACACGCTGAGGTGTGATTGCAGGAGCTACAGGCCTTGTTTCCAAGGCAACAGCCTCTTGGCTATGAGTAGAATGCTTCTTATAGTGCATCTCCATTGTGGAAGATTGAGAAGAGGAATCCTTCTGCTCAGTAGCTTTATGCCCCACCTTTTATGTATGTAAGCTGGTTAAAATAGAGAATTTATTTTTTTTTAAGTTTCTTTCACTGAAACAATCTCTAGATTGCCAAATTATATTTATATTCTAATAATAAGACCTACTTCTATAGAGATTGTGCTTATGTGGTACAGTGGTTAGAGGCTTGGACCTGGAGTCAGGAAGACCTGAATTGAAATCTGGCTTTAGATCCTTATTAGTTGTGTGACCCTAGGCAAGTCATTTCATTTCTGCCTCAGTTTCCTAATCTGTAAAATATAGATAATAATGGCACCTACTTCCCAGGTTGGTTGTGAGGACAAAATGAGATAATATTTGTAAAGTGACTTATAAATGTTAAAGTGCTATATAAATGTGAACTATTATTATTATCTGAACTTATATTCCTATGTACTGTAATAACTTTAAAGGCTAATGGCATTAGTCTCCTTTTGAAAGGGGCCTAAGTAGTACTTTAATGAATTTTTATTTGTGAAAGCAGTATTTTTATTTGTGAAAAGCAGAGTTTCCCCCCTCTCCCATTATTCATTTTCCTTGAGTCTTATCCATGTAACTTTCCATTCACCACCTACACCAAACCAAAGAAAGAAATCTGTGATTGTTTGAGTTCTTGCCTGACTTAAAATGAACCCCATGTGGAGCTGAGGTTTTGGAGTACATAACTAACATTAAGATGCTAACATGCTCCAAGAGGCAATTGTGGGGGGACGTGATGGCCAAATTACATGCCTAGGAGTCTTAAGAAGTAGGTTTGAGGTCCAGCTCTACTAACTACCAGTTGAATGACCATAGGCAAATATCTTAGCCTCATTAACAGAGGAGGAAATAGTTTTCTTGATTGTCTTGAACCATTATGAAAAACTAAACACTATATGATTTAAATGTGTTTTATGCTTCTCCTCCTCATCTAGACTTTAAAATGCCCCCACCCCAACACTCATAGTGGAGAGAACATAGGCATTTAGTAAATATTTGGCTTTGGATTTGAGACTCAAGATGTGTAGTGACAACAATCTGTAAAGGGACCTTAGGTACTTTCTAGTCTGAGGGTCCCTAGCCTTTTTGTAGTGAGAACTACTTTCCTTCCTGTTCAGGATCATTTCAAGGGCAAGAGAAGTAAGGGTGAGAGGCAGGATTTGAACCAATTTGAACAGCAAGGAAAGGATGGGTTTAGAAGTCAAACACAGATCTCCTGACTTGGGGCCCAGGCAATGGTTTTTCTGCCACTTTACACTGCCTCTTAGTATGAGCCCACATCCTAACGTGAGCCCGTGTTATTTATACCATTCATCAGTTCTATAGCTCATTTTCCTTTAGGGCTCAAGTCAGATAGGATCTTACAGACTGTTAAGATTTGGGAGGGTTAAGGCAAACAGAGGTTAAGTGATTTGCCCAGGATTACACAGCTGGTGCATGTTTTGGGTGAAGTTTGAACAGGTCTTCCTGACTACAGACCTAGTACTCTACCCACTGAGACACCTAGCTGTCTACGCCTCCCCACCACCCCCATTCCCCCATACGTGTGTATATGTTAATAAAACAGATGAGTAGTTTGTAAAGACTCTTGAGAGCAAGGAACTACATTGATTTTTCATCTTTGTGTCCTTAGCATCTAGAACATTCCACTTAGTTGGTGGCAGAGCCAGAAGTAACAATTTTTGAACCTGGGGCAAACCACACAAAGTACTCCCTCAAGTCAACTTTGCAATTCATGATATGAAAATGATAGAAGTATTAATATGGATTCAGTTGAATGAGCGAATGAGTTACTATAGTGATTTCTACCATGTTTGAATGCGCATGTTTACATTTTTGTGCCTTTGGACAATGCTTTGGTTTTTTCTAGTGATGGCTCTGACTGGTGTTTATGAAATACTTTTTAACTGAATTGGCCAAGGACACATAGAAAGTTGGTTATACTTAGAAGTGAGCACGTTGTGATTTCTTAGCTCCTAGCATAGGACTTTTTCAGAGAGAGAGAGAGAGAGAGAGAGAGAGAGAGAGAGAGAGAGACTGTGAGTGTGAGTGAGCGAGTGTACAATTTGGGCCAGATCTCTGATTTCATTGGAATGGGGCATTTCCAGTATGAAATTTCCCTCTCCCAATGCAGATCAATACCTGCTATGCAACGTATAGTCTTAGAAAACAGTTTGGGTTCTATGAAAAGTTAACTGACTTATCAGTGTCATATAGATAGCATATGTCAGATGTGGGATTTGAATACAGGTCATCCTAATCCTGAGGCTAATTTCTATCATTATGCTCTCTGTGTGTGTATGTATGTGTATGTGTGTGTGTGTGTGTGTGTGTGTGTGTGTATGTGTGTGTATGTATCCTGAAAATTAACCTCTTGGTTATACTTTTTGAGTTTAGATCATAAATTTGAATAGCACCAACTGATTTCTGCTAACTTTTTGATTTGATGTACCATTAGAAAGCTCTTAGCCATTGAAGTATTTCTATGAATTTTCAGAGGAGGGCACTTTGAATTTCTCCCCTCTCCCTTAACTATTTTATAAAAGCACTGGGAAAAAAATTAGGTTTTGTAAAGAAATCTATAGATATGAAAGGGATGTAGGGTCAAGATGCTTACCTACTCTTTACCTAATAACATGACTTTGCTATATGAATTTGAACTCTATTTTTAGGTCTCAGGTGCATGAGCAATCTATGAGTCTGTTAGCTAGTTACAAAGAATCTACCAGAATGTCTTACCTTGTCTTAAGCTCAATATATTTCTCTCAACTAGGAAACTGAATATTTTTGTTTAAGATCTTCTTATCTGAAGCCATGCTTTTATCTGTATTTGAGGCATGCTTTTTCTCTGAGCTTCATTTTTGATTATCTGGCATTAATATTTCATTTATATAAGCAACTATCTTGCCATTCAATTTGGAAAAGCATTGAAAACTTTTAATCTAAATAGGTAGCTGTTTTGCTAATAAAGATGGAAATTTAAAATGATGATGTTATGATTTTTAAAAATATATAACGGCATTAGGTGTTGTAATCTTTCAAGCATTAATAGCATATAGTGATTATCTGGTGGCTGACATTTTCAGGGTAACACTTCGTGTACGATTTACATAAATGGTCTCAGTTTATAATGCTTGAGGACTACAAAAATTTTTTTGAAAAGTTTTTAGAGAGTTCTGAAGTTAGCCATCAAGTAAAGAAAATTTCCACTTATAAAACAGAACGAAAGAAGGATTCTGTATGAAACTAGATCTCTATTTCATATGGCTTGCTTTGTTTTCCTTTTTTGTGATTTAAAGTAGCTCATGCATGTTTGTTACTGAATCAATCATCTCTGAAAACAAAAGGATGGGAGCAGACTCTCCAATAATACATTAAAAATTTATTTAGTATTTTGTTTTCCCCCAGTTACATATAAAAACAATTTTTAACATTTGTTTTTAAAACTTTGAATTCCAAATTCTCTTCCTTCTCCTCCTCTCCCTCCACCCCATTCATTGACAAGGCAAGCAATTGGTATAGGTTATATGTGTATTCATGCAAAACATTTACATATTAATCATATTGTGAAAAAAAACATAAACAAAAAAAACCCTTAAAAAAATAAAGTAAAAAAATTAGGCTTCGATCTGTATTCAGACACCATCAGTTCTTTCTTTGGCAATGGACAGCATGTTTCATCGTAAGTCCTTCAGGGTCAAACAATAATTTTTTAAAGATGCCTGCACCTTAGCAGAGCTTCTGAGGATGTGGCTTTTACTTCTTATCAGGTGTGGTAGTGTGGCAAGGGGTTTGGACTTGGTACAGAATAAATACATATGTCACGGTTCTGGCAGTTCTTTATAGACCCAGCTTGGCCTTTTTCCAGTGTTTCCTCTGTGAGTTGTTCCTGTTCTTATTACCAGTTTTCCTTGAAATCCATTGAAGAAGGGTTTGATTTTGCTTCTCCTTATTTTTGAGACCCTCTTGTGGGAAGACACAATGAGATCACTGCCAAGCCTTTACAGCAATGGCACAATGGAAGAATAAGGGGACCGCTTTAAAAAAGATAGAATTTCTACATGCTAACTTTCGAAACGATCCCGTGTTTGTGCTTCCATCTCAGTTCCTTTCCGTTCTTTTCCATGCATTTATTATTATTTTTTTCTTCTGTGCTTAAAAAAAATGGCGCTCTTTTTGGTAGGGAGGATATTATTCCTTGCTCTCTTCCTCCCCCAAGGAGGGAGGGGTAAAAAAGGAAGAAGGAAAAAAAAACATAGGCAAAAACATCCACTCAGTGACTATGTCAAAAAAATATTGGCTTAATATAAATTTTAAGAGCTAAGGAACTTCAAAACAAAACTGTCTTTTTTCTTTTTCTTTTTAATTCAGTAAGGAAGGCAGAAGCAATAGATTAGCCTGAGACTGATGACTATGTGGTCTGCATTTCAATAATTGAATGAACCACTACAATTCTCATAATGGTGCGGAGAACATTGTCAGTCTGTACCAGTGGAACCCAAGCTCTGGCAGGGTCCTGCCAAGCTGTTAGGTTCCAGGAGTGGTTCCAGCCATGAGACGGCAAGGACCAGTCTAGCCTATTGCCAGAAGGCTGACTACCAGTAACAACATTTTCTTTTCTTGTTTACCAAGTCACAGCTCATGAAGACAGTCTACTGAGGTGTTGGAGAGGTTGTGAACTGTTGTACAAAAGGCTGCTTCTTTATTATTTGCTCTAATTCCCTTCCAGCCACAAGGTCAAAACAAGTAAAGCAGAGTAGTTGGCAGGGTCTGAAATCATGGAGGTGAGATTTAATGGAGAGAGAAAGAGAAATATGAGCTCATCAATGGATAGAACTATGAAGGTATTTGGCACCTGTTAATCTTTTCCCAGTTGTTTCTGCTTGCTTTTAGTTCTTTAAATGGCAACAGCTGTTTAAAAAAACTAAATAATTTTTAGTGTTATTTAAGGCAAGTTGCAAAATGTATAAGGAAAAATAAATGTGTAATGATCTGGGTCTGGCCTGGTGACGCACTTCTGAGTAATCAATCAGTGCTGCCAGCTTGAGTTCTGGGCTTTGGCTTGCTGAACTAGAGAGACCTTTTTCCTCAAGGGGTGAAGGTATCCCTTTATCTTCCAGGGCCTTCCCTCTTGTTTCCTATTTCTCTTGTACACAGCTTACTTTGTACAGTTATCTCTTCCACATGGTGGGGCGGGGGGAGGTAGTAGGGGCACAGCATCCCTGTGATCTGAAAAATCTGAGTAAAATTTTTGGCCCTCCCTCCGTACCAGAGAAGAAGTCTGAATTTTATTATTTTTTTCTTTTATGGAGTGTTTACAGTACCTTATTGTAAAATTTGGGTTAAGTATTTGGTCATAGGCTCTGTGTCTTCTGCTGATCTTCATGTGTCATCTGCAGCTTCTTCAAAACTGCTCCCAAATTCCTATTTAATTTCTTATGGTGACCGGAGATACATCAAAATCATGGTGGGGAGACTTGTGATGTGGAAGGAATAACTGTATGCATTGGTTTGCTGTTATCTCTCTGTTAGATTGTAAGCTCCTTGAGAGCAGGGATGGTCTCTTGCCTCTGTATCACCTATGTTGATATTTGATTCTCGTGAGGTTGAAAATGACTAGACCCCTTAGAAAAATTTGTTATCTCAGACTCACTAAGGGATGTGCTCCCATTTCAATAGGTATAGATGTCTGAGTGTGGCTGTTATGAGTGTGTATCCTCATGTGTCAGAATGGATGGGGAAAGGCTTTAGGAAGGGAAACCTCCTGGGAATTGGAAGAAATATTTCATTTGGATCATTGATCTGATGTTGAGGTTGTCAGAGGTAATGAGGGCTGATTTTTTAAAAAAAAGATTGAGTCTCTAGATTTCTAGAAATGAAACCTAAATGGGCCAAACTCATTAATAAAGCCTTTCCCTGCCTATGCAATCTTGGTAAGAAACAGCATGAGGGCCTGGGTTCTAAAGTTAATTTACTGAAGTACCATATTGGCAGCGGAAAAAAATTAGAGAGATACTCTCAGGTTCTGTGTAGGCTTCCTGTCTGCACTGTGTTTATTGCTGTCTGCCCAGAAAGCTCCCTTTCAGAGGGAACTGTTTTGTGCCAGGAAGATTTGTTTGTGCACTAGTGTGAGCTCCTGATTCGTGGTTGGAAGGAAATGCACTGTCTCTAGTACTCAGACTCTTGCTGTCTCCTCCAAGTACAGCATACGCCTTCTCCTGCAAGTTTTGACTTGAATATCCACTTCTTGGGCATTTTCCCTTTCATCCCCTACTTCACCACACACAAAAAAGTGCTTTTCATCCACCCATTAATTCATATAAATTAGATGTTGGAAACTGTCTTCCCCCTCCCCTCCTTCAAAAGGATTACCTGGACTCATGAAATATCACACTCATGCTGGTCTGGACACTTGAAATGCTTAGTAGTTTTCCAGTACTTGGTGCTTTGAAAGGGGAGGGAAGGTAGGTTTTTTTCCCCCTGTTTGTGTTTTGTTTTCAGTCTCCTTAAGAGCTCATGAGAACTGAACCTCTTTAACAAGGCCTCTTAACCTTTTTTTATGGTTGGCTAAGGCCCAGGATTTGAACTGCAATTAAAATGCACATGTGTTATTGTTCTTTGTAAGTACTGTTCCAAAGTGCTGGGATATGAGGGTCCGGAGTGCTTAGCACAAGGCTTCTTTCCCCTCGTTTGTGCCCTGGACCCCTCTGGCAGTCTGGGGAAGATTTTGGGCTCTTCAGTAATAATGATGGCTGTATATAACATTGTCCCTGAAGTTTTGCAAAATGCTTGATGTATTCTCTCATTTGATCTTCACAGCAATCCTGTGAAGTAGGTGATATGATTATTCCCATTCTACAGATGAGGAAATTGTGCAGAGTCACATAGCTAGTAAGTGTCTGAGAAGGATTTGAGCTCAGGTTTTTGTGACTTCAAGTCCAACACTGTTCACTCTGCCTCCTAGTAGCCAGCCCAACATCATTCTCAGAATAATGGTTTTAAATGAGTAGGATAAAATACGTGGGTTTACACAGGAAACTAATTATATTGAAATACAATTAATCAGAATAAAAAAAACTTCATAGACTCTACCTTAAGGATCCTTGCCCTATAAGATTCCTGGTTCTCTGATAAACAAATGACTTGTCACCTTTTAAACCAGGGGTGGGGACCTGCAGCCTCAAGGCCACCTGTGGCCCTTTAGGTCCTCAAGTGCAGCCCTTTGACTGAATCCAAACTTAACAGAACAAATCCCCTTAATAAAAGAATTTGTTCTGTAAAACTTGGACTCAGTCAAACAGTCGCACCCGAGGTCCTAGAAGGCCACCTGTGACCTTGAGGCCGCAGGTTCCCCGCTCCTGCAAGTTTAAATCATATCTGGAAGAGCTAAATAGTTGTTGCTTAGGGTCAGCAGTTTGTAGGATTTTTTGAGTTTCATCGACAGTGTTTGAATTTCATTTGCAATGGGCCAGGGAATGTAGGCTTTGGCCCCAGAGTATTGAGACCTAGTAGTACATTATTTTTTTTTTCTTCCTCACTAAGCAGGCAATGCTTCTTGCTTATAAGGCTGAATTATAGAATTGGACATTGGAGCTAGCGGGAAACTAAAGATAAGGCAAATTGACTTCTGAGTTTCTGTTCTCCATAAGCTCCGGATTTATAAATGGGGCAACTGAGATGAAGTGATTTGCCAGAGCTTGTCCTGCTAAGGTCATCGATTTAGAGCTGGAAAGGAGGCTGTTAAGTTCATTTTCCTTAATTTACAGATGAGAAAACTGAGGCCCAGAGAGGTCCAGTGACTTGCCCTGGATCACAAACAGTTTTTGTTGCTCTGTTGACTCTTTGTGACCCCTCTTGGGGGTTTCTTGGCAAAGATATTGGAGTGGTGTGTCATTTCCTTCTACAGCTCATTTTACAGCTGAGGAAACTGAGGCAAACAGGGCTAAGTGACTTGCCCAGAGTTACACAGCTAGTAAGTGTCTAAAGTTAGATTTGAACTCAAGAAGATGAGTCTTCCTGATTCTAGGTCTCATACATACCCTGTACACTGTGCCACCTAGCTGCCTTTCTTATATGGTATCTGAGGCAGGTCTTCTTTACTTCAGGTCTAGCGTTCTGTCCCCTTCTCTGTGTTGCCTCCAAGTTATCAGGCTATTTGTCTGTTCTTTTTGTAATGAAAACCTGGGTCCTCAATGTTCCCCCCAACCCCTTCCCAGGACCTCAAATGTCCCTTCCAAAACTAGTGATCTGTGACTCTGTAGATAAACCAGGGTCAGTTCTGTCACCTTCAGAAATGCCTAGATGATTTGAAGTTCTGAAAACAAAAAGAAGCCAGGGGTATGGATTAGAGGGAAAGAGAAGAGTTAAGGAAAAAGCAGTTGAGTTTAGAAGACTTGGAAGAGAAAATAAATGTCTGTTGAGTAGAAAAAGTAATCAAATTTACTTCTGACAGCTGAGGCTGGATGTACTGGACAGAAGTAGATTTATTCCAGCAGACGGGCAGAACTAACTAAGACTATTGTTGCTGGTCTGGGAGATAGAGACAGATGCTACAGACTGAAGAAAATATCTGTTGCTGAATCTGGATTCCATCTCAATACCTTGTGTCTGGGTCTGCTTTAGGAGTAAGTGGTGGAGATATTTCATTCTCCTTGTGGCCTGTGATATTGTTGTTGTTAGAGTAGAAAGAGTTCAGCCTGAGGATCTGTTGCTACCCTCTCAAGCATCAGGGGTAGAGTGGAGGACAGGCTTTTCAAGGCTAGCCATTACGGCAGCCATCAAGCCCTGGATTTTTTTTTTTCCAACGCTCGCCGCAGATATTTAAGCTCAACCTTAGTTTTTCATTTGCTTAGTTAAGGGTCTTGGGGGAAAAATAACTAACTGCTTTTGGAGTCAGAAGATCTGGTTTCAAATCCCTTTTTTCTGTCACTACCTATGTGACCGGGAAAGCTGTTTATCTCTCTTGGTCTCTGTTTCCCTATTTGTAAAATACGATGTTGGACTGGATAACTGCTTAGGGCCCTTTCAGCTCTAAATCCATGATCCTATTATCACTTGAGGACTCTGTTTTGCTGTGTATGAGCATGACTAGATCCCTTTTGCCTTACTTGGATATTATGAAATAAGGACCCAGAGAACTTTTATGCTTGGGCTCTAAACTTCTGGCACCTGGTTAAAACATAGTGATGGAACATCTGGCTTCTTTTATAGTAGAACATAATTGTAACAGCAATAAACTCTCTCCCAGAACTTTTGAAATACTTGCTGAACATTAGAACAAATGCTGTCCCATTTTACAGAAGAGGAGACTTGGACATATTAATTATAGAATTTCAGAGTAGGGCTTTAGAGATCTCATATAGCTCCTCTTACTTTTTTTTTTTTGTAAATATAAGGTCCCTAAAGGTTAAGTGATTGGCACAAGTGTCGATGTTGAGCAGAATCCAGGTCTTTTACTTTCTTGTCCAGTGGTGTTTTGTTTTTTTTTTCCCTTTTTCTGTGGTACTATACTTCCCTCAGTGGGCTCTTCTGGTGATAGCATGACATTTTGAAAACTGAAGTGGGAAAAAGCCTTGATCCCCTTTTTCAAAGGTCTTCTGTAGTCCATAAAAAGCTAAATTCTGCTGCTTCTCTAGCTATTCTAAAAATAAGCTGTGTTTTTGTTTTGTTGCTCTTGAAGCCGACTATTACAGAGCCCTTGGCTAGTTAATGATGAGCTAACTCTCTCTGTTGTGGAAAATACCTAGCTTCTCTCATCCTCAGCCATCTGACTTCCTCTTCTAAGCGATGTTCTAGTCACTAACTTTTCAACCTGACTAAAAAATATATGAAAAAATCATGTAGAAGGATTGGCATTCAATCAGTGTGACTCCTGGAATGTGTTTACTCTTAAACTCCAGTATTTCCGGGCCCACACAAGTTCAAGCAAAGTGTTTCCCTCATGGGAGATGTGTGGTACTTGTTTGTCCATCCTCCATTGCTTAGGAAGTTGGGTTCTATGCAGATTGGGCTACAGAAATCTACTGCCTCATTTCCTTCTGTACTACAGTGATATGTTAGGCACAAGCAAATGTCACCCTCTCCTTCCTCTCTCCCCAATCTGAAGAGTAAGTAACTTCTTTTTTCCTAGAAAAACAAATGCTATTTTCTGTGGGGGTTATCTAAAATCTGGGGTTAAAGATATAATTTTGGAATTCATCTTCCCAGTTCAAATCTGGTCTCAGACATTTACTAGACGTGTGACCCTGAACAAGTCACTTAACCCTGTTTGCCTCAATTTCCTCATATATAAAATGATCTGGAGAAGAAAATGGCAAGCCACTCCAGTATTTTCACCAAGAAAACCACAAATGGGGTCACAAAGAGTCGGACATGACTGAAAAAAGACTGAACAACAACAAAAATTGAGCTAGAACTTTGAAGTTCTTGGATTAACTAGATGGCACAGCGGACAAAGGGCCAGACCTAGCTTCAAGAAGACCTGAGTTCAAATGTGACCTCAAACACTTACTAGCTGTGTGACCCTGGGCAAGTCACTTAACCTTTGCTTTAGTTTCCTCATCTGTAAAATGGGACTAATGAAAGAACCTACCTCCCACAGTTGTGAGAATCAAAAGAGATAATAATTGCATAGTTCTTAGCACAGTAACTTGCACATAGTAAGCACCATATAAATGTTACTTATTATTGCTGTCCTCCTCCTCATCATCAGCTTCTGTTTGACCATAGGACTTTACTCGGTCTTCTTTTCCCCTTCCTTCTTACTTTCCCAAACCTCTACTTTGAATATTAAAAAGCATTAAAAATTCTTTTAAAATCACATTTACTTCTGAATATAGTCCTCTTCCTCTCCACTGCCCGTTGAACCTGCCCTGGTAACAAAGTTTGCAAGAGTAAAAAGGTTCAGCAAAACCAATCCATTTGGAAGAGGTAAAATATTTTGAACATATGTATCATGTATTCTTTTGCAGGGATTCTTTAAAAAGATTTGCTTCATAAACCGAGATGGAAAAATAGATGCTCAAGAGTGATTTATAATTTCATTGTAGTCTTTAGTTTTGAAATAATCACTATAATAGATGGATTTTGTCCAAATTCTTACCTTTTTGCTCTTTGGCATAGCTATACAAATTGGCTCATAGGTGCATTTTTTCATGACTGTTAATTATGGGGGGAGGGAGATAAGACTACTGGGAAGAAGAGTGTGTGTGTATTTTTTTCCCCCAAATTAAGTTACAGTATGACAGTGTTGCCAAACTCAAGCATCCCTGGCAGTGGCTTATTGACTTAAAAAACCACAAATTAACATTATCTATGTTGCGTTGTATTTTTATTCATTTTGGTTAAATCTTTTCTAAGTACTTTTAAATCTGATACCAGCTGCCCTGGGAAGTTTTGGAGGCTGTGAATTTGACATCTGTGATGTAGGAGATGAGGTTTTAATTTTGATTGTTTAATTGTTTTTCTTTGTTCCAGAAATGATTATGATATCAAGAAAAAGGGCATCAATTAAATACGGATTTAGAAAATAATCACTCACATCACATAAAAGTGACCACCATTACAAAGCCCTTTTTAGTCTTCAGTCAATTGACATTTACCAGGCACTGTGAATCAGAGGCAAAAGACAGTCCCTGTCCTCAAGGAGCTTGGGCAGCTGGGTAGCACAGTGGATAGAGAGCTGGGCCTGGAGTCAGAAAGATCTGAGTTCAAATCCAGCCTCAGACACTTCCTAACTGGGTGACCCTGGGCAAGTCACTTAGCCCTGTTTGCCTCAGTTTGCTCATCTGTAAAATGAGCTGGAGAAGGAAATGGCAAACCAGTATCTTTGCCAAGAAAACCCCAAATGAGGCCTTGAAGAGTTAGACATGCCTGAACATTACTACAATCTTATAGGGAAGACAACATGGAAACAAATATATACAAAACCAGCTATATACAAGATAAATAGGAAATAACAAAGGAAAGCCACTGGAATTGAGGGGTTGGGGAAGGCTTCCTTTAGAAGGTGGGATTTTAGTTGAGATTTAAAGGAATTCTGGGAGGTCAGTAGTATGAGGGGAGGAGGCAGAGGGGGCAGTCAGAGAATATGTGGAACTGAGAGGAGTAAGGAGTGTCACTGGATCCTATTGGGAAGTACCACTTGAATGGTAGGAAGGGAGCAGGCTATGAAGGACTTTGAATAAAAAACAAGGATTTCGTGTTTTATCCTAGAGGAAAATGGGAGCCACTGTGGTTTATTGAGAAAATCAGTTCAGCGGCTGAATGGAGGATCCATTTGAGAAGGGAGGGACTTGAATAAAGCAGATCCACCAGCAGCTCTCCCAGTGATCCAGGTGTGAGGTGTTGACGTTCTGGGCCACATCTGTGCCCAAGTCAGAGGAGAGAAGAGAGGTGTATCAGAGAGATGTCGCAAAGGTGGAATTAGCACCTTGGACATGAGGGGTGAGAGATCGTGGTAGTGGGGAGTCCAGAATGAATCCTGTTGTGAACCTGAGGAACTGGGAGAATGGGATTGTCTTCCACAGTAATAGAGAAGATAGGAGGGGAATGAAGAGTTTGGGGGAAAGATAACGAGTTCCATTTTGACATACGGAGTTTAAATATCTGCTGGAACAAATGGTAAATATTGGAATTATCTCCAAGATCACACATAACATGAGAAACACAGACATAGGCATAGATTAGCTTAGAATCGTGCACAATCTTAAATGCCATCTAGTAATTCGACTCCTTCAAATCTTTCTAAGTAATACTGAACAGATAATTCACTGAAAAGCTGTTTTGAAGGTGAAGCTCCTGTTTTCCCCATCAATCTCCATGATTATAATTGAGGATAACTTAGCACCTATTATCAGTCCCTCAGCTTCATTTAGTTGCTGCCTGATAGGCCTTATGGTTTCTGACAGACCTCTAGAGGTAGATTCTGCACTGGAGTTTCTTCAGGTTTTCTTTCTTCAGGAGGAAAGGGAAGAAAAAAAGAGGAAATGAGAGTGAGTGCTGATGGGAACAACAGCTAGCTGGGATCTGAGTCAGCACCCAGCTCCAGACCTCTGTGTATGACATCTTCAGGGGCAGTGGCAGAGAAACTTGTCAACAACCTGAATCACTATGCAATCAGGGTATAGAGACTGGGCACTGGGAGTCAGGAGGCTTGGGTTTGAGAGCTGGCTTTGCCACTGTCTTGGCTAGGCAAATCCCTTAACCTTCCTGAGATTTGACATCCTCACTTAATCTTTATAAATAAGTAATGATACATGTGTCTCAGGGTTACTCAAAGGCGGGGTAGGGAGTCTGTGGCCTTCTAGGTCCTTGGGTGCGGCCTTTTGACTGAGTCCAAGTTTTACAGAACAAATCTTTTATTAAGGGGGTTTGCTCTGTGAAGTTTGGATTCAGTCAAAGAGATGCACTTGAGGACCTAGAGGGCCACAGGTGGCCTAGGGGCCACAGATTCCCCACTCTTGCAAAAGCTTCAAAATGATGAGGTAACACAGTATAGTGGAAGGAGCAGTGGACTGGGAACACCTGGATTCAAATTCTGTCTCTAACATTTACCACCTGTCTTACTTAGGAAAAGCCATGTTCTCCTGACTTCAGTTTCCTCGTCTGCAAAAGAAATCAATGGAATCAATGATTTCTGAAGTCTCTTCCAGCTTGAAATCTTTGATCCTGTGATCATTTTATCAATATGAACTGTTATTGCTACTACAAATGAGAGACTGACATTTCACTTTTTGATTATGTCTTATAGAGATTCTGTCTTCCAAAATTTAAGACTGGCGTATTTCTTTGTTGCCATTTAAAAAGCACAGGAATCTGGGGGGTGTGGTAGAGAGAGTGCCAGGCTTGGAAAAAGGAAGATTCACCTTCATGAGTTCAAATCTGGCCTCAGATACTTACTGGCCATGTGACCCTGGGAAAGTCATTTAACCCTATTTGCCTCGGTTTCCTCATCTGTAAAATGAACTGCCATTTCCTTCTCCAGTTCATTTTACAGATGAAGAAACTGATGGGGGAGTAAAATTGTTTATTCAAGGCCAAACAGATAGCAAGAAGTAGAAGCAGGATTTGAAACCAGGTTCTTGGATTCCAAAGCCAGTGCTCTTCTTCCTGAGATATAAAGCTCAGAAAAAACATAATCCCTGTCCTCACTTTTGAGCCCCCTTTACTAATCTGTAAAAATGGGAACAGTAGTACCTTTATTTCTTGCCTTACAGGTTTGTTGTGGAGAAAACACGCGGGGGAGAGGGGGGAGTTATATACATGTAGTTGGTAATAGTAAAATAAAATAGCAGTGATCATCATTACTCTTCCCTCAGCTGCCTAGAATGGTGTTCCATATGTAATAGGTTCCCCACCCCTGGTAGTGGTTCTCAAAAGGTATGCTGGGTCCATTAGGTGAAATTTGATAGATGTGTTGAATTGCATGACCGTTCCAGGCTCCTAGCTCTCTTTAATGGGTCCCTGCAAATAATAATGCAGTTCTGTGAGCAGAAAGAGTTAGAAGACCACTGAAATCGATGTTTCACACATGTTTGCAGAGTAGATGGCTTGGTACTCTCTAACCACTTGAGGCTGTTAAGATTAATGTGAGATTCCAATGCAACCCTAAAAGTAGTTTCAATTAGGTTTTTGGAAACACCTTAGACACTAAATGTTTGCTAATAACTTTTGCCATGAAACGTCAAATTTAAAATCATAGAATATCAAAGTTGGAAGGGATCTGAGAAGTCAGCCAGACCAATCTATAGCTGAAATAAGCTCATCTGTAATAAACCTGACATACTGTGATCCATCTCTCAGATCAGCGGAGTACACATGGCTTTACTATGTTCTTTGTGTGCAAAGGGAAAAAAAAAGATATGGCTCTGAGAATGTCTTTAATGCTATTCCTCTCTGTTGTGTTGAAGCAATCCGGCTAGGATTGATAGAGATGAAAAATTGGGTACAGGACAGTTGTAGTTGTCAATTGCCTTCCCCCCTTCCAATAATGGCAGCCATGATTGTTTTCATGCTTTTGCTGTCTTTCTGTCCTTGAGCAATCATAAAAATCGATCCCTTGGGTGTCTTGAGAATTGTGAAACCTCCAAGATGGATTTCTTCAGTATATTACAAGTTAGGTCTATCCCTTGCAACACTATTGAAGACAGAAATACCTAGAAAGTTAATATATTAACTTTACAGAAACTTACAGATTCTTGTAGCTTACGAGCATACCCAAAATATGGAGGATGGGGAAGAAAAGGGAAGAGACAATACTTTCTTTTTTGACATTCAGACTAATGTAGAAATCAGATTTATTGGTAACATTAATAAAACTACCCACTGCATTTGCTGTTGAATTGATATAGTATTCTAATAATTTCTCTATAGTTGGTAGGAAGAATGCAGAAGCACAGTGTATTAATTGGTTGCATCATCTGCTGTTTTTTAATTTTTATGAATCTACTTTTTAAACATCTCTAAAATGAGAAAAATTCTGTTTACTTTGTTGTTGTTGTTCAGTCATTTTCAGTCATATCCAACTCGTTATTGCCCCATTTGGGATTTCTTGGCAAAGATACTGGAGTGGTTTGCCATTTGCTTCTCCAGCTCATTTAACAGATGAGGAAACTGAGGCAAACAGGGTTAAATGACTTGCCCAGGATCACACAGCTAGTAAGTGTCTGAGGCCAGATTTGAACTCAGGGAGATGAACGTTCCAGACTCCAGTACTCTAAGGAAGATGAGTTTTCTAGACTTTAGGTCCAGTACTCTATCCACTGCATCATTTGTTTACTTATTTCCCCTTAATACCATGAGGACTGATGGAGTAGTTCAGCTTTTCATACCAGACATCATATTTACTGTGCTTTGTAGGGAGGCTCTATATAAAGGCATAGCTTTGCCTTGTCACCGTTATTAACTTTAGCCTCTAATGAAGTCCTATTCTATTTCCTCATCATAGTTTGGCAGTGACCCTGGGCTCTTGAAAGCCTTGCCTTTGAAGCTGGGCCAGGAGGGGAATCATCATGCATCTTGCTCCTCATTGCCACTTCTAAGTCCTCTCCCTACTTCCCTCACTTGGCAGCTTCCCCTCCTTTGAGATTCACTCCATCTAGATCTATCTTCCTGTCTAGATCCTGGTGACTGTAATCTTTCCAATCGTTTCCCCTCCCATCTCAGGAAATTCCTTGCCCGGCTTGCAGTCTTTCTCTCTAACATAACCTCTGCTCTTACACTCAAGATGTCAACTTATTTGTTGATTTTTCTCTTAGACTGGGAAGCAAGAGGGTGTTAGTTAATTTCCACAGCTGCTATGATATGTGCTTCCATACCACCTCAACTATATACAGCAATCATTGTGTCATGATCTTGTCATCACTCATGAGTTTTCTGTCACCACAACCCATAACTATGAGATTTCTCTATCTGGCCATAAACTCTTTGTGCTTTACTCCTGTTCATCCTTGCTATAATTCATATTGTGAATCCTCACCATATTGTGAATTCTCACCATAATCCCTAGTAATTCTAACCCTCCTTGCTCTGGCTTCACTATCCTCCCTAGAAAGTCTCCACTTCTTAGTTAACCCACTCACCTTCACCTTTTCTTTTGAATCCTTTGCCCCATTGTTATAATGGGCTTCTCCCTTTCCAAACTGCTACATGCGGAATATGGTCCTACTCCTATTTTGAAGAAAGTTAAATAACTGTTTACTGGGTCCTACAAATTTGTTATTGTTAGGGTTGAGTAGATTAGGGTTCAAATCTATTATTGCTTCTAATTCTTTTCACTCTTGAATTTCTGCTCTCACCTTAGACCAGTCATTGTTAATCATCGTATTAGTTCAAAAAAGAAGTAATTTACTTAAATGAGAAATACAGGGTAATATATAGTATTCCTTCTCTCTTTTCTGTCGGCCCAGATAGTGGCAGCATGGGTAAGTGCCATGGTCTTCGTACTGCTAGAAAGCTCTGCAGCCACAGGACAGACCAAAAGTGGCATGACAAACAATACAAGAAAGCTCATTTGGGCACTGCCTTGAAGGCCAACCCATTTGGAGAAGCATCTCATGCAAAAGGGATTGTCTTGGAAAAAGTTGTTGTGGAAGCCAAGCAGCCCAATTCTGCCATCAGGAAGTGTGTGAGTTCAGCTGACTAATAACGGCAAAAAATTCACTGCTTTTGTTCCCAATGATGGCTGCTTGGACTTTATTGAGGAAAATGATGAAGTTTTGGTTGCTGATTTGGTCGGGAAGGTCATGCTGTTGGTGATATTCCTGGAGTCCGATTCAAGGTGGTAAAAGCTGCAAATGTTTCTCTTCTGGCCTTGTACAAAGGCAAGAAGGAAAGACCAAGATCACAAAAATTGTATGATGTCTTTGTCATAGTAAAAACTTTTCTTGTAAAAAAAATAATTTTAAATGACAAACACTCTCAATGCCTATTGCCCCCATCAAACTTGTTCCTAATCCCCAGGGACAGAAGTTGCTAGTTTTGGTTCTTCATCTCCCCAGTCAAGGGGAGAAAGAATCAGCAAGTTAATTTAGTGCCTCAGTGTCTGGATTGACATCTTTGCTTGCTATTAGACATGGACCTTCTGAATTCCATAACCACTGCTCCTGCTATGGAAGGAGTGAATTTGCAAAGAACTGGAAAAATGTAACTGCGTGAGTAAACCGAAGTCTGGCATCAGCAGGAAGGGAGGAGAAAGCTTCATTATTTATGAACCATAGTGGGATAACTTGAAGTACAGGAGGTGTTCCTTAGCACCCATAACCATTGCCTTCCTCTGTTTCTTCCTCCCTCCTTATTTGTACTATAACCACTTATGTCACCTAGCTGCCCTTTCATATCTATGGAGCTGTCTATAAATTGGGGCAACTAGGTGATGCGGTAGATAGAGTGCTGGGCCTGAAGTCAGAAAGACTCATCTTTATGAGTTCAAATCTGGTGTTAGACACTTATTAGCTGTGTGACCCTAGGCAAGATTTTTAACCCTGTTTGCCTCAGTTCCTCCTCTGTAAAATGAGCTGGAGAAGGAAATTAGCAAACTACTCCATTATCTTTGCCCAAATGGGGTCACAATCACAAATCTATAAACTAAATATTTTGGTTAGTAATGTTCTAAAAGTATTAGAAATGCTAGTTTTCATATTTCAAGAGTTTATTGTATTTTTTTTTCACTTTGGAAATAATGAATTTATTTCATTTTATCATAAAAGAAAATTCTCCTAAGATTGGCCAGTTTTTTCTCTTTGGTTATATTCAGATATATTTTCTGTTTTGGATGTAGCCAAAAGAGATCTCAAACTACTACTGCATTTTCTAATCATCTAATTTCCTATCCTTGTGTCCATTTATTTTTTCCGAAACTAACTTGTATAGTCCAGACCTTAACAATTTTCATGGTTTACTGCTTAAGTAGCTTGTTGAGTGTTCATAGGCACCAAGGAGAGAGCATGGGGGCTCTGCCAATCATGTAAGCCAACATAAGGCTCAAAGTGGCTTCAAGCTGACCTTGGCTTTGTCATTTTTGTGCCATCCTTCTTCCTCTAACTTCATGTTGAATTTACATCCATTTACATTTAGGTAGCAATTTTGTTTCTACTTGTAAAATTTTTAAAAAGTGTAACTTTTCCCTTCATTCCTTGGATCTGCTCTTCTTAGTTAGAAATTTTAATGATCAGATTCTCATAGAATGATGTGAATTTCAAATTATTTTTCATAAAATTTGTAGCAGATAAAAAAGGCTGGTGTAGATGAGTCACAGTCGCAAACACTAGATGATAAAGTGATAAACAAGGGTAGAATTTTATGCTTTCCTTTTTTGGAATGAAAGATTGAATTGTTTCAGTCTGCAATACTTGAAGGGGTCCTCTTTCTTTCCCCCACCTCCTTGCCCTTGAGCAAAGCAGAACGTGAAGGAACATTTCTCTCTTTGGGCTTTGTTTTTATGTAGCAATTTGTTGTTGAGAAGGGAAATAATGTATAGTGGCAATTCTACTTTAATGTGACAGCATTTTGAATCCTAGCTTCATGGACTAAGAAAGTAGGGTTATGATGTTACAAATCCTACTTTTAAAAAATTGCAATGAATCCAATAATCATAATGAATGGGGAGGGGGCAGGGAGGAAGGGAGATGCTTTTGCTTTTTTATGCCTTGAAAACATTCTTGTTCATATCCTTAGTGCCAAAGCTTGATATTCCTGCCTTATTTGCTGAGATGTATATGATGTGAATAAACCTGCTGGAATGTGTGACAAGCTGAATCTCTAGCCAGACCAGGCACTGAATTTGCATTTAGATGAAGATGGAATGAAACAAACTTTGTTTTGAAATAACAATAATAAAAATAGTAATAGCTACCATTTACCCAGGAAGGTTTGCAAAGCAATTTACAGATGTTGTTATCTCATCGGAGCCTCACAATAGCCTGTGAGGTGGGTGCTCTTATTACTCCCATTTACTGGATGATGAGACTCAAGCTGGGAGAGATTTATTGACTAGCCCCAAGTCACACAGCTAATAAGTGTGTGAGCTAGGCTTTGAACTTGAGTCTTCCTGACTCCAGGCCCAGGTTTACAATGCTGCCTAATAGAACAAAGGCAATCTCTTCTTTAAAATTATTTTTATTTTGGTCATAGGCTAAGCTAAGTGGTTTTCTAATTGGACCTGAAGGGCAGAGGCAGAGCCTGATAGCTTTTCTTTGCAGCTTTCCTCAGAAAAAATTCTGTTTGACTTTAAGCCTTCCCATCATATATGAAGGTCTGTTGTATTATTAGGATTTGAGCCACTCTTTGTGTATTTTGTCGTGTTTGATCCTTACAGCATTCCTGTCAATAAGTCAGTTAGTTAGTACTTATTAAGCACCTACTACGTGCCAGGCCTTGTGCTCACTGCTGGGGTTACAAAGAAAGTCTTGTGAGTTAGGGAGCAAAAAAGCAGTATTATTGCCCATTTTATGAGGCGACTGAGAAGCAGACGTTACGTGAATCGCCTCTAGGGTCATACAACTTGTAAATGTCAGACCTAGTATTCAGACTGACTTAAGATGTTGGCCTTTCCCCACTATACCACAGCCATTGCTGCTTAGAAACTGGCATGCCTCTGTTGTCACTTGTACTGAACCTGGGTCCTCTCAGTCTGTAAGCTAAATTATTACTGATTATGCACAGGGGCAGCTAGGTGGCACAATGAATAGAGTACTGGCCCTGGAGTCAGGAGGACCTGAGTTCAAATGTGACCTCAAACACTTGACACACTTACAAGCTGTGTGACCCTGGGCAAGTCGCTTAACCCCAATTGCCTTGCCTTCCCCCTCCAAAAAGAAAGAAAGAAAGAAAATGGGGAAAAAAAAGATTATGTACAACTTGCTAATGATGCTACTATGCAAAAACTTTGTTTCCATGAGTTTGCTGTCTTTTGGGAACCAAGTCAGTGGTTTTTACCTTTGGGTAGAAAAGCAAGTGATATTCTGAGTAAACAGTCCTTCACTGGTCACCAGAACCTTTTCCGTGTTGTGTTCTGTCCTGGGCATTACATTTTTGGAAAGATGTTGATTGACAAAGTGCAGTAGTCAGAGAAGGATGGCCAGAGTGGACTAGTGACTATGCCATAGGAAAGAACTAGGGATAATTAGATGGGAGAAGAGAAGATTTAGGGGGTACATTAGTGTGTTCAAGTATTTGAAAGGCTACCACATAGGGGATGGATTAGATTTGTTCTTTGGGACCCAGACAGGAGAGCTGGATACAATGAATGGAAGCATCAGAGACACAAGTTATTTACAATACTATTTAGAACTATAAAAGACCTCAGAAGTCAACTAGTGTGTCACTTCTTTATATATGAGTAAGCTGAGATATTTCCTCAGACATCTTAAACTATTCATTCAGTATCACACAGAGCTGTGATTCAAAATTGGGCCCTCTGACTCCAAATCTATTGTTATACGCTGCATTGAAAACAAAATCCTTACAATGAGAATTTTCCAAAAATGAAGTGAGTTGTCTCAAGAGGTAGTTTTCAGAGCCTAGATGACTATTTTGCAGGGCTCCTAGACAGGGCATTCCAGGTACAGGTGGGACCAGATGGCCCTCAAGGTCCCTTCCAATACTGAGATTCTTTGATTGTCTTGTCACTACTGGCTATGCTAGTGAGAGCAAGGGAGCCAGGAAATCAAGGATTTGAAGCTCAGGGTAAATGCTTAGTTCTAGTCTGGGAAGTGGTTAGGGAAATGTGGAGTCTCTCCCCTTGGGACTGGGTTCACATTCCCAGACCCTGCTTTCTGCGTTCCCTAAGATGAATCTTGGGAGGGAGATGCAACTATTGGGAGTGTTAGAATTCTAAGGTCTATAAGCTTAGAGCTTCCTGACATGGTGCCAGAGGTTGGCACCTCTGGTTAATTACCTTAGGATAATATCCATGAGATGCTTCGGAAGCAACTTTAAGGCTGGTTGTTGCAAGGACCCTGGAAGTTGATTTCAGGAAAAGTAAGGTTTAATTCAGTGCATCCTGCCAGGAAGATCTCGGGTAGGGCAAGTAATAACCCCTGGTAATAGGCTGGGTCATCCTCAGGTCAGGATACATGAGATTTGGTCATATAGAGGACGCATGTAGGGTCCAAAGTGAGTCAGGGCATCCTCCTCTTTCCCTAACCCTTTCATTCAGCTGCACTGAGGCACAGGTGAGATTTCCAGACAGAGGTGTACCATGGGTTGATAATAAAATTCAGGTCCTCATATACTAGCTAGGCAACTCTAAGTTGATAGGGAAGGATCAGATAGTCACAGGATTGGAGTGTTATGACTCTATGCGGAGCATCCCAGGTTACGTAGGACAGTGGTTACTACAGTGATTCCTTAGATTTCTAAGGATAGGCTTAGATGCTTTTTTTCTTTTAAATTTATTTATTTTTAGTTTACAACACTCAGTTCCACAAGTTTTTGAGTTCCAAATTTTCTCCCCCTCACCCCAAGACAGCATGTAATCCGATATGTAGGTTCTACATATACCTTCACATTAAACATATTTTCACAATAGTTAAGTTGTAAAGAATTATAACCAATGGAATGAACCATGAGAGAGAAGAAAGAAAACAAAACAAAAAAGAGAGAGAGAGAGCAAATAGTTTGCTTCAATCTGCATTCAGACTCTGTAGCTCTTTCTCTGGATGTGGATAGCCTTTTCCATCTTGAGTCTCTTGGAGTTGTCTGACTTAGAACCTTCCGTTGCTGAGAAGAGCAAAGTCTCTCAAAGTTAGTCATCACAGATACAATGTGTCAGTGATTGTGTACAATGTTCTCTTGATTCTGCTTCCCTCACTCAGCATCAGTTCATATAAGTCTTTCCAGGTTATTATGAAGTCTGTCCACAATAATATCGAATTACATTCATATGCCACAACTTGTTTAGCCATTCTCCAATTGATGAGCATCCCCTTGATTTCCACTTCTTGGCTGCTGCAGAAAGAGCTGCTATAAATATTTGTGTACTCATGGGTCTCTTTGGGATACAGCCCTGAAAGTGGTATTGCTGGGTCAAAGAGTGTGCACATTTTTATAGCCCTTTGGGCATAGTTCCAAATGGCTCTCAAGAATGGTCAGTAAGATGCTCTTTAGATTTGTATCTAAAGGGTAGATTATACATTTAAAGTATGGCTCTACCTTTCAGGTAATTGGAAAAAAAATCACATTATTATTGAGTCCTCTTTTCCCAAGTTGGAAATAAAGGTCAAGTTTGTCATTCCTTGAATTCCTTTGTCCTCAATTACAACTTGACCTTGAACTGGAATTCTCAAGCTAAGGGACAAATGAGGCACTACTTTGATGGGTTAGCTTCTCTTCAAAGTGGACAGTGCCTGGAGGCAGTCTGCTTCAGTTTCAACTCTTTGCACTGTAGCCACTGCCCTTCCAAGCTAGAGGACCAGATTTCCTGTTCCTGTGGCACTAAATTGGTTCCTCTTCCATTCTGATTTAGTTTATAATGAGAAGACTGCTGAATTGACCTGTTTATACAAATCAAACATAGGAAACTCTTTACATTTCCTCTACCCCTTCCTTAGAGCAGCAGTTCCTTAAAGGTTTGGATCTTTTTTTTCTTCTTCTTCTTTAGGCTGTATGCTTCTAAAAGCTAGAGATTAATTTTATGGGTTCTATGTGGAGGTAGATAAATGAAAGAGTAATGAAATGTTTTAGTGTGACTACTGATATCTTTAATTATCGGCAATAGTTTAGTTATATATTCCATATTGAACAGGACCTGTTCTTTGCTCACTTAGGCTGTCATGCTCAGAGCCTTAAGAAGGCCTTCCGCTGTTAGAATCCCAGCTCTTGCATTGATTGCCTGAAACTTTGAGCCTTCTGCAAAAGGGAGATAACACAGATCTAAGTAGCTCACTTGGATATTTGAAGAAATTGATAATAACCATAAAGTGCTTGGAAAATGAGATGCTATGTGAATACCATATGTCCTGGTTATACTGGATTTAGTAAGTTGAGTATCTGAGGCAAGGCAGTTTCAAGCAGCAAGTAACCAATTTACAAGCCCCAATAATTCCTGATGTTTCTCTTCCTAGGGAATTCCATCAACATGTATATGTGGGGGCCTTCCTTATACATGTTGATGAAATTCCCCAGGAATGAAAATTTGGAGTTTTTAAAGAATGTCTGAGTTCAGAAGTAAAAGAAGGGAAGAAGCTATGAAAAGTATGAAGAGCTGAGGTGGGGTTGCTTTAGGTTCCAAGAAAAGGCTAATATAACCATCCAGTGGTCACTCTTGCTCCAAAACAGTTTCTTCCACACTATCTGATTTTTTTTTTCCTATTTGTTAGTGGGCATAGGATTCTACCAGCTAATGATTCATTTGGGATAATAGGTTTCTGTCTCCCCCTCCTCCCCATATAAGTTCTCTGTTGCGTCAGGGGACTGTTTTTCTTTTATAAATTACTGTGAATTGCTTCAATCAGATTACTTTCTCCTTACTTACACTAGCCTAGAACAGTTAAGAGGAAGAGAATGGCAATCTTGATTTAGAGATGTGGGGAAGGACAGGTAGATTATTTTGGAGCATGGGACGCTTAGAACAGAGGTTCTTAACATCTTTTTTATCATGGGGAACGGGAGAAGCATTTATTAAGAGCATATTATGTTCTAGGCACTGTGCTAACTGCTTTACACATATTATCTCATTTGATTCTCACAATAACCCTGGGAAGGAGGTGCTGTTAGTATTCTCATTCTACAGTTGTGGAAACTGAGACAGACAGAGGTTAAGTGACTTGCCCAGGTTCATACAACTAGTAAGTGTCCTGGGAAGAGCTAACTAGGAGGTAGGAGATGGGATGTAGAAAAGAATGTGGAAGGATGCCAAAGATGAACCTTTTTTCACAAATTTATCTAGAACTGGCCCTTGACCTATGGAAGGAAGAAGTTTGTTCTCTTTTTAGTTTTCCTCCTTGGGCCCAACACTCAGATTGGTGCTATTAACAGTCATAACTAGGAATTCAGGGGCACAGGTGAAGTATCACAAACCAAGCCTGGGCTGAGATACAATATACTCTCTCTTTTTTTTTTTCTTTATGTGGGTAGGGGAGAGAAGATGGCGGGGAGATGGAGCCCATATGAGAGTTGATATTAAGCAAGCCACAATTTAGGGAGAAGAGTGGGTAGGGGTAGGAAAAGAAATCACGTCACTCCCTTCCTGTTTTAATTAATCTTGTTGGTTAAGAACTAAACTCTATTGCTTGCATCCTTTAAACTGAAGGTGAAGCTCTAGTTGCCTTGCCTCAGGAATGGACTGAAGTGAGCTCTTTTCCTAATCCTGAGTCAGCCATGTTATGGGCTAAATGGTAATTTGTAGACTTTCTTAGAAATATTGCCATTCATAACATTTTCTATTGGAAACTGCATTCTGCGATCTGAAAATTGACTTAAAAGTAAACTTCTAGAATGTGACCAGTTGGCATTTAATTCTAGGGATAAAAATAGAAACTATAGGGGCAGCTAGGTGGTGCAGTGGATAGAATGCAGACTCTGGAATCAGGAGGACATGAGTTCAAATCCAGCCTCCAACACTTACTAACTGTGACCCTGGGCAAGTCACTTAACCCCATTTGCCTCCCCCATCAAAAAAAAAGAAAAGAAATAAACATTAGATATATTATTTCATTGGTTTGGGAACTTGTAAGTGAGGAAACTCTTTTTACCCTGGCATGTCAGCACTGTTTCTACAACTTATAGTCTTTGAAAGCTGCCTACAGCACTGAAAGATTAAAGGAACTATTCATAGGGTCAGTCACACAAAGAGTTTATGTCATGGGGGAACTTGGACCCAGGTTTTTTGGCTTTGATGCCAGCTCTCTATCCACTGCGCTACTGCTGCCTTTCATAATCTGGCTCTTTCCTACCTTTCCAGGTAGACGTGAGGACCTTATACCCTATTCCTTACACTTTACTGACCCCTATATTCTCTGTGATAGAGTGACACTGACCTCCTTGCTGTTCCTCACATTAGACATTCTGTCTTTTAATACTAAGCATTTTTACTGGCCATCCCTCTTCATATCTACCTCTTCTTTTCCCTGGCTTCCTTGAAGTCTCAGCTAAAGTCCTATCTACATGAAGACTTGCCCACTCCTCCTTAATCTTAATGCTTTCCTTCTGAGACTGATATACATACACACACGTATATATGTGCATATATGTATGTGCATCTACATATAACATATGTGTACATGTAAGTATATATGTATACGTACAGATACACATTATATGTGTGTATATGCATACATATATATACATATATATATGTATATATGTATATCGTTATATAGTTTCCCCATTAGAGAGCTCCTTGAGAGCAGGGATTGTTTTTGCCTTTCTTTGTGTCCCCAGTGCTTAGCACAGGGCCTGGCACATAGTAGGCACTTATTAAATGGTAAGTGAATGACTGACTGATTGGCTTTTGCTTCTTATTCATATATACTCTTAGTCACATATCATCATCTTTAGCTTATGCATATGTGTTGTCCTCCTTGACAAGACTGTAAATTTGAAAATCATGATCATGTTTCATTTTGCCCCTCACTGGTGTCTAGCAAAGTGCTGAACACTCAGTAGGTATTTCTACTGCTGACATTCTGATGATGGACATTGGAAACCTTCTCAGTAAATGAATCGTTACCCTCTTCAGTATGAGAGATACAGCTGCTTGCCATCATCCTTCTGTCACCACTACCTGGAGATTCAGAACATTGGTCCAAAGAAAATATTACTTCATTTTTCTCAGAGTTAATATTGATTGAAGTATTATCTAACAAGTGACTCCATTGCCATTTAAGATTTTTTTTTGTAACACATCTTCCACTTATTCCTTAAAGATCCTTCAAATTTTTTGAAATTCTGTTTTAAAATTAGTTGAGATGATAAAGTGTGTGTGTGTGTGTGTGTGTGTGTGTGTGTGTGTGTGTGTGTGTGTGTGTTATTTACTGAGCTAGGTATTATGATTACTTAGTCTAATGTGACTCATCTATGAGATATTGGCCAGGTTTCTTTTGAAAAATAGCTTGGACAATAATGGTAATGCTTTATCAGATTTAATGCTATGACATTTCAAGAAAACCCTGATTGAACAACCAATGCACTGCTGTCACCTAACTTCCCTATATTCTTATCTGTAAAACAAAGGGTTTGAACTGGATGACCTCTAAGGTACACTAGCTCTAAAGCTAAAGTCTTAAAACAGTCAGTGTAGTGTAAAGGAAAGCATGGTAGAATTAGAATCAGAAGATTTGGATTCCAATCCAGATCTACCACTTGTGTGGTCTTGGACAAGTCACTAGCTTTCTGAGCTTTGGTCTCCTAATTTGTAAGAATGGGAGCTAGGTGGCACAGTGACCTCAGACACTTGACACACTTACTAGCTGTGTGACTTTGGCTAAGTAACTTAACCCTAATTGCCTTGCCTTCCCCCCTCCAAAAAATAAAAAAGAATAAGAAGTTGGACTAACTGAGCTTTAAGGTCCCTTCTAGCTCCAAATCTGTAGTCCTATGACTTGGACAAGAATTGTACAGAATGAGCAGTCACGGGTGAGTTGCCTTCTGCTTTGGTGGAATGAGAATCCACATCAATTACATTATAATACTGTAATAAAAGCTAGCATTTCTATAGTACAAAGCTCTTTACAAATATTATCTTATTTCTCCCCCTCAATCTTGGGAGGTAGGTACTGTTACTATTTCCATTTTGTAGAGGAGGAAACTGAGGCTGAGAGGGGTTAAGTGACTTGTCTAGGGTCACATAGCTAGGAAGCACCTAAGGCTGTATTTGAACTCCATCTTCTTAACTCCTAGTTCGGTGGTGTATTCACTGTACCACCATCTACCATCAAGGTATTATTCTTATGATTGTGCTGACTGAAAGAGTCTGAGACAATTCTTATGGGATATAAAGCTCTTATTGTGAGCTAGTTGGCCTGGAAATCTCCTAATTTATTTGATGGTGAAAGGGATGAATAGTCACATTTGAAGTATTGCCTATGATTTCTTTAGGAGTGGGGCACTTTTATGTCTAGTTCAAAGACCAGGTATATTCTGAGCTCCTACTTTCAGCACTGAAGTAGAATTTTTTTTTTCTGTGGTATTGAGCATCAGGGACATGCTTGACTGAGATAAACATGGAATATACCTGAAATTAATAAATTATAGAGCCATGAAATTGTTGTTATTATTAATAACTAGCATTTGCATATTGCTTTAAGGTTTGCAAAGCACTTTACGTGTGTTATGTCATTTGATCCTCACAATGACCCTGGGAGGTAGATATTATTATCATCCCCATTTAACAGTTAAAGTAACTGAGGCAGACAGAGGGTAAGTGACTTCCCCAGGGTCATATATCTAAGGTAGCATTGGCCTTCTTGACCATTGTGTCACCTAGCTGTCTAGGAAAAGTTCTGCATAGAACAGAAATAGTTAAAAGGATGGCTTAAGAATCTATTTGAGATTGGTAGATCTCATATTAAAAGCTGACATTTATGGAACACTTCTCATGCAATCTTGTTTGAAGCTTGCAAGACAAGGCAAGTCATCTTTTTTTTTTTCTTCCATTGTATAGATGAAAAAACTGTGTATTGGAGAAGTTGTGGTATGCTGTGGCCTGTTCTTTTAGCAGAGACTGCACTGGTGACATCTTTATGACTCAATGTCCCTTATTTTCAGAGAACCACCATAGAGTATTGGGAGAAACTTCTTCCTTGCCTATTTTTTTATGACTCCAGCCCATTTACCCCACCAACCTTCTCTTCTTTATTTCCCCTTTTTGTTTTCTCTTTCTGCTTTCCCTGCTCTCATTCTATGTCAGTAGTGAAAGTGTTAAACAACCTAGAACCAACCTAGATCCTAGTGCCATTCCACTGGGGACTTTCCTCCAACTTACAATGATTCCTCTCTGTGTCTGACCTTTCATTTGGTTCTAAATGCATCGAATTTTGCTATTGTCTAGCTCCCATCTCTCCATCTTTTCCATATGAATTACAAGTGATTTAACCAAATGTTTTGCTAAAATTTAGGCAAAACTATTTTAGCAGCAATACTTTGATATAGTAACAGTCAGAAATGGAAATAATGTTGGTCTGGCATGACCAATTTTGATTTAGCCCACGTTGACTCTTTATGATTATTGCTTCATTTTCTATGGGTCCACTAAGGATCCTTTTAAAAATATGTCCCAGACTTTTGCCACTGGCATAGAATTTAAACCCCATTTTCTTTTTTACATTGAAATACATTTATTTATTTTTCTTTTTGGAGTTGGGAAGGCAGAACAATTGAGGTTAAGTGACTTGCCCAAGGTCACACGGCTAGTAAATGTTAAGTGTTTGAGGTCAGATTTTAACTCAGGTTCTCCTGACTCCAGTACTGGTGCTCTATTCACTGCATCACCTAGCTGCCCCTCTTCCTTTTTTTAAAAAGGAAATTGCGATATTTGCCTTTCTCTAATCCTGTTGCCTCATCTATTGTCAAGAATTAACAAGGCATAGTGGATAGAGATTGGCCTTGAAACCAGAAAGACCAGTATTGAAGGTCTACCTCTGACACATGCTGCTGTTTAACTCTGGGCAAGCCACTTAATCTCCCAGGTTTCTTAATAGTTCTCTAAGATTATAAGTGACAAAGAGAGAACATAACAAATTGGATTAGTAGAGGGGATTTCCTTTCTTTGAACTCTCAAACTAGACCTGGCTTGCTTCTTCTGTACCACAGGTCTGACTTTGTCACTCCCTTGTTCAAGAAGCTTCAAGGGCTCCCTGTTGCCGTTAAGGTGGAATATAAACTCATCTGTTTGGCATTTGGCAAAGCTCACAGTCTTGCACCAAGCAATCTTTCCAGACTAATTTCAAATCCCCGCCCCCCCCCCCCCGCCGCCTTCTACACCCTATGTAAAGAGTATGCCAAACTGTTCTATGTATTGTTCCCTCTGAATAACTTTTCATCTCCCTCCGTGTGTGTGTGTGTGTGTGTGTGTGTGTGTGTGTGTGTGTGTGTTGTTCTTTTCCCTGCCTCCCCCACTTCTACCCCGCAGTAGAAAATAAGAATATAAACTTTCTCAAGGGAAGGATTTTTTTCCGGTAGTCTCAAACCCATATACATTATAGGTGCTTAATAAATATTTGCTGAATTGAATTCAGACAGCTAGTGTGAATGATAGTTTCTCTTGATTTGCACTTGAGTGGGCTGGGCTATCTCCTCACCTGTACTGCTTCCTCTAACCATTGGAAGTATGGGTATAAATGACATTTATTTTTTTTTTTTTAATTTTTTTTATTTACTCATTTACTTTTAATTTACAAGATTCAGTTCCACAATCACTTGAGTTTCAGATTTTCTCCCCTCCCTTCCCCCCCCCCCCCATGGTGGCGTGCAATCATGTATAGGATCTGCAAATACTTTCACATTGTACAATAGTTTGGTCATATAGAAGGGTTGTAACCAATGAGTG
>CM053582.1:274847302-274861188 GCA_028627135.1 Pseudochirops cupreus | reverse complement strand
AAAAAAAAAAAAAAAAAAAAGCAAAACCATAAATGACATTTATTAATGTTTTTAGTCTTAAATTTTAAGGAGGAAGAATCCCGAAATGATTTCACTCTCTGTAGGAACATAAATGGGAAAAAGCCCCACCAAAAACTGTTTAACATCAGTGGAATTGTCTGTCACCAGAACAGCCCCAAAATATAGGGTCCTGACAGGAGGACACCAGCCTGGGTTAGCTCATAATGGTTTTAGATATCTATGCTTCATAAAATATTGCCAAGGAAACTGAAATGTAAGTGTACAATACTGAAATTCCCTTATTTCTGCCTAAGGAGACTTGGAATGGATTCATCCAGCAGTTAGAGTTCCTTTTAGGTCATGAGTTTGGTAGAAACAAAATCCTTTTTTCCAATTGGCTGACTTTACAACTTAACTTTATTGCCATTCTTGATTCCGGGGAATCTGAACATTTCAGCTTTGTTTTACTCCACATATCCCTCAGTAGCCGGTAATAATAATGAGAGCTGACACTTATACAGTGCTTTAAGTGTCATGGCTTTACCTATATTATCTCACTGGAGCCTCACAACTCCTTGACTTATAGTAGAATTATCTCCATTTCTCATAAGGCTTAGTGAAGATAAAAACTTGTATGTGATCATACAGTTGATATCAGGTGGGATTTGAACCCAGGCTTTTTCTCACTCCAAATCTAACACACTTTTCAATATATCATACCAAATCTTAAATGTGATAAAGTTCATAATTTGAAAAAACCCTGTAGTTAAAGTGCTGGGCTCAGGTGCATGGAGGGGTTCCCTAGACCACGTTTTGAGAACCACTGGTCTAAAGTACTCTTTTAGACGAGAAAGATCCTTTCTACCTCAGGAGAACCATCAGGGCCTAGCAAAATCAGGAAGACCTTCAGTGAATTGATCAGTACACATTAAATGCTTACTACGAGATGACAGAGGCCTTTAAAAGTTTAGATTTTAAATTTAGTTTCAGTTTTTGTTAAACGATGGAATATCACCGTGCAGAGGAATGTGCGTATGTTAAATGCCTACTATGCCCAGTACTATGTAGTTTACAAATATTATCTCATTTGATCCTCACACTTGACCCTGTGAAGTAGGTGGCATTATGATCTCCATTTTACAGGAGAGGAAGCTGAGACAACCAGAGATTTCTTTTTAAGTGACTTGCTCAGGGCCCAACAGCTTGTAAGTGCCTGAGGCTGGATTTCAACTCCTGACTCCAGGTCCAGTGCTCTATCTCTTGTGTCTCCTAGCTGCCCCTACTGAATAACGGTGCCTACCTGGTGAAAGAACCCCAGGCACTCTAGTTTAACCCCATTTCCATTTCATAGACTCAAAAGTTGCACATAATTCAGGAAGAATTTGGGATATTTGGCACTTGAGGTTCTTCCCAATGCTCAACTGCAGAAAGTCACAGGATTCTAGAACTGGCTGAACGGCTAGACCCAAAGAGTAGTCATTACTGAAAAATAGTGGTCAATTGGCGGGGGGAGTTCTCCCTTGGAGTGCCCCAAAAGCTGTACTGCTTTACGTGTTTGTCAGTGACTTGAAAGAAGGGATAGAAGTTTTGCTCATCAACTTTGCGGGTGAGAAAAAAAACCAGAAAATCTCAAATGATGGAGTTAGGATCCTAAAAGGCTAGAACACTGATCTGAATTTAATAAGAAACACATAGGGGGCAGGTAGATGGCACAGCAAAAGAGCACCAGCCCTGGAGTGAGAAGGACCTGAGTTCAAATCTGGCCTCAGACACCTAATACTTACTAGCCATGTGACCTTGGGCAAGTCACTTAATCCCAATTGCCCTGCCTTCCCTCTTCCAAAAAGCAAAAAAAAAGAAAGAAAGAAAGAAAGAAAGAAAAGAAAAGAAAAGAAACATATAAAAACAATAAAATATAAGTAAGAAAAGTAAGCTTCTACACTTGGATTTTTAAAAATCAGCTTCATAAGTTCAAGAGATTGAGTCAATAATGTGATATGATAGTCAAGAGAGTAAATTAAATCTTAGACTACATTGAGAAGCATGGTTTCCAGATTAGGGAGGTGATGATTCCACTGTGTTTTCCACCAGTCAGACCACATCATGAATATTGTATTTAGTTCTGAGTACCACATTTTAGGAAGGATGTCACACTTCTCCCTTCCACATTGAGGGGGTTATTAGGGGCCATGGAGCCCCCTGGAATGTGGAAAATCCACATAAAATTTTTTGACCCTCCCTTCTTATCAGAGAAGTCTGAATTATTATGGTATTAAAAGATAAAATATGTTGATATTATATAATACTACACATATATTTTATGCATTTCTGCACTTCTTTTTTTGTGTCATCTGCTAGACTATGTATTGTCTGCGGCTTCCACAAAACTCACCCAAATTTCATATTTAATTTCTTATGTCAACCCAAGATATGTTGAAACCATGGTGGGGACAGTTGAAATGTGGAAGGAATGATTGTAGTAAGTTAGAGATTGTACAGAAGAGATCAACTATGGTGGTAAATGGGCTTGAGATCATGTCCTGACTTTAAAGTATTGGCAGTGTTTAGCCTAGGGGAGAAAGCACAAGACTGGTATTTGGGGAGAATGTGATAACTGTGCTCAAGTATGTGAAGAGCTTTCCTGTGGAGGAGGGATTAGATTTGTTCTCTTTAGCTAGTAAGGGCAGTAGGAAATAGGAAAAACAGGCACAAATTTGCAAAGAAGCCTATTTCAGTATGATCTTAGGACTAACTTTCTAACAACTAGAGCCAGCCAAAAGTAAAATCAGCTGCCTGGGGAGAGGATAGGCACCACTTCACTAGAAGTCTTCAAGCAAAAGTTGAACTTGCTGGTTCTGTTATAAAAGAGGTTTCTCTTGGAGAAGAGTATGAGTTGGCCCAGGTGGCCTGCATGGTTCTTTCCAACCTAGAAATTTTGTAATGCTACCCTGTGGTTGAGGATATATCTGCAAATAGAAAGCACTAGTCAGAAGTCTGACCATCTGGTTTTCTGATGAGTTCCACACCCTCACTCTTGCTCTACCACTGAAGTGCCGTTTTGGGGGTTGTTCCCTACGGAAAGTGTGGACCGCTCTCTAGGTTGCTAGAAAAGCCAGCAACCCTCACTTTCCTTCAGAACCTCTATAGGCCACATAACTTGGTTCATTTCTCTTTCTTGGCTTCATTGCTCACTGAGTTTAGTAATTCCTCCCTCTTTGCCATTCCACTGGGGTTTCCTCCAGTTTCTCTTGGACCTTACTTGGCCTCAGAATTTATTATGGTCCCAGGCTTTCCCCTTTCCTAACTGCTGCCATTTTGGAGTGAAGGGACAGTCATAGGAGTCTGCATGTCTATGCATCCCTGTAGGGAACCCAGTCTCTTTCAGTGTAGCTTTTCTTCTCTTTAGACCTTTTTGTCTGTCCTCCTGTATCTATTCTCCAAGTTCAAGGATGTTGCTGAGTTACCTGAACTACCTTTGAAATCAGTAAAGGAGCAAGGGCTGTGTATACTTGGAACCACCAAGTTTACAGCTTTTATCAAAGAGCTACCCTTGCTCAGGGAATGTAACTACTTGTTAAGAGGACAGCAGAGAGATTCCTGGCTATACCTTCCATTCAAATAATGTTTTGGAGTAAACAGACTCCCTCAGAGAAGCCTAAGGAGACAGAGAAAAACTACCAACCTCTGTATTTACTGGGCTAGACATTTTAGGGGCTAGACATTTTAGAGACCTGAGGTTAATTGCAAGGATCTTTGATTCTATGATAAAAATTAGATGTTTGCTAAATTAACAGGGTGGCCAAAAAAGGGAGTTTCTTTTTCCTGCTGTTGCCTTCTGTGGTAATTCAGGTTTCTCTCAGTTTCTGTCTTACATTGGTTTACTAAAAAAGGTCTGCGCAAAGCATTTAAAAATAATTCTGGTTTTTTCTTCTAGTGTTGGTTAGAGCCATTAGTAAAATTGAATTGTTAAAAGCATTTTCTTTCCCTGGTGCTAGACTTTAGCTAAAGTGGTTTGAATTTCTTTGAATAGTGTGAGAGGAAGCTACCATTTGTAAGGAGGATTTGCTTTGGTTATTTTGCCGCTTCTCTTCCCCCCACCCCCGAATAGAATGATTTTACATGGTAGGACTAGTGTATCTTTTCTTCCTATATTACAATTCCTCAATGGCGTATTTTATGCCTGTTCCTTTTCAGAGTTCCTCATTGTATATATCTTGTATACTGTCCACACCCACTAGGCACCTTTCCATTGTCCTCTGTGTGACATTCATTTTTAATTCTCCAGAAACTGTGCATTCTGTGACTTGGAAACAGGTAGAATGGTAGTATTAAAATGTTGGGCTTTTCCATTCATGGGAAACTTGAGATCATTGAGGGAACTTTGTGATTTCCCCAAGGCAATCCCACCTCCTCTCCTCTCCTATTTCAGTTATCAAAACACTAGCATGTTAAAATTACCAGAAAGAAAGAAACAAAAACATTTAAAAAGGGAAATGGGGAAAGATTATAGAACCAGAACAAAAGCTCACATCGTATATATATATATATACATATATATATATACACATATATATGTATATATATGTATATACACACACACGCATATATATGTATATATAGTACATCAATGCTCACAAAACATTTCATACAGTTTATCTCTTTTGATATTCACAACAATCCTGACAAGTGGTAGGTGACTTTAGACCCATTTTACAGATGAAGAAGCTGAAGGTCAGAGAGCTTAAGTGACTTTTCCAGGGTCACTTATTTATGGGAAGACATAGGTGACTGGGTTACAGTTTGTATCACTGAACTTCCAAATCAAGATCATAGATATGTTTGAGCATTTGGAAATTTTAGGAAGGGTCTCACTTAAGACATATCATTTTGAAACTTGCTATTTGGCAAAAATTTGTGGTCAGATCAAGAGTTGATTCACACCATGATTTAGACTTTATGTATTTAGAAAAAAAGTTTTATTGTGGAACACATCATACTTTTTGTTTTAAAGCTTAAGTTCCGAAAGTAAAGAATTCTAGGAGTTCTTATGTGTACGTGTATACTTCTCAAGGCCATACTTCCTTTGTATACTTAAATACTGGCACCTTTTTAGTTCAACAAACAATAAGATACAATTTCATAGTGGGGTTTGAATTCATGATACTAAAATTTGATTTTAGGATTGTTGATTTAGGATTAAGATAGAAAATTTTTCTATAACCGGAGCTATACTTTAGAGGTTGCTTAGTCTAACTCCCTTATTTTATGGATCAGGAAACTAAGGCCTGAGAGGTTAAAAGAGTGCCCACGGATTTGAATTCATGTCTTGTGACCCAGTTTAGCTCTCTTTCACTGCTTTGAAAATGGATTTCTATAACGTTCCAATCAGAAATTTAATCTCACCCCCTCCCCTCCAAAAATACTTTATTCTACACGATGTAGCTGGTCAACTTAATTTCATTCAATTCCTCGTTTGGGTTTGGATAATGCCTCCCAGAAAACCAGTTTCAGCAGAGCCACGCAATTGTAGCAGCCTAATATAATTTCACTACCTTAATAAAACTGCTGATTGCTTGGCCAGTTACTTTGCTGGAGCTTGGTAGCAAAGCTATGTGTTCCTGTTTCTATTCCTTCAATCCCTGTAGTAGGACGGCCCAGCTTCCCTAGTTTGGCTGTAGTTAACTGAATGCCTGCCCGACATCAGGATTTTCAAAAAGGCTTCTGTCCCTTTTTTTTCATTGGTCCTGTGCTGTGTCCAAAGAACTGGTCCTCTCTGGGGTATTTAAGTTGAAGGTTAGGCTGAGCAGGTAAAGGGAGGGTACTTCCTTTCCGTTTTTTGTGAAGTGAATCAAATCTTACCCTGGCTACAGCAGGCTGCCCATTATTAGTACCTGGGATTCTAAGCTATTTTTTTTTAGGAGGACTAATTGCCCCACATTGACAGCTAGGAGGGAGGCAGACATATTTCCACAACTAAGCTACCTGGAGAAAGTCATTCACTCCCTAGAAACAGTCTCTGAAATTGGAAGAACACTACCTTTGTTCATAGTGAAACTGGCAGGGCTGCCTTTGCCAGCTGCAGAATTCAGGCTCCAGGGGATTGACTGACAGGGCTCCAGTAAGGAAGTCATTTGTTTGTAAACTCACCACCACATGTTTGGTCTGCTGCTAATCCTGGCTATTTTTGGAAATCTGGTCCAAATAGAGGCTCAGGAAGTCCCAGGGTCAAGCAGCATGGGAAATTTGGCTTCTTGCCAGGGTTGGTTTGGTTTAGCTTGTAGGGGTTCTGACTCTTCGTCCCTAAACACTCCAGATTGAATTAATTATCAAACAGAAGTTGTCAAAAGGGGGGGGGGGAGGGAAGTAGTATGTTGTGCTGTTGAAATGTGTGGTTTTTTTATAGCTCTAAATTCTCTCTGATTAATTTTTCAATAGCACTTAAAACAGTATTAACTATGTTGGGCCAATGCTGATAATAGCAGATGAAGTGGGATTTGTGCATCACTGTTTGATAGCTTGGCTTATGTTTGGGACTTAATGATGGGTTAAATTTTGTTCATGGGGGCAAAACAGACAGGAGTAGTTTTAATATTTAGGATACTAAGACATGTAAGGCAATAAATAAAGGAAAGAACAATAAATATAAAGTAATAATGGAGATTTCTCAGTTTAGAAAAAAGAGAAATTAGGTGAGTTTTCTTCATTTAAGTATTTCTTCCCTTTCAGATGAATATTGTGAAAACATTTTATCATCTTTATGGTGTTTCTTGATATTTATTGGCAGCGGTAGAAACCTGTAAAGAGTTCCTTTTGTTCTTTTAGCTGTCTGGTAAATCATGGGAATGAATCTTTGCTTTTTTTATTACTCATTGATATCAGGGTCTAGCACATTGCCAGCAATTTCATAAATCTCTTTTCTTGTATTAAAAAAAACACACAACAATTTCTAGCTTTCAAGTAGTTCTGATAAAAAGGTTTGGATCCTAAAAAGGGAAGCGAATTTTCGGTTTCTCTTAAGATACTGACTAGGATGGTGAGTATAATCCTCAATTTTCCAGATCAGATCTTTTGGCAGCCTCAGAACACCAGAGATCCAGAAAGAGCGGAAATTAAACTCCGTTGAAGAATTAGCTGTAAGATTCATCCTTGTCAGTAACATAAATTTTTTTCATGTCTCTACCATAGACCAAATTTATTTGTAGCCAATAGGATACTAGTATATCTTATATCAGTAATTCAAAAAGCATTTATTAAACACTGATTACATGGCAGGTGTCGTGATAGGTGCTGGGACTACAAATATGAAGATGAAATTGACTCCCATTCTCAAGGAATTTACATTCTATCAGGGAATATAAGTCATATTCCTCAGTAGATGCAAAGTAAATGTAAGGTAATTTGGGGGATTATGGAAAGCTAGATAGCACAGTGGATAGAGTGCCTATTCTGGAGTCAGGAAGACTCATCTTCCTAAATTCAAATCTGGCTCCTGACCCTTGCTGATTATATGACCCTAGGCAAGTCACTTAATTCTGTTTTCCTCAATTTCCTCATCTGTAAAATGAGTGGAAAAGGAAATGGAAAACCAGTCTAGTATCTTTGCCAAGAAAACCCCAAGTGGGATGATAAAGTGTTGGATGTAATTGAAATAATGACCAAATATGAACAATTTGGGGGTTGGGGAAAGGTACTAGCATTTGGGGGAGATTGGGAAAGACCCTATCAATCAATATTAATAATATAGGAGATATATTTATTTTGAGCTTTGAAGGAGGCTAGGTGTTCTAAGAGGTGGAAATGGGTAAGAATGTATTCTACACATGGAGGCCAGGCTCTACATAGGCACAGAGACAGGAGATGGAGTATCATGTATGATGAACAGCAAGAGTGCCAGTTTGGCTAGACTGTACAGTATGTGAAGAGGAGTAATGAGTCATAAGCCTGGAATGGTGAGGTTAGAGCCTGGTTATGAATGACTTTAGTAATCTGTGCTGTGTTAGCTGGGAAAGCAAATTTGGGAATGGTTGGTAAATAGACAATATATCAATCAATTAGAAACTAGATAGGCATAAAATCCCTGGATAGTAATCAAATGACAGTAATTTTTAAAATGATGAAAGAGCTATAAAATTATGGGATCTGATTAGGAGTAATTATTGACCTGATTAGAATCATATTGAAATTTACATATTAGAATCCCCATGTGTGCATCCAATCCATCTGTAACATATAGTGTTGTGCCTTTGACTCGAGGAGGTTAAAAGACTTACCCTGGGTCATACAGCTACTTCCCAAGTCAGAGGCAGGATTTGAGCTTAGGTTTTCACCTGATTTTAAGTCTAGCATTCTCTCTATCAAAAATTTTATTCATCTGAAAACCCAGACACAAATGTATATGTGACCTAAGCTACAAATGATTATTTATTTATTTTTGTTTTGTTTTTAAATTCTGAACTTCATCAAAAAGGGAGGATTTCACAGAACCTCCAGATGAGGATTATATATGGAATCACAAGTCTCTATTTCATATATCTTGATTTATTTCCTATTTATCCTCCATATTGCTTGTTTGCACATATTTGTTTGCATGTTGTCTCCCCATCAGATAGATGGTGAACTCCTTGAAGGTAGGAACCGTCTTTTTCCCTTTCTTTGTATCACTTACACTTAGCACAATGCCTGGCATGTGGTAAATGCCCAATAAATGCTCATTAGCTAATTAAAAACAATATATGATGAATTCCAAACATTACCCTCAAAGCTGACCTTGTCTGTGCTTCCTTGTGAATCTTCTGTTCTTTTCTGTGCATTAAAAATAAATGTTTCAATGGTTCCTCCCCCCTTTTTTTAAAGCATCATTATTGCTCGTCTTCTAATTCTGCATAGAAAAGAAAAAAAACAACTTGTAACAAGTAAGCATAGTCAAGCCAAATAAATCTACATAGTGGTCATATAGAAAAATATTTATCTCCTAATCTTTAAGTTTATCACCTTTTTGGCAGGAGGAGGTAGGTAATACACTTACTTCCTCATAGGTCCTCTGAAGATGTAATCAGTTATTGCTTTAGTCATAGTTCTTAAGTCAAAGTTGTTTTTTTTTTACAATGTTGTTATTATAAACATTATTTTCCTGGTTCTTTTCATTTCAATTAGCATTAGTTCCTACTTCCCAGAATTCTCTGAAATTCTCTATTTCATCATGTCTTGTTACATTACATGTATTTGCCATATTATTCAGCCATTTCCCAATTGATGGGCACCCCCTGAGATTCCAGGTTTTTTTTGTTTTTTTGGTTTTTTCCCCTCCATCCCTCTTTCAGGATCAGGAAATTTGTTTTTCTTACTACTATTCCCTGATCAGTATTATCCTCTGTCACTCCCCCTCTCCTTAACCTCCCTTGCTTCCCTGGGAAGTTGGATGTATTCCTACATCAGATTGTGTGGGTTAGTTAAAAGTAAGCTTCAGATGATCCTCATCTCTCCACTTCTTCCTCCATGTCTATGTGTAATTCTTCTGATGAACATTAATTAAGCAAAATATCAAATTCTTTCATGTTCTTCCTTTCTCTACTAATATATTTCTTTTATTCTCCCCTTAATTTCCTCTCTTAAAAAGCCCAGAACAGAACCAATCCATTCCCACAAATTTTTTTTCTCATTTAACTCCCACAATACCCTTTTGAAGACATTAAAGTTCTGAAAACACACTTATTTCTTCTTCCTTGTTACTACTTTGTCATCATATAGTCCCTTTCAGTTCAAATTTACCTTTCTAGGTTTTGCTGACTCTATGTTTGTATTTAAAGATTCTACTTAGATCTGTTCTTTTTTATCGGGAATGCTTCAAAATCCTCAAATCCATTAAAGGACCAATACATCCCTACTCCCATGAAATTATACCCAGCTTTGCAGGCTAACTTATTCTTGGTTGTAAGCCTGTCTTTTTTTTTCTTTACTTTTTGAGGTCTCCTTTTGTTTGAAGCATTAGTTGCCTGATTCTATATAAATCCTAGCCGTGGTTCTTTGGTACACGAACTCTTTCTTTCTGAGTACTAGAAGTATTTTTTCTTTATGGAAACTCTGGGTTTGGACTATAAAATCCCTAGAATCTTTCTTTTTTTCTGCCAGCCAGTGGTCAGTGGATTTTTTTCTATCTTCACTTTGCCCTCTGGTCCTACTAGATCTGGGCAGTTTTCATTTATGATTTCTCGAAATGTAATTTCGAGTTCTGCTTTTAGCATAACTTTCATAGAGTCCAGTGATTCTTAAATTATCCCTCCTTGACCTGTTTTTCAAGTAGGTTTTTTTATATCAATTATATTACATTTTCCTTTTTTTCAGGCTTTTGAATGTATTCTGATATTTCTTATTGTTTCATGGAGTCATTGTTTTCTTTTTGATCTATTCTAGTTTTCAGGGAGTCTTTTACTTGGGGAAGGTTTACCACTTTCTTTCCCAAACCGTTTATTCTTCTTTTAATTCTTCCCTCCAGATTTTTATTTTATCTTTTAATTTCTTTCTCCTAGTTAAACACATAGTCCTTGAGGAAGATCTATTTTTTTTTCCTATTAGACCATCTTTTCAGTTGTTATGATATTATTTCTCATTCTAGCGTCAATTTTTAGGCATCTCTGTATCTATACTAATTCTTTATAGTGGTTGGTGTCTTCTTTAGTTTGCTCGTTCCCCCAGCCTTAATTTCCGAATTGAGGTTTTGTTCCAGAATCAGGTTCTACCCCCTGTTTTGCCTTTGAGTGAGGTGATTGTGGCCCTCCTTGGTTTCTATCTTGTTCCCTTGGGATCTTGCACTGATCTGCCTCCAGGGATACTCCTGATGATACTCCTGATGGGGTTCAGAGCATTGCATCTTCAGGGCATTTTATGATGGTTCAGAACAAGAGTGTTAGGGAACTCAGGGCTTCTAGGCTATTCTGGTCTGAGCACTGCCACCTACTTACTATACTAATAGTTCTTTCTATTGGCTTTCAAGGTCTGACTTTTTGTGCAGTTCTGGGGTGCAGTTCTGGGGTGAAAGTAGTCACTTACTATAATTTCTCATTGGATTTCTTGATCGTTATTCAACTACCAACCCTAAAGTTTTTGTCATTTTGGGAACATACGTACCATTTACCGAGAAATGCACGGCATTAAACCTGAAAGGATTTAGAGATCATCTAATACAAAGTTCTCATTTTATAGATGGGGATATTGTGACTTTCCTGTTGGTCACATGTGAGCCAGAAAATCCAGAGGCCATCCATTTCATGTCTTCTTTACCTCATTTTATAGATAAGGAAACTGAGGCCCACCCAGAGAGGTTAAGTGACTTGTCCAAGGTCAACCAGGTAGTATCAGAAGCAGAATTTGGACTAAGGACCTCTTGACTTGAATTGGTGCTCTTTTCATTTTACCATGAAATTGGAAGAACTGGGATTTAAGCCGCTGATTCCTGATTCCAAGTCCAAGTTCTTACTGTACTATGTTGCCCCTTAGATCAAGTGTGTTAAATCTTCTTGGGCAAAAATGAGAAGACAGTTCCCCCACTAACTCCCCTTCCCCCAAAAGAATCTGTGTAAAAAAGGTTTGCAAAAAAAAAGAGTTTCTAATATGGTATAATCCCTTATTAAGTATTTATTAAGCCCTGGCTGTATACCACATACCATATTAAACTATAATTGCTCTATTAAGCTATAAGTGCTATATGCTGCATACCATATTAAGACAGAAAGAAAGACAAAACCACAAAAATAATCCCTTCCCTCAAGGAGGTTACAGCCCAATGAGAAATACAAAGTGTAAATAAATAGGTACATATAAGATACAGAGGAAGCAGAAGGAAGGGAGCTTCAGAGGCTCAAGTGGTTGAAGGGAGGCCTCCCAGAAGATGGCATTTGAGTTGATCTTTAAGAGGCCGGGGATGTCCGGAATCAGAGGTGAGGAGGGAGAATGTTTCCAAACATAGGAGATGAGCAGTAAGTTCCAAGGTATGGTGGAAAGAACATTCAACTTGGGATCACCAGGTCTAGCTTTGATTCTCAACCCTATCAATAATGAGTTGTATGATCTTGAGCAGGACATTAAATGTCTTTGAGCTTCAGTTTATATCATCATAAAATGGGGATCATAATGTTAAAGACTTTGTAATCCTAAATTGCTATATATGGGTTAGTCTTTATTGTCATCATATCATCATGATCATCATCACTATCAATCAGACCAGTTATTTCATTGGTTTAAGGAGCTCTAGGTAAGGAATTTCTTTCACCAATGCAGATTAGCAACTTCTGTCAAACAGTTTTAGAGAGTCTTCTGGGGCACTGAGATACTGAGTGACTTGCCATGGTCACACAGAGAGTAGTTTCTAAATGATGTGCTCTATACTCTACTCATCCTCTCTAGTTCTCTTCCACCAGAACCTGAACTCTCCTTCCTCCCCTCTCCCCCACAGGTGTGCTTTCTTTGCTTTATCTTGACACTTCTTGGCCCTTTCCAAACCATGCCTCATGCACTTTGGTCATCTCCCCTATCCCTTCCTCTCTCTGCCCTGGGACCTCTGGCTCTGGTAGAAGAGTCTTGAATTTTCAGTTTGCCCAGAACTGAGCCTCTCCATCATTTTGACCATGTTCGAAGAATGTAGAAGCTCACTTATTTTTCATCTTCTTGTTCCCTTTTATATGTTCTCTTCTTCCATTAGAAGATAAACTCCTTGGGGACAGAAACTGGCTTGCTGACTTATGTATTTTTTCTCCAGTTCAGTGTAGTATTTGGCACACAATAAATGCTTTTTAAAATTCATTCATCGAGTCAGAGGTAGACTTGAACCCCAGGTCTTTCTGACTCTAAAACCAGCTATTACTCCACGCGGCCTCTACGGTCTTTATTATTGTGAAGCACTCCTTTCCTGAACTTACCTACGTTGTAAATTTTAACACACAAAAAATCAGCCATAACAGATGGAACATCTTCCACCTATTTTTTCTAATTACTCATAGGAGCACATTATTTATTTGGTTTTGTTTGAGCAGTGATTAAAGTTGTCTCAGGAATGAAGTGACAGAAAGTAACGCCTCCGTGGAGAAGTTGTTCGGCTAATTCAGCTGCTCACCAATTTTTAAGGCATCTGGAAAGGTTACTCTGGAAATTCTAAAACAAAACAAATTAACCCACAATATATTTCTCTTCCCCCAGAACTTTTGTGGTACTATTTATTTCATTCTATCTTTTATCAAGTCTTCTCTGATTCCCAAATATTTTTTATTTATTGGTGTTCCATCATATAGCTCTTGCTGACCCGATTTGGGGTGTTCTTGGCAAAGATGCTGGAGTGTTTTTCCATTTCCTTCTCCAGCTAGTTTTACAGATGAGGAGGAAACTAAGGCAAACAGGGTTAAGTGACTTGCCCAGGATCACACAGCTTGTCTGGGTCAGGATTTGAATTCAGGTAGATAAGTCTTCCTGCCTCCAGACCTGGCACTCTATCCATTGCAGCTAGTATGAATTAAGGGGGCCCTTATTCAAAGGGCTTTTCTTCTGGTAGGGGATTTGATAATCTACCTAGTTACCATGGTGAAAAGAAAGCACTTCTTAATCTGGAACAATTGGATTAAACTCAATTCAAACTGAGGTTAATCCTTTCTTATTGTGTGGTCATCATCCAAACTCCCTTACATAGTAAGAACTCCATCCCTAGCCTGAGAGTAAGGGTTTTGCTATCTTTTAAAGAGAAGACAGACACTATCAGGGCTATTCCCCATCCCCATCCCTAATCACCACTCCTTTGAGGATTGTCACAGGCTTAATGAACAATACATTCAGCAGGAAATAAAAACCTGGGTGATTGGGGGATTATTAGCTTGGGTCCCTTTCCCCAAAGGGAGGAGGAAGGA
>CM053582.1:274828403-274846802 GCA_028627135.1 Pseudochirops cupreus | reverse complement strand
CCCTGAACTAGGTAAATGATACTTGTTTGATTGATTAAAGTAAGATTATTAACCCATTCTGAATTGCTTTCCTTTAGAAAAGCAGATCTAAGAACCTGTGCTAGCAGCCACCCTGGATATGCTAGGGTGCTTGCTGATACACTCATCTACTAACCCGATGCAAGAATAACAGCAACAAGTATAACAACTGAAATTCATATAGCATTTGAAAGTCTGCAAAATGCTTTTATGTGTACTATTTCATATTGCAGATTTTTTTTACTTTTACAGATGAAGAAAGTGAGGATCAAAAAAAGTTAATTGACATGTGTAGGGTCACATAGCTAAACTAATAAATGTGTCAGGTGAGATTGGAGGTCAGTTTGAGTCCAAGCACTCACTCCCCTCCTCTTGCCACAGACTGTCTCTCTAGACATCATCAGACCTGAGGAGGATGGGCCAAGGTCATGGATAATTGAGTCAATTAACTTTTCTCTCTATTTCTGGGGACCTCTTAGAGAAAATGAGGTAATGAGTGTCTCCTAACCACTGACCAATCTAGATCTGTACACCCCCTGCATTTGAGGTCTAACAGTACCTTAATTTGCATTTATTTCAGAGAAACATTTGTAGCTGAGAGTAGGATGCGGTGCTTAAATTCTGGTAGTTGACATCTGATTTTTCCTTTTGTCCTAAAAAAAACAAACAAAACTGCTTGGTATGGGACCCAGTTTTCTGAGGCTAGGCCAGGCAGTGTTTAGATCATCCACTTCATTCCTCCTCTCTCATTTTGTGTCTGTTTAAGTACTAGCCAGATAACCTTTTTGCTGAATCCCCCTTCCTAGTTTTCCCTTTGGTCACTGCCTCTCCAGCTTGCCTGTCTTGAGAGTTTGGTGGTAAGGGATGGGAAAGTCTAAAAGAGAAAGTTAATCCGGAGGCATTATAAGTAAATGGACCTATAATCTATGGAACAGTAATTTGCATCCAGCAGAGAGGGGTCAAGTCTAGGATTAAAGTTAAAATAATCATCCCAGGAAGTAGAATTTGGGAGCACAAATGGGCCAGCTTGGGGAATTTAGGCCCATGGAGCTGGACAATAAAGGTTCTAAACAGCAGGGGAATTAACATTTCTCAAGTACCTGCCATGTGCCAGGCACTGTGCTAAGTGTTTTACAAATATCCCCTCTGTTCCTCACAACCACCTGGAGAGGTGGGGAGATAAGTGCTATCATTATCCATTATGATTATTTTACAGGTGGTCACCAAGATCTCCAACTCTCTTTTCTCTGCCAAAAGCCCCTAGTTCTATTTTAGTTCTATTTTCTCAGTCCAAATTAGGGTAACTGAACTCTCTGAAACTTTCTGCTTCCTTCTCTCCTCTTCCTCTTATTCTGCTCTTCCCCTTCTCCCTCCAGCTTCAGGTCTTGCAAACTGATCCAAGTCTCAGATAAGCTGAAAAAAGACACTAGAGACACTGAAGGTAGAGGGGCAAAACTGGCTCCCTCTGTCCAAATTTCTACTGCCATGGCAAAGGTCATGTTCTTTTTTGTGTGTGTCTTTTTGGAGGGGGGAAAGCAAGTCAACTGGGGTTAAGTGACTTGCTCAAGGTCACATGGCCAGTAAGTGTTAAGTGTCTGAGGCTGAATTTGAACTCAGGTCCTCCTGACTCCAGGGCCGATGCTCACTATTCACTTGCACCACCAACCTGCTCCTTCAAAGTTCATGTTCTTATTACAATTACATGTTTTTGTGTACATGCTCTTGGTTTCTCCAGTTAGAGGGTAAGCTCCAGGGTGGCAGGCACATTGCTTTTTTCTACTTTTATATCCTTCTCAGCTTGCAATAGGCACCTAGTAAATGCTTGTTAAACTTCAGAAATCATAAGCAAGAGGAAAATTGTTGCTTAGGCCTCTACACTTGTCATGCCACTAAATTCCATTGAAAATATTAGATCCATAACTGAACTCTATGTGAGTAGGAAATAAATTTTGGAGTGCCAGAATTCTAACATCTTTTTTTTCCCCTGGGACTCCAAAGTGACGAAAGTCATTTTCCCTGCTGTTTGTGTGTGTTCTGTCTGAAATTTATTTCAACTGATATGGTAAGCCCTTGGGGAGGGTCACAGCATTTTCCTTCAGTATTAGGGGTCAAACATTTTGTGATCATTGGCAAATATAGGAAATAACTCAACTTTTAAGGTTTAGAAATTTACCTAGCACTTTTACTTCTCTAATTGCTGCTGATAAGAATACTATTAATATATTTTGTTCATTTCCTTAATTTTCAAAAGACCGAATATATTCTGCTCATCACCAGGAGGGAAAGGATGTTTAAAATGATTTTTATTTAAAAAAACAAAACTTTTCACATAAAAATTTGGAGGCAACCAAGTGGAATTTTGAGTTTAATCAGTTTCGTCTTTGAATAAGTTTCATATTCATATTAGATTAACAATTAAGTCCATAGAAGTTCCCCTATGGTCCCAACTTTGGATCTTTTTGAGGAAGAACTTTTAGAATGAGTCAATAGTTTGTCATTGCAAAAAGTCTTATTTACTTTGTCTTAGCAAATGAAAAGAGTAGTTAGCCTGAGATTTTTGCTATAAACCATGAGAGAACTCAATGTAGAATGGAGGGATGAGAGCTTCATTGTAGGAAGATAGCCTAAGGTAAAACTGTAGCATGTATTTGTTTTAATAATAACAAAAATGAATGAGCTAATTATTGGTATTCTTTTAAAAATTAAGAATATATCCATCCAATACTGGTCTTTGAATTGGGCACAAAATTTACTTGCTTAAGGATACCCTCTGTTAAACATTGGATGGTTGATTCTGAAACATCTCAGTGTTCTTGTTCTATTGCATGAGTCTGAACTTTTGAGCTAGAAGGCAGAATTTAATTGGACCTTTCATGAACACTTGAAGATTTTCATTGAATAAAGTGGTGTTTACAGAAGACCCCAGAACCAAGAAGACCAAGACAACTTAGGAGTCTTCTATTTTGGGAACAAATTTTGGGACTGTAATTTATTTCTGATTCCCACATAATATTAAGGAGTCCAATGGGTCCAGTCCTCTTTGGACTCCCAGAAAACTTCAGAACAGTAAAGTCAGGGAATTTAACCTGGGACCCTTGAGAGAGTTTGTGAATTTGAGTGTGATTTTTTTTTTTTTACTAACCTCTAACTAAAATTTGGCATTTTCTTCAATTATGAATTTTAAAAACCAATAACATTATTCTGAGAAGACAGGCATTGCCAGATGAGGAAAGAGGTCATTGATACACATTTAAAAAGTTAAGAACTTCTTCCTTAGAGTCAGTCCAAACTCTGATACTAAATAATGGGTCTAATGTGGCAGATTGAGTTGGGCAATTTTTAATTATTATATGGTGCTTTATATTGTGCAAAATACTTCCCTCACTTTGGACAACCAACATCCTAGTCACCCAGTTCTTCAAACTCTGAAGACATTCTTAACTCTTCCCTCTCCTTCATCTTCCATATCCAGTTAGCTGCCAATTTCTGTTAGTTCTTCCTTAACTGTCTCTTCCATTTATCTCTTGTTCTCTGCTCACACTCCTTCAGCTGCCTTCTCCCTCCACCCTTGCAGTGCTCATCTTCTATTAGTGAGCCTCAATTTAAGGAAGGATCTAGACCAGCCATCCATTATTCTCCTGTGCAAGTATCTGCCTCCACCTTCACTTATCAATTCTTTTAAAACATTACTGATGGGGCGGCTAGGTGGTACAGTGAATAGAGCACTGGCCCTGGAGTCAGGAGGACCTGAGTTGAAATCCGGCCTCAGACACTTGACATACTAGCCGTGTGACTTTGGGCAAGTCACTTAACCCCCAATTGCCCTGCAAAAAACCCACAAAAACGTTACTGATCACATTTTTGTCCAGAGTAAACCCATGTTAAAGAGTTTAATGAAATCAGGAATTATGAACAACCTTGTGCCCCATTAGAAGGTAAGCTCAAGAACAGACACTATTTCTTGTTTCTCTTTGTATCTCCAAAGTTTAGACAGTTCTTGGCACGTAGTAAGAATTTAATAAATACTTGTCTTGATTTTATTATCCTGGATCAGGCCTTCATTTCTTCTTGCCTAGGCTCCCAACTGATCTTTTTGCTTCCAGTCTATCCATTCTCCATTCCATCCTCGGTTTTACTGCTTGAATAATCTGTTTTACTGCTGTTGCCTTTTCTTTGCTTAAACATTCAGTGGCTCCCCTTTGTTTATTTAATAAAATATAAATTCCAGGGGGTTTTAAGGGCATTTTAAGCCTTCCACAATTTAGCTTCAACCTATTTTCCCAGCTTTGTCTCATACCACTCTCCTTCACTAATTCTGTATTCTGGTCAAGCTCTCCTATACTATTCTTGGTTCTCTACTCTTCGTCTCCATGACTTCGACCCTCTCTCCCATTCCCTCCCTTCCCCCTCCATTCTTGAAATGTTTTTCTGCTTCAACCTTCATTTTTGTCAAGGTCCATTACAATTCAGCTGTCACCTTCTCCATTAAGTTTTCTTGGCCTCCTCCTTTTCTCTGTTCCTCAAAGTGATCTCTTTTTCATCTTCAAGTTTCCCGGAGTACTTTTCCTGGAACTTGACTTGTCTTTGTATCCCTAATACTTTGCAACATCCCTAGTACATACTAGATGCTTAATAAATCCTTTTTGGGGTTAATTTATCACCCTTTTATAATATCATTGTCTTCTTTCATAATTATTTGTGTTCATGTCATTATCGCCAGTGGGTGTAGATTGTAAACTCCTTGACAGCAGGGTCTCTGATGTATTTTATCTTCCTGGAATCTTTGTCCTTTGTGCATAGTGAAGTACTAAGTGCAAAGAGTATTGGATTGCTTGGGTTCAAACAACGTTTCTACCAGTTACTACCCTATGACCTTGGCAAAACTTTTCACCTTACTGGGCCTCAGTTTCTCATTTGTCAGATTGTGTGAGTTAGACTGGATGACTTCTAAGTTTCCATCCAGTTCTAAATATCCTGTATCATGTATCCTGTTCAAGATCACACAATGAATAACAGTTATTTCAAGATGATATCCCTTGCACCAAAACTTGCATTTTAGATCAAATTATGTCCTTCATGTCAAGGGGAACTCCAAAAAGAAAAGAGGACAATTCCTTTTTTCAGAAAGGGAAGGACATGGGAAACCAGCTGCTAATCAGAGCAGGTGTGTCCAAACAAAAGCACTCCTCCATTCATAGGTCTTTTGGGAGGAGATGTTTATTGTTCATTGTGGGCTTAGAGCCCTGTAATATAGTTAGTTTGCTTAGGGGGTTGTTTTTCTGGCCTTTTGCCCAGGAATTTTGTCTTTTATCATTTGAGTGATAGTTTTCCCATATCTGTGAGGCCTTGAATGCTGAAAAATTTAATATCCAGCTTCCAAGTAGGAAAGTAAATTTCCACGCAGACACTGAAAAACTTGTTCTTAATATATGGCTCATTGGTTTATGGAAATTACTCATCATGAATCAACACATTGCTTAATATGAAGGGGGTTTCAAAGGCAAAATTTTTTGGAAATCTCAACTATTTCTGGGTCGTTGAATCCTGTTCAAGAACTGGGATGGTATTCACTTTGTAGAGAGGGAGGTCAGTTCTGGGGAAGGCCACAGACAGCTGACACATGGAAACTCAATTTTCTATCTCTCTGGACTTAAGGAAGGGCTTTTTTCCCCTCTTTTTAATCAGTTAATCTAGTGGGGAGAGGTTTGGTGTCTCATTACCAGACTCTTATGTCATCTGTTCTTTTTGGCATTATGTTTCCTGTGATGATTCTGCTACTTTGCTTAGAGTTATAATATGAAAGAGTTTGAGCCATCAACTCCTTAGTCTCATGCTATGATTTCAGGTCTCAAGTCTTGCACATAAGAATCACTTATTTATTCATGGGTGGGAGCAGAGGAAGGCCAAAGGACTCTTTGCTTCATCCTTCTTTTCTTAGTGGCTCAGGCTCCTGCCCTGTTTACTCCTGGGGTCATTTTCCAGTATAACCATCAATGCCCTTGAGAGTGGCTTGGTAAATGGGGACACCTGCCCCCAATGGAATCTAGATGGAGGTTTATATTTCATTCTCCCCCTTACTCCCTTCATGTGATACTAAGCAGCTGCCACCATAAAAACCCTTTAATCAGACTACTCATGGCCTGCATTCACTCTGGTGACCTGAGGGTGATAGGTTATGTGCATCCTCTGACTAGAGGGCATTCTTCTGCCACAGTTGTTTCTGCTGAGGGGCATGAATTACATGCTTTCTCAATGATTTTCATATTTTTTTCTTGTATTTAAACCTCCCCATACAGCTCTGGAGCTTCCTGCTTGGTCCTGCTAGAACCATGCTCAACAAAAGAGATTGGACTTGATACTCAGACAGAAACCAGCTCCTGAACACTGAAACTGGACTGTCATCACTCTTGCCATAGTACAAATAATGACTTTTTTTTTTCTTTTAAGGCAGAGGATGAGGGAAGAGCTAAACAGCTATTTTGTCTTGGAAAGACTCCAAGCTTTATGGTGCAGTTCAGAAGGGCAATCACAGAAGGTCAACCGTTCTGTTTCTTGGTTTGGGCAGTTTCTCCATTAAGTCATAAAACTAAATAGATACGTCCTCGAAAAACGTTTGTGTTTGCCATCTTTGGTGAGAACCTGTCAGCCAAGATCTTTTGGTCTTTGCTTGTGATGCACCATTTCTATTTAATGTGTGCTAATCTGGCTTGGAATCCAAAAAGATTTTTCAGTGTTCTGACTTTCAAAAAGATCGTTGTTCTGGAATTTTTTAGTCATCATGTGTTAACTCAGTGATAGTTGTTTGGAGTAGCTTTTTTTTTTTTTTTTTACTGTGGACAAGTAATTTAATTTCTTTGAGCTCCAGGTCTTAGTCTAAAATTTAGTGAGTTTTAGATCTACAGTCATCCCTTCTATAGACTTTCCCCATCATGGTCATCCCTCTGCCATGCTTTTCAAGGCTTAACTAGTATCTTGATATTTCCAAAGAGAAGATTATTTGTATAATATATAGACATTAAACTGAGCGGTCTCAAGCTTCACATTTCCTCAGGTTCTCTCCCAACCATTGTCTGCCTTTGAATGATATAGCTTGGCAGGCTGAGTGATCATGATATCTGCCTGCTTGGGCATCTCAAATGAAGCTTTTCCTTTCCTTCCTTTTACAATTCAATTCACCCAGGCTTTGTTTGTATAGTCTGTCTACATCTGTTAATGCTGGTCATTAGATGGTGAATAGGGAAGGTAGTTGCTAGTCAGGAAGCCCGTATTACCAATATTTACTCTGATTAGAAATGTTGTCAGATGAATGAGCTGAGCTGTTCTTTGTAGAGAAACCACTTACTTTTATGATGAAGATTTAAAATTTTAAGTCCTGAGAGGTGAGAGCTTGGTCAAAATCACAGTGAAGGAATAGTAGAATAAGTTAATCATTTGAAATCTAGAGGAGGTTTTTCACTTAACATCTAGAGGAGGTTTCCAGCAACCTTAGAGAGCCCAATGCCTAAAAGAAGTTAGGATAAGACTTAAGGAAATCTTGTAAGGCAAAAGTCAGAATTTTGAAAACCATCAGCCTTAATATTCTAATGGTCACTGTCATTCAATCCACCATCTCTCTCTAGGGTGGGATGAAGAGATGATGATTATCTAAAGATACTTTGGAAACTGTCTGATTTGACTAGAGCAGTGGTTTCCTAACCCTTTTGGTCTTAGAACATCTTTGCATTCTTGAAAATGATTTAGGAACCCAAAGAGCTTTTATTTATGTCAGTTATGTCTAATGAAAGTAAGTTTTAAAAGCTATTAATTCATTTAAATAACAGTAATAAATCCATTTTATGTTAATATAAATAACATTGTTTATTAAAAACTATATTTTCCAAAACAAACAAATCTTATGAGAATGACTTTGTTTTTATATATTTTCGCAAATCTCTTTAATGTATGATAATAGAGGATAGCAGGATTCTCTTCTGTTTCTGCATGCCATCTATTGCTGTATGTTATTTTGATGGAAGTAAATGAAGGAAAACTAGTCTTACACACTTAGAAAAGGGAAAAATAGTTTCGTAGACAAATAATATCTTAGTATTATTATGAAAATTGTTTTGACCTCATGGATGTCTTGAAAGGAGACATCTAGGTGGTTCAGTGGATAGAGTGTTGGATGTGGAGTCAGAAAGACCTGAGTTCAGTCCAGTCTCAGATGCTCACTAGCTGTGTGACCCTGGGCAAGTCACTCAACCTCTATTTTCCTTAATCCACTAGAGAAGGAAATGGCAAACTACTCCAGTATTTTTGCCAAGAAAACACTGTATAGAGTCATGAAGAGTCGGATACAACTGAATGACTAAAGAACATCAACCCCTTTGAAAGGGTTTCTGAGACCCCCATTAGTTTACAGCATACTTTGAGAACCTTTGGACTAGAAGACAATTAAATTAAAAACCTCTGTCACCATTTTGTCTTCTTAATCAGAACTTTCTGGATGCTTGAAAAGGGAATATATGCATATGTGTGTGTGTATTTATATTTTAATATAGCACTCTTTCCTTTCCCTCTGTATTCTTCAGTGATACTATCAACATCACTTGCATCGTTCATAAATATTAAATCATCTTTTTTATGAACTCCTTTTGAAGTAGTGGCTTCACTCTTGGAGGCTTCTGAGCAAGATCTAGCTAACCATTTGTTGAGTAGGTTGTAGAGGACTTTTGTGGGATTTTTTAGGTGAGGTTTGAACTAGAGTGCTGTAGAAGAGAGCTTCCTTCAGGTATGGAAATACTCTGATTCTGAAGCTTCCAAAGCAGCCTTTGTAAAGAATGCAGGACAGGAGCCAGAATCCTCATTTTATAGAAGTGGACAATGAGACTCGGATATAGTAATTTGTCTAAGTTCTCATGGATTGTAAGTGGAGGACCTGAAATGATTTTAAAGTCCAGGGTCTTTTCCATTATAACATGCCATTTAGAATTTTGATACCTGTTGGCTTGGTGGCTAGGTGGTGCAATGGATAGAGCTCCTGGTCTGGAGTCAGAAATGTTTGAGTTTAAAACCAGCCTCGGACATTTTTTAGTGGTGTAACCCTGGGTGAGTCACTTAACCTCTGTCTTTCCCAATTTCCTCCTACCTCCCAGAGAAGTTGTGAGGATCAAGTAAGATAATAATTATAAAGTGCTTAACACAATGCCTGGCACATATTAAACATCATATGAATGTCAGCTGTTCAGCTACTTTCTGTTACTTCTGCTTCCCTGATCTGTCCCTCTCCTCTCTATGGTCTGTTATTTGTCACACCTAGGATTAACTGATAATCATTCCTCTTTACAAAATGAACCAGCTTCTCCCCCTCCCACCTCTCCAGTGTTCGCCCCCACAGTACAGTGGGTTGAGTACACAAAGGAGGCAGTCCCCTCTGAGAGCCTACATATCTCCCAAGTCATGTTTATCTTTAGATGTTTGTTAAACTGGAGTTAGTTAATTTTCTTCATCATCTTCTGGTGTCTGGACCATGGCCAATAATACATGCATTAAAATCAGTAGTTTCAGAGTTTGGGCTTCCTTCCAGCTCCCCACACTGTATTCAACTTCTGACAGAAAGATCTAGACCACCTGTCAGCAAATGGTTTCTCTCTATCCTAAGCTACCCTGAAGCAAGTTCTTTGCATGGCAGCCTTTGCTTTGTTCCTGCCCCAGAAGTTCAGCCCACTGGGAATTACATCTTTTTTTTTTTTAGGAGTAGATTATTCTCTTTTAAAATAGATACACTGAGGGAAAGAGGTTGGCTGAAAAGAGAAAGAAAACCATTTCTATGAATGGAGATTTAGACCTCAGTTTCCCCTAAAGAGAACAGGAATTAACATGTTCATAAGTTCCTAGGATTTAGAGCTGGAAAGTGATCTATTCCAACACCCTTGTTTTCTAAATAAGGCAACTGAGGACCAGACTATTGTGTAATGAGGATTATCACACTGTGCTTCCAGAGTCAAAAGAGATGACTGGACAAGTAACTGTTGTATATGTAGCAGGGGTTACATGTGTGTATGGGTGCTATTTTACTCCTCTAGATTATATATGTCTACATGGGTCTGCCTATACTTGGCTTGCGGGGAGGTTTACTCTTCTCCCCATCCTTTTCCAAGGGAGACTTTGATTCCTGGCAGGAGGGAAAGGAGGAAATTGGGGATAAAGGCTGGCTATTCTCAACTTCTCAGAGAGAGACAGTATTGGGCTAGAATTATATCTATCTGCTCCTTTAAATATTATTAGTTTAGGGGATATAATTTTGAGGTTCAAGCTGAGTTCTTGATCACTATTCCTTAATGACAAAAAGGGGACCCCCAAACGCTATATCCAAAGCTTGACTCCCTTCTTTCCAAATGCCAATCCCACAATGAACACACAGCAAATAACAAAGAAATGCATTTACCCAAATCAATAGCAAAACAGAAATTGTAGAAAGTAAACATAAGATTACATATGCTAAGCAACACTTCCCTGAAGTTTCTAGTAGAGCAAGATGTGGGTAGGACATGATACAGAATGTCAGCTCTTTCATTCAGAGGAGTCTTTCAAGAGACTTTCTCTCCCTTTAGTGACATGAAGAGGGGTTAGAATAATGCATCTTCTCTCTTGAGTCTGGAAGCCAGAAGAGTCCAGGACCTTTCTCTTTGGTTCTTGCCAACTCTACCTACCCTTAATGCTGTCAAGGGATTTGAATAATCAGTCTCTACCAATGAGGAGAGAGTCCCATATAATTGCCTCCTTGAGCCAGTGGTTACATATATAAGAATAATGCCTTATATCTGTATAGTGCTTTATAGTTATACACTCCTATGTAATTTCATTTGAATTGATGAAACAACCCTGTGAAGTAGGCATGCATTTTTAATGGCATTTTTTAACAAATGAGGAGACAGGTTCAGGGAGTTTAACCTCTCAATGTCATATGGACAGTTAGTAACAAAATTGAGAACAGAATGCAGGTCTTCTGATTATAATATAGTCATGATACATGAGACCTTAGACAATCTGATCTTCTGATTTCTAGTTTGTCTTTCGTAGTTATTATACAGTCAATCATGCTGAATACAATTAAGATTTTAAAGAAAGATATAGGTATAGAAGAAGGTAATGTGTTATGTAGTGGAAAAGGCACTGTATTAGGACCTAACCGTCATCCTGACTATGCCACTACTACTATGGCTGCTGCTATTGTTGCTGCTGCTGCTACTGCTACTACTACGACTACTACAACTACTACAACTACTATGACTACTACGACTACTACCACCATTACTACCACCACTCTCAACCATTGCTTAGCATTCACAAAGTACTTTAAGATTTGCAGAGCACTTTACAAAGATTCCCTCCTTTGATTATCACAACAACCCTGGGAGGTATGTGCTGTTATTACTCCCATTTGGGAAAGGAAGAAACTTGAAGCAGACAGGTTAAGTGACTTAACCACAGTCACCCAGTTAAACAAATATTCAAGACTGGATTTGAACTCAGGTCTTTCTGATTCCACGTCCAGCACTCTATATACAAAACTGCTTTTGTTTAACTAACTAGCTGTGTGACCTTGGACAAGTAACTTAAACTTTCTGCTCCTCAGTTTTCTCTTCTGTAAGATGGGGGAGTTGAATTAGGTGTTTTTTTAAATGTCTAATTCCAGCACAAGCATTCTAGAATTTTAGGTGTGTTTGTCAGTCTCTAAGTGATCTCAAACTTGTTGTGAAGGGCAAAACTAATCATGGAGCAGAGTAATACTTTCAGAGTTAAGGCATTTATTAGCTATAAAGTAATGTGTACAGACTCCAGTCACTGTACCTTGGAAGATAAAGTCTGAGGCTATGATAGAGGTACATTATTTTTTGGAATTGTTCTCTGAGCAAAATGTTGTGAGATTGAAGAGAGAACTGTATAGGAAAGCTGGGTAGTGCCTAGGGAGGAGAGCTGACTTTTCATTGTTAGTTAACAACTATATTTTTCCCATTGGAGCTTGCCTACCCACAGTGAATTGGTTCATAGAACTGGAAGAAAATGTGGGAATTACAGAATATATTCAAGTTAATTATAGTAATTTATAGTCCATGTTACTTTTTTTTTTAATCCAATGGGGGAAGAAAACACACCTGCTTTTCCAAATATCACCGTATTAAGTCTGTTTTCTGGGCAAAATCCCAGTCCTTGCAAAGTATTTACTATCCTCAGGAAAGAAAAACTCACCAAAGCCAAATTTCTTTTGTGAATATGATTAATGCAATGGAAAAGCAAAATGCTGTTAATATTTTGATTGGTTGCTTAATTTTAAATTATTAATTGTACAGAGAATGTTCTGAATCAACTTCTTTGTTGGTACCAACAGAGAAATAAGATAAAGGCCTCTGAAAAGGAAGATGAAGTCAGAAGGCTCTACCAAAGCTTAGGCAATTCAAATCTTTGGTCCAGAAGTTCTAGAAAAGTGACCTAGAACAAACACGTATGTAGCTCAGGGTGAATCTAGACTCCAAAGTGTGACCTGGTTCCCTTTTCCTGAAGAGTACTGACCACATAGAGCTACCATTTTTTAGTTCCTAGAGAAGTTTTCTCTGAAGAACCTTGCCCAAATTCTGAGCTGTTGCATTCTTCCACAGAAGAGGTAACAGTATACTCATCATAAACTTCAAAGATGTATTGTTTTTGAAGCTTTCGATTTGTTAGGAGCCATGTGTGAGGAGAGTAAGAGGCATTTTTCATCTAGTTAAGTCTGCTGATACTCCACAAATAAGACGAGAATTATTTTTTTTAATGTTAAAGGTCAATTTACTTTATTATTTTTAATATTTCATAAAAGGCAAATTCAGTATACTGTTTTAGACAAAAACAAGCCACAGTGTGGAAATCATTGACCTTTTACCTCCTATCCCCACCTCCTTTTTTTTCCAGAGGGATGTGTTGAAGCGAGGGAGATGAACTGATTTGCCCAACATCACTCAGGGAGCTGGTATTTGAACCTAGGTTTTCTAAGTTCAGGGTTCTTTCCAAGATAATTAAAGAAGATATGGAGCGGTTTTGGAGAAAAAAATTTAAGTACCCATTATAGCATTAATTAGATACTTTCCTGTATCTAAGCAGAAAAATAAACCTCTTGCAATTGGCACTTATCTAGTGCAGTTGAGATCTAAGTAAGTCATTGTTTGGGAATGTCCAACTCTTCATGTCCGCTTTTGGAGTTTTCTTGGCAAAGATACTAGACTGGTTCGCCATTTCCTTCTCCAGATTATTTTACAGTTGAGGAAACTAAGGCAAACATGGTTAAGTGGCTTGTCCAGGGTTACACAGCTAGTAAGTATCTGAGATCATATTTGAACTCTTGGTCTTCCTGACTCCAGGCCTGGTTCTCTATTCACTGTGTCACCTAGTTGTCCTAAGTAAATCATAGGATCATAAAATCTAGAACCGAAAGTGGCCTTAGAGACCATCTAGTCTCACTCATCTCATTTTGCAGGTAATAAGGATTTGAATCCAAGTCTGAGGTTAATTAATGCCCTTTGTTCTTATATCAGTTGCTTCTGGGATCTCCCTAATTCCATATTGAAAAAATAAGTACCCCCCCATTCAGTGACAGGAGGCAGCTAGGCAGCTCAGTGGGTAGAACTCCTGGTCTGGAGGCAGAAAGATCTGAGTTTAAGTCCAGCCTTAGACATTTATTAGCGGTGTGACCCTGAACAAATCACTTAACCTCTATTTGCCTCAGTTTCCCCACATGTAAAAAAAAGGATAATAATAGTACCTCCCTCCCAGGCTTGTGAGAATCCAATGAGATAATAGTTAGAAAGCAAACAGTGCTATGCTTAGCACATAATAACTGCTATATAAATGTTAGCTATTATAATTATAATCCTTGGGGGCATCGCCTGGGCGATCATCCGGAGCTGGTTCTTAGTCTAGGGTTTGTTCCACTGAGCCATATTGGCTGTCTTAAATCTAGTTTCTACTTCCTGTCTTAAGCTAATCTAAAAAGACTTTTCTGGTTTTCTGTGTTCTGCTTCTAATTCGCTTAGCAGAGTACCTGGAACATAGTAGGTGCTTAATCAATATTTATTGGCTGACTTTTTGATCTTACTATTTTCTAACCTCAGAGCCTTTTGGCTGTTCCTGTGGGACATAAGAAGACATTCTTTGTTTATCCACAAAAATTTAACGATAATCATGAATATATGAATAGTATTTACATAGTTAATAACCATCTTTACAATTTGGGGAAGGGAAGGAAATTATCATTCTCCCGTGACCTGTTTTGTTTTGTTTTCAGAAGGTCCCAGGGAGTTTGATTTGGAACCGCTTCTGAAAATGATCAAATTGAGAGTTATATCCTAACCTTGCTTGTTCAAACTCACTTTTCCAAGTAAGAATCATAAAACCAAGCCCTATATAAAGCACAAAAACAATTAAACAATTCTCATACCTAGAAAATAATTTGAACTACTATAGACATTTATAAAAATAAGCTTTAGTGATAGGTAAAGCTAATATAAATTCTCCTTATGATCCAAGTTCTGCCATTCTTTACTCATTTGACCTTGGACAAATTATTTGACCTCTCTGGGCTTCAGTTTCCTTATTTGCAAAATGAAAGAGTTGGATTAGATCATCTCCTCTTTCAATTTGAAATCTGTCAACTGATGAGCATCTTAAATCTCATCTATCATATTCTATCTCCAGATAGGCCACTGATCAAACATTCTCTATTCTTGGACCAATAGAGGGTCAAAAGCAAGTACTTCAGGCAAAGCTTATCCATTAAATGTAGACTGTTAAATTTCTAAGAGCTTTTAACTTATGATCCCTGGTGAGAGGTAGAATTATAAACTAGGCTCTATGTGAGTGATGCTGTCTAATATGAGAAAACTTCATGCTTTGATCAGGGTATAAATTTATAATTTTTTTCTTTGACAAATATAGTCAGCCTTATAGCAATTTAATTTCAAAAATCTCTTTTGCAGCCAAAATTCAGTGCCAAGATGATTGCTAATCTATATCCATATTGAATCTAACCACAAAGCAAGGAAGGGATGGGTCAACATCTACTCACGACAACCTTCCAGCTCCTCTTCTCTCTCTCTCCCCCTCCCCCCCAGTAAATTCCTTTCTCTGGGTCATGTGCTTGACCTGAAGCACACAAGTGGAATAAAGAAAAAAACAGACAAGGAAACGGCTAATCCTGGCTTTTAAGAGTATGAGTTTTCTGGGCAGAAGAATGGCACACTGAGATCCAAGATGGCTGTAGATCAAACCCTACAGGACATATGATGGGCTGCCATTATTATTGCACCCTAGGAATGCTACACAACAACAGTGACAACAACTCATAAAAATAAAGATATCTCCATGTAGGAAGCATTGACGAATGCAAAATTATCAGACTGAATCTTACTGAAGGGTTAAATGTATGAAATGAGATTTATATGTGAGTTAAGCAGAAAATGTTTATTTAGCCTCTACTATATATTAGTCACTATGCTAGACTTTGGGAATATATACAGAAAAAACAAAATGGCTGATGCTCTCAAGGAACTTATAGCAGCAGTTTTATGTATATATTTATATATACACATATTTGTTATATATTTGTATATATGTACACACATGTTTGTCTTTATATCTATCTTTCTATCTAGAAAATAATTCACAGTAATTTGAGATGGGTTGATAGGAGAGGCACCTACAGCTAGAGGGGTGCCTCAGACAGGAAGTTGCCTTGGTTAAAGCCAGGTTAAAATTTGCAAAGTACTTTATGCACATTAATTCATTTGAGATTCCCTATAATCTGATAAGGCTTGTTGTTGTTCAGTTGTCCAACTGTTTTCTTGGCAAAGATACTAGAATGGTTTACCATTTTTTCCCCATCTCATTTTATAGGTGAGGAAACTGAGGCAAAGAGGATTAAGTGACTTGCCCAGGGTCACACAGCTAGTTTGTATCTAAGGCCAGATTTGAATTTAGGAAGTTGAGTGTTCCTGAATTCAAACCCAGCACTCTATCCAATGTGCAACCTAACTGCCCCTATCTGGTGAAGTAGTTACTACTTAATCCTATAGCTAGTATTGTTCCTTTTTTTGTAGTTGAAGAAAGTGGGACTAATTAAATGACTTGCCATGATCCAACCGCTTATAAGCATGAGTCAGAAAGGCTTGAATTTAAATCCTACCTCTAGGAAAGGAAGAATGAAAGGAGAAGAAAATTTTGGTCAAAAAGTCAGAATGGTAAAAATAAGTCAGATGAAACAAAGAATCACATTGTGGCAAGTGACTTTTTCCTTTTTCTCTAATGTGGTTTAGCTAGTTAATGGTAAAAGTATGAGTTCTCTGGTTTGGTCCTAAAAGCGACATTCATTGTGCAGTCCTGCTAAATGATGTGAACACAGAAACCTTATCCTAGGGTATTCTGCAGTTAAACTTTTAAAACCAATGACTTATGTTTCAGGAGCAATCTGGAATGCAGCTTTCTAAGCTCATTAGAAACGTACAGAAAATTTATCTGCTGAGGATTTCACTTATCTCTCTAGCTGCTTCCTTCCATAGTCTGGGAAGGTTTCTTTTTGGACTTGGAGACTTATCAACTTGGCATGATTCTGATTTCCTCTGTATTCTGTGTACTTCCCTTGGGAGATGGAAGTCTCCTTCTGGTAGCTGTCTCTGCTCTCTTCTCACCCTCATCCTTAGGGCAAGCAGGAAAACAAAGAATTAATTTTAGTTGTTTATCCTATCCAATACTCTTGGCTGGGCATCCTCTGCTCCCTTCTAGTTTCTGATCCTTAGAGCCTCTGAAACAGCTCTTTTATTCACAGAATGGGTTATATGGTTGTCTTTCTGTTAGTTGCTTTTATGATGGCTCATCATCATCTCTTTTGTAATTTCTTTTCTTCTTTTTTGACCAGTATAATATTAGACAGGATTTTTTTCCCTTCAAAATATAAGCCTTAGCCCTACAGTGATACCTTAGATTATGGATAGAATCTCTCTGCACTTGTGGAGTACCAACAGGATTCCAGAGATAATATAAGGAATAGAAATTCTATCGCTAGTTCTTCACCTTAGTACTGAAAAAAGCACAATTTCTGATGTTTCAGACACTAAGGATTATTACCAAGTCTTAAGAGTACCCAAAATTTTAAAAAAATATCCTTTTTAAAAATATTTATTTGACTTGATGGTTATTAAGCTTATAACACAAATTAAAAAAAAAACTAAGTTATTGTTGGCATGGGAAGCAGGGTAATAATGGAGATGGCCAGCATTCTTCCTTTCTTTTTGTCCTGTAGACATGTAATGTGGAATTCCTTGGCATGATAAAGGAATGGGGTGAGGCCCCCAACATTCCAAATATCCTTGGCCTAAAAAGAGCTATCACACCCTCTTCCCTGAGTTCCGCAGGCATTTCTGACAGGCAAAGCAGAATATATGATTGAAAGCTGATGAGTTTGAAATACTAGAGGACACTCCTGCCTCTGAATGCTGGTCCTACATTTGCTCATCAAAATCTGTCATCTTTTCTTCCCTTCCCTCCCCTGCCTTCTGTACTCCTTAAGAACTTCTCACCATATGCAAGTTAAAGAGCTTCACTTTGGGAGATACAGAAATATAATACTAGGTCCTTGCTCTCAGGATCATGTGATCTGGTTAAAGAGATATGGTTTGCATTTTTTGTTGTTCAGTCATTTCAGTCATATCCATCATATCCATATCATCACCCCATTTGAGGTTTTCTTGGCAAAGATATTGGAGTAGTTTGCCATTTCCTTCTCCAGCTCATTTTATAGGTAAAGAAACTGAAGCAAACAGGGTTAAATGACTTGGCCCAGGGTCACACAGGGCTAGTAAGTGTCTGAGGCCAGATTTGAACTCAGAAAGATGAGTCTTCCTGACTTCAGGCCAAGCCAGCCCTCTATCGACTGCATGGCCTAGCTACTCAAGGTTGCATGCATGAGAATATTGAGAAGATCAGATTTGATTGGAAAAAAGTTTATGTTGCAGCTAATTTTTGCTATGTGAGTTCAAGTAGAGAGTATACACCATGGATGAAGATTACTGGAAAAGAATATAGAGAAGGAGCTCCTACCTTTTTTGTCTAGTGAAACCTCTGGCAGTCTAGTGAATCCTCTGGACATCTTGGAAAATTCTTTTTAAAAAATACATAAAATGGTGGGCAGAGCCAAGATGGCAGCATAGAAGCAGGAAAATTCCTCAGCTCCCCCACAACCATCTCAAATACCCATAAAGTATGACTCTAAACAAATTTTAGGGCTCCAGAACTCACTGAAGTGAGTTCTCCCGCTGAAGGCAGCTTGGCAGGTGGGACAGGAAGGGCTCATCACAGCTTGCTGGGAGCTGAAAC
>CM053582.1:274795555-274827903 GCA_028627135.1 Pseudochirops cupreus | reverse complement strand
CCTTCCTTGAAATCTATGCATGAATCCTAGATTTAGAACCCCTTCTCAATAATGTTTTGAAGCTCTGTAATGTCCCCTTCCATTCATGTACCACAGTGTGTTTAGCCATTCCCCAGTGAATGGACAGGGACAGCTAGGTAGTACAGTGGATAAGAGTGTTGGGCCTGAAGTCAGGAAGGCTCATCTTCCTGAGTCTAAATATGGCCTCAGTCACTAGCTGTCTGACCATGGACAAGTCATTTAACCCTCTTTGCTTCAGTTTCCTCATCTGTAAGATGAGCTGGAGAAAGAAATGGCAAACCACTCCAGTATCTTTGCCCAAGAAAACCCCAAATGGGGTTGTGAAGAATTGGACATGGCTGAACAACAAAATGGATGGATATCAACTTTGTTTCTGGTTCTTTGCTACTTTAGCAGGCATTGCTATATTATGGTGAATGGATTTTTTTCTTTCTATAATCAACCTTCTTAGGATATATGCCTAGCACTAGGATTCTGAGGAAATCATGTGACTCTTTTAGTCACTTTATTGGCATAATTTCAAATTGGGAAATATAGGTAACACGCATTTATTAAAATTTACCTTGTGCCAGGCAGTGTGCTAAACAGTGGAGATATTTGTAGAAGCAAAAAAAGACAGTTCCTTTCCTGGGAAACTACATTTAAATTGGAGAAGACAATAGGGGGAGATAAGGGTACCGTGGTGTGGAAGACATGGTGGGAAAATCCTTAGAGTCAGAAGCATAGCTAGAAGGGAAATGGAATATGACTGGACTGGACTTGTCTCCAAAATGGAGGCCTTGTAGGAGAAGGGGGCTGATACGGCAGAAGGATACTTCAGCGGAGATTGGGAAAGTCTTCATGTAAGAGGTGGCAGTTGAAGAGAGTGGGCAGAAATGTCTCAAGTGGGAGTAGAGATGAAGTGTATTCTAGGAGAGGGTATTGTAGGTACTTGACTAACTGTAAAATACCATGACTTGAATGAGCTATAGTTGCATTTTCCCCAAAGGAGACGATTGTAATTGTGTAGAAAATTTACTAATGTGGAAAATTATTGGACAATTAAAAGCACAGAAAGAAAATGAATTGAACTCCGTTTATCTGCTGAACCAGACTCATTTAACATTATAAATAGTGAGAAAAAATTAATCTGTCCACCAAAAGAAAGAAAACACAAATACGCTATTGCCTTTGTTGTTCTTCAGTCATGTCTGACTCCTCATGACCCCATTTGAGGTTTCTTGGCCAAGATATTGGAGTGATTTGCCATTTTCTTCTCCAGATCATTTTACACATGAGAAACTGAGGCAAACAGGATCACGTGATTTGCCCAGGGTCACACAGCTAGTAAGTGTTGGAGGCCAGATTTGAATTTAGGAAGAAGAGTCTTCCTGACTCCAGGCCCAGCACTCTACTATGCTACCTGGCCACCCATCATATGAGTATCTATAAAATTTTGTTATGTTATAAAGGTGTCTTTATATTTTGAAAAATTTCTGGCGCCACTGATCTAATCCTCTTTTTATGTGTAGTAGAAAAAGAGCAAGAAATGTTTTGATCATTTATTTTCCTCATTTCTTTCTTTTGGGCAAGGGTCAGAAGTAGAGTGACATTCAAATTGGCTCCGGAGTGTGGTGATAGTAGGAGCAAACTACATTTCCCAGAATACTTTGGGCCAAAGACCATGGCAGATAAGGATCACATAGAGGACCACTAGTAGGAATGGCAGAGTGGTGAAATTGTTAGATTTGGAATTAGCACCTAGATTCAGATTCTGGCTCTTCCATTTATTACTTGTATGGTATAAGGCAAGTTATTCAGACTCTCTAAGCCTCAGTTTCCTAATTTATAAGATGAATGGGTTGAACTGTGTGGATTTCCATAGTTCCTTCCAGTTCTTAATCCATGATCCTCTGAAAGATGAAGTAAAAGCAGCAACTACTTAGAACCTGTCCATGGTCTGTGAAGTCACCTTGATGCTGAGGACGATTCTTTATTGGCAAGAGAGGAGAACCAGGGGCCAAATGAGAAGAACTAGCTCTCATGAGTAAAAATGCAAACACTTTATTCACTGAAGTTTCTAACTTCTCTCTTTGGCTACAGAGATTTTTGCTCACACGTCCACAACTGGGACCATATGTGTTTGAAGAAAATTGAAACCCAAGCCTTTTTTTTTTTTAAGTGGGATGTGGGGAGAGGAAGGGGATTGAGGCTGAACTCAGTGGGAATGTGGATTGTGATTACTATTCAGCTTCATTCTGGATGTTTTCATCTTCCAAAGCTATTGAGAACCTAACAAATAACATTTAAACTTCTTTGCCTGACTGACATCCAAGGCCTTCCACAGTTTGGCATGAGCATCTTAAAGCGCTCTATAAATGTGGGCTATTTCCATTCTTCTCTTTTATTACCCTGTTGGAATATTATATATGCTATCTGAACTAAGTATCCTTCTCTACTCCCACCCCTTAACCCAATTTTTGCTTTCCCAATTCCATGCTTATTCATCCTCCCCTTCCTGGCCTGTTGACTTTCTATCAATTATTTAAAACCCAGCTCTTACATATGTTATTCCTTCATGAACACCCTGCTGTGAAATGTGCCTATTTAGTAATGGCCTTTCTTCTTTCTGATCTCATGTATCACTTTGTTTTCATCTCTGGGATGTCCACCTTTCTCCTCCTTCAGGTTCTTGAATTTTTAATAAATTCTTCAAATCCCAAGAAAAATAACATCATTCTCATAAAGCTTTCCCTCATCTTCCAACCTTCCTCGGACCTCACCTCGCATAATACTTTATTTTCTACCTCTCAGCTTCATATATTATACGATACTATGAGTGTCTGGTTATCTGTGTAGAGTGTTGTCCTCCCCTATTTGGATTGTAAACTACATGGAAGGCAAGGACCTTATCCTATTTAAACTTTGCATCTTCCCCAAGGACTAACAGTGCCCTGGAGAGAGACTTTGAATAAATCTTGGTTGAACTAATGAGTGATTTAAAAATGAATGGCTAAATCATTGTATATTAAAGAGACGAAAGAGATTCACAGTGCTTATTAGTTATTGTTCACTGTGAAAGCAGGTAGCTTTGAATCAGATATATTGTCTATCACTCCCTTTGGAGTTATAGTGAAAGAAGATTGAGGGGCACATAGCAGGCAGAAAATGAGATTTTTCTATCCTTTTTATTGTATTTTGTGGGGACTTCCTCTGGTAGTGCAGCAGAGAAGAGACTATTCTTAAAATCTAGCAATCGTGGGCCAGTTTTTTTAAACTAGAACAAGAATGGACCAGTTCAGACTGCAAGAAGGATTAGGAGATGTGGCTTATAGCAGTGTGATGTCATTTTGGTTGATATGGTCATAGGCATAAGTTATGAGAAAATGACACCATACACCATATGGTAGAAGCAGTGAGAAAGAATACCCAATGGGTTTTAGGGGTGCTGTACTCTTGACTAAACTATCTGCTCCTTTCCTTTGATAAATGAAAAAAATGTCTTTCAGCCTTGCAGAAGTTAAAGATTTTCATCTATTCTTGTATTTCTTTACTCTGACTCTGGGTAACTTATTTTACCTCTCAGGGTTTCAAAAAATTTATTTTGTGGTCTTTTGTTTTTATACCAGTCATTTCTCAGCATATTGTTTTCCCTTGTCACAAATAAAAACAGTTGAGCAAAACCAAATGATGTGGTGACCATATATGACAATGGATGCAGCATTCTTTCCCTGTGGTCTACTTTTCCAGTGGAAAGAGGGAGGTGACTTATTTCTTTTCTTTGGGACCAATATCAGCCATTGCAATTACACACCATAAGCTCCATTTTCACATTCTTTTTGTTTGCATTGTTCTAAATACTGTATTCATTGTCTTCCTTGTTATGTTTACTTTATTCTGCAATAGTTCATGTCTTCCCATGTTTCTCTGAATTTGGGGGCTTTACATTTCAAATCTGCCTCATAGAAGTAAGGGTCATGCCCTTTTAAGCCGTAGCTGGTCATTCTACAAAATTCTGCACCAGAGCAAATATTTGGTAGCACAGACCTTCTGCCAAGTGGCCATCTGCCCTATTTGCCAACTAATGACCAGCATTAAGAGATTGACTAGGTAAACAAAGCCTGAGTGAACTTAATATAAAAGGGAGGAAAAAGAAAAGTTTATGTTTTGGAGATGTCTGAGTAGGTGGATATCATCACCACTCATCTTGCCAAGCTATAGCATTCAAATGAAAACAGTGGTAGGGAAGGAAACCACAGGAATGTGAGGCTTGAGACAGCTACAATTAATCTTCTCTTTGGAAACATCCAAAGACACCAGTTTAGCACCCTGGCATTTACTGTTTCCCATCTAACTCAGGCCGTTGAATCTTGTGAGAGAATTGGCAGGTTTGGCTGTTTACTCAAAGTTGAGAAATCAAATCCCAATTGAGAACAAAATGAGAGGAAAACAACAAGAGAGATTCTGATACAAGAGCTTAGGGTTTTTAAGACCTGAATGTTGTCTGTACAACTCTTAGCAACCTTCACTGTTGCTCTGTAATTAGGACTGAAGACTTTCTTACAAGTGTATGTTCACAGACCACGTGTTCTCAAGTCATTAGTTTATGAGGTGAGATGTATGCTTCCAATACATGACTTCTCAGTGTCAGAGCATAATGCATATATTGTAAAGTACCCCTCCCCAGTCAACTGAGGGAGCCTTTCTTCCTCATTGTTTGCATACCGAACCAGAAATCAGGCCCTTCCATTTCCATTAGCCTCTGCCGTTTATTGCTATCAAAAATCATTTGGGGGGATAGTTTTCATAACTGTGGTTTCAGGGATCAATTAAGTTAGAAACATATGGACTTGACACACTTTCTTTCCCCATTTGCAGTGTTAACCTGGCTTTAAAAGGCTATGAATATACAGTATAACCTCTTGGGCTCAATAAAGCTCACGCTGCCCCAAACTCCAGTTTCTGCAGATCTGCAAATGCCACACAAAACAGCCTTTGTCTGCCAAGAGCAGGAAAGGCTTCAGCTGAAAAGCTAATGGTGGTGATTATAGTTTACAGAATCAGAAAGCTGGAAGGGGCCAAAGCGGCCGTCTAGTCTAATACATGTGTTAAGGGCCTGCTGTGTGCCTGGTCCCATGCTAAGTGCTGGGGAGACAAAAATAAAAGGCAAAAAACTGTCTCTGTCCTCAAGGAACTAATATTCTAATGAGGAAGATAGCATGTAATTATATTACAAACAGTACACACTGACATAGAATTGATAGGAGATAATCTCAGGGAGAAAGTACTAGTTTTCGAGGGCCCTGGAAAGGCTTCTTGCAAAAGAAGCTGAGACTTGAAGGAAGCCAGAAGGTAGAAATAAAAAAGGAAATAAAGGAAATAAAAAAAGAAAATAAAGAAAAAAAATAAAGTAAAAGGGAAAAAGAAATAAAAAGGAGATCATTCCAGGCAAGTGGGACAGCCAGTGAAGACGCAGTCTGGAGATGAAGAAATGGCAAGAAGGCTGGTGCCACTGGGTCACTGAGTGCATGGAGAGGAGTAAAGCATAAGAATACTGACTTAGTAGCGTGGGGAGCGGGGGGGCGGGGCAAGAATCCCCTTTGCAACATCATTGACAAGTTATCCTCTCTCCTGGCTTAAAGAGTGCTAAGGTGGAGGAATCCACTACCCCTGAGGTTGGGTTGGTTTTGTTTTTTCTCTCAAGTAAGTGAAAAACTTTAGTAAAGGTATAGATTTAATAATCTCTCCTATGTGTAAAATCCTGGAACAATAGCTTAAAACGAATGAATAAAGCTCCTAGGTATAACCATTAATCTTTTGGAATTTTTGCATTCCAGTTCACCAGTTCGTGGATAACAGAGGTAGAACCACTAGTAACTTTTCTGTTTGCCGCCCACGTGCTCGGATGGTTAACATATTTGTTTTACTAAAATCCTTTACCCATTTAAAAGTACATTTGATAAAAAAAAAGTATATTTGATTTTAGTTTTAAAAAAGTCAGTGGAATATTGGTGAGAGGAGTGGGGCAAGGGCAGAAAGTTCTGTTTTCTCTACATTGTATTTTCTAAATAAATGGAGCTTCCCAGGTTTCCCCATTTATTTCTACCAAAGTCCTAGATCCTACAGGGATTTTTTCTTAATGTTTGAATTTTATTTATGTTTTAATTTCATTTTAATTTGTTTTATTTTTCTTTGTTGCTGGTTTTTTGAAGTTAATTTTCAAAAATTAATGAAAATCTACTTTCTCTGCCTCCTACCCCCCCCAACCATTGAAAAAGAAAAACAAAACCCTCATAACAAATATGCTTAATCAAGCAAGACTGATCATCCAATAAATGTATGTCTCATTCTACACCCTCAGTCCATCACCTCTTTGTCAGGAGGTGGCTAGTATGCTTCATCACGCTCTCGAATTGTGACTGATGATTGCGTTGATCAGAATTCTTAAGTCTTTGAAATTTTTTATTTTATATGGTTCATTTTGATGTCATATGGGGAAATCTTTTAAACATTACTGTAAGGCCAGAGGATTGTGCCTTCTTGGCTAGCTAGATGGCATATGCAATTTAATATGATTTTTGCAGAGTCTATAAGAGATCTTAGAACCCTTTAAGCTTTGAAAAAACTCGAGAGTTTGGTTTTAAGTATTCAGTTAAGGATGCTGAAAATGAAGATATCTAATATTCCCTGCGCCCCCTTTTCCCCCAGGAAATGGAAGATGCTAGATTTTAACTCATTATCGATCAGAAGTTGTAATACTATTTGTAGAATCAGGACTTCAGGCTTTTTCCAGATGACCTTTTCAGTAGTACTGGAATGAATATGGACTAAGCAATCCCCCTTTTCATCTGAGATGCTTGGCAAAGAATGAATGGGATTTCCATCATTAGCTCAATGACAGTTTTATGTTTGTGCTCAGCTTAGTATAATGACTGGGGCTTATAACTCCTGACTTCTAGTTGTTTCCCTAGACCTTGCACAGTGCTTAACTGCCACTATTAAAAAAAAAATTGTCAGCTCTTTGTTAATGAGCAGTTTAAAAAAAATGTCAAATTATCTGGATTTGTATTTTTGTAAAGGTTACATGTACTTTGAAAACCCAGATGAGAAAAGCTAAGAAATAAAGTATGTGAAAATTAAATTGGAAAAAGGACTAATTTAAAGGGATCCTTTTTGTAAATTAATTCACATACTATAATCCTAATTTCACAAATAACAAAATCTGAGAGTTGAAAGGGACCTCAGAGGCTATTTATTTAATCCAACCTGTTCCTGAGCAATAATCACCTCAGAATTAGTCTTCTTCCAGTTGTCTTCTAGTCTCTGCTTAAAGGTGTCCAACCTTCTCTTACTTTCTTTTAAAAAAAAAGCAAAACTGATAAACAGTAAATTTTTATTATCCATTCCTACACAGCATTTCACCCTCATCTCTCAATTTTTCCCAAGACTAACCTCAGTCAAAGAGCAGTACAGAGAAAGACAGGAGTCTTAAGAAATAGGGAGAGGGTTATGGAGAGGTTGCCTCCAATTTGGAATAAGCCCCAAAATTGGAAGTAGAGAGTTCTAGAAAAATGTAGACGATGCCCAAGGTTCTTCTCAAAGGATCAGACCAATGGCCACCTCCTCTAGTGAGCTGCCAAGTAAGGAATGCTACAAGCTGCAAACCAGAGTGGGAGTGGGGTGGGAGACTACTTTCCAAGGGAGCACATTCTGTGTTTAAACAACTCTAATTGCTTTTCCTTCTATCAGGTATAAAACTGGCTCTCTGCAGGTTTCCCCCATTATTCCTGTTCTGCTTCCTGGGGGCCAGACAGAATTTGTCTTTGGGAAACCAGAACAAATTGTAGAAGTAGATGCCATGAGGTCCAAACCATGTGAAACACGTTACCCACCCACTATGCCAAGACTTATTTTACAGATCACGTGTATAACAAGGATATGTGGCACCTTAGCATTATTATTTAAAGACCTCCCAGCTTTGCCTGAAGTATCCTATGAGAAGTTGCACAGGCGATTTAATTGTTGAAGAATTGACAGTCTGCACATTTTTATCATGTCTTCCTGTCACTTCATGATGAAAGAGGGCCTCTCCCCATTTCTAAATACAAGAAATTAAAAACACCACCCCTAGAATCAAACCCAAACAAATAGGAAACTGAAGTAATATAAAAAATTAGTGTGGAGGGGTGGTGCAGTGAATAGAGCACTGATCCTGGAGTCAGGAGCACCTGAGTTCAAATGTGACCTCAGACACTTAACACTAGCTGTGTGACCTTGGACAAGTCACTTAACCTCAATTGTCCTGCATTATCCCCCTCCAAAAAGCAAAAAAAAAAAAATAGATGTGGTTTGGGACAAAGAGCATCATAGTTAAAAGTGTTGAACTTGGAGTCAGGAAAACTTAGATTCAAACACTTTGACACTTGGTAGTTGTGTGACCCTCACTAAGACCTAACTTTTTAGCCCACTTTTTTTTAGAGGAGGGTAATTAGAAGTGGACAAATATTCTTTGAAGTCCCTTCCAACTCTAAATCTATGGTCTTTATGATTTTTCTCTGCCCTCTGGTCAGAGGGTATTGGTTTAAGTACCAGTCTCACCTGCCAGTTCTGACCTTAGGCAAGTAATTTCACCTTTGCATATTAACTTTCTAATCTGTCAAGTGAGAGGATTGTACTAGATGATTCAAAGAACCTTTCTAGTTATGATAGTCTATGGTTTATTAAGTGATTTGCCCAAGAGTGAGAAATGGAGACAGTTGCTGCAATTAGGGATATATTGAGAATTCCGGTCTTTCCTCCATCAGTAGTTCTGGAACCTGTACAGGCCTTGATGTTATCTTGTATTGTCCCATTCATGCGTTCTGAGCTCTTACTCAGGCTGAGATTCCCTCTGTCACCCCACCCCTTCCCCCAGCATGCCTTCATGTGCCTTTGTTTATATCATTATTTATGTGTGAGAGGTCCTTCTTACCTCTTTTTATCTGTTATAACCAGCATTTCTGTGCCAAGGTTTCTAAATCTCTTTACAGATATTTCACTGGATCCTCAAAAAAACCTGGAGAGGTAGTTGCTATTATTATTTCCTCTTTTACAAATGAGGAAACTGAGACAGACGGAAGAATTGGCTGGGATTTGAACTCCGGTCTTCCTGATTCTAGTTTCACTGCTCTGTCTACTGCACCATCTAGCTGCTGCCTGTTGAATTCTTCCCAAATCTTAAAACCCCATTCAAATACTATGTCCTCCATAAAGTTTTCCCTGATCCTTCCTGACCTTTCCCCTCTGGATCTCAAATAGCATGGTACTTTATACTTTTTTAATGAATTTAACATGCAGTATTATGTATCACAACTAGCTCTGCTCTGCTTATTTATTTCCCTAATAGACTGTAAGTTTCATGAGGTCTAGTACTTAGCCCATAGTGCTCTGTGCATCAGAGTGTTGATATATATGAATGAAATTGGAGGGTTGGGGAGAGGTGAGTGTCAGAAAATGAATGTTTTCCTCAATTGGTATGTGTTCACTGATGCAAAATAAAAATATCTTTGTATACAACTTCTCGTTTAATTCTGAGCTAGACTGTTGGTGGAGTTGTGATCTGCTCCAACCATTCTGGAGAGTAATTTGTAACTATGCCCAAAGGTCTATAAAACTGTGTATGCGCTTGACCCAGAAATACCACTGCTAGGTCTATCTCCCAAAGAGATCAAAGGAAAAGGAGAAGGACCTATATGTACAAAAATATTTATAGCAGCTCTTTTTTTGCAGTGGCCAAAAAATTGGAAATCAAGGGGATGCCCATTAATTGGGGAATGACTGAACAAGTTGTATTATATGGCTGTTATTGTATAAGAAATGATGAGCAGGATGCTTTCAGAAAAACCTTGAAAGACTTATATGAACTGATACAAAGTAAAGTGAGCAGAACCAGGAGAACATTGTACACAGTAACAGCAATATTGTATGATGATCAACTGTGAATGACTTAACTATTCTCAGCATTACAAAGATCCAAGAAAATTTCAAAAGACTTATGAGGAAAAATGCTATCCACTTCAAGAGGGAGAACTGATGAAGTCTGAATGCAGATCAAAGCATACTTCTTTTAACTTTCTGCATGCGTATCATTTTTTATGTGTTTTCTTTCACAATGTCACTAATATAGAAATGTTTTGCATGACTGCACGTGTATAACCTATATCAAATCACTTGCTGTGTAAGGGAGGGGGGAAGTGAAGAGGTGGGAGGTGAAGAGGGAAAAAGAGAATTGGGAACTCAAAATTTTTAAAAATAAATATTAACAATGCTTTTTATGTGTGTTTGGAAAAAATGAAATATTAAAAATTTTAAAAATTCTGGACTGGAGCTTGTGAACAGTGAACTGGAGGTTCGCTTCCTACAGCTAGAGAAGCTGGCTCATGTACTCTTCTCCTTGTTCTGTAACCCTACTGGGAATGTAGAGTCATAAGTCTCCTCTCTTTTGAACTCCCTTTTGTAAAGGGAGGGGATTCTTTGTATTATACTCCGTTGGAACTGAAGGGATCTTGAAGAATCTATGAATAAAATAGAAATTTCATTTCTTTTGGACTTTTAAGCAAGTAAGAATCAACTAAAACTCTTATGAAGAGACAGGAAATGTAGCAATTATCTTGGCATTTTACAATAGAATCAATGTGGCACTGATTTTGTTGTTGTTTTTTTTTTCTTCTGGTATTATGTTTTCTGGTGTTATTTCATTCAAGTGCTAAATCCTTCTCTCTTCTGAATCTGCTTTTAGTTGTTTCTCAGACACATCTTCTTTTAAGCAAGGTTTTTGGGTGATTTTAAAGAATGAATTAGAAGCTGTTATTCACAGATTAAAAAATATTCAAAATTGTCAAGTATTTATCATTTTCTATCTTCCTTTCTTCACTGATTCTTTTTTAGGTACCCAGTGCTGTGCTTGTTTCCCTCTGGCTACCCGAGGTTCCCAATTCTAGTGGCCCGCAAAGGCTTTACCCTCTTCCTGCATTAGCCTACACCCCTAAATGACTTAGAGTTATAGGATCATCATTTTCACTGACTGTCTGTCATGTCTGGGCCTTTCTCCCTCCTCATCTCTGCCTCTTGGCTTCCCTGGCTTACTTCAGGTCTCACCTTAAATACTACTTTGCACAGGAAGTCTTTTTAAATCCTCCTTAATGCTAATGCCTCCCTTCTATTGGTTATCTCCAGTTTACATATATAATCATATATGTAGATTCTATATATATCATCATATATATAGATTATGTGTGCATAGTTGTTTTCACGTTGTATCCACTATTAGATTGGTCATGAGCTCCCTGAGAACAGGGACTGTCTTTCGCCTTTCTTTGTATCTTTAGAGCTTAGTACAAGGTCTGGTATGTAGCAGGTGCTTAATAAATGCTTATTGACTTGACGTGAATGTCTAAGTCTCTCATTTACAGATGAAGCAATGGTGGCTCATAAATGTTAAGTGACTTGCAGAGGGCACACAGCGATTGTCTAAAGTTAGATTCAAACCCAAATCTTCTTACTCTATAACCAGCAGGCTGCCCTACACTGCCTCTCCTTCCTCCATTGTTCCCATCAGAATTCCAACTTCTCTCTCAGTTCAACAGAGTGCCATCTGGTTGTTAAGAAGGAAGCAAGCACTCTAGTTAAATTAATTTATACTAAAGGATAAATAACAGAAATTCCACACAGGGGTAGTTGTGTTTTAAAAGAAGGCAGGTAATTTCACCCACAGGGATCTCTAATTGGTTAAATTATTGTTAGCATAATTAAGTAAAGCATTTAGGTATTATGATTAAGTGAAGTATATTAGTTGCAGCATCAGAGCATCATCTGAAGCAGCACAGAGCACCTTCTTGCCCTGCGGAAGCTCATTTCCTAGACTGTCTAAGTTGAGCCCAGGTAAACTCTTGTCCTTCTTGGTTCTCTGCAGATTCAGCTCTAGTCCTCTTTGTTCCTCTGGGGATTGAACTGTGATTCCTTGGCCCAAAAAGTCTTTGCTTCCTGCTATTCACAATGAGGTATAGCCCTCTTTTAGGACCACCATTATAATGGAGTACAGTAAAAAGTTATAGAACACCTACTGTGTGCAAGAAATTGTGCTGGCTTCTGGAGGAGATATAAAGATGAATAAGACAGGGTCATGCCTTCAAAGGGTTTACAATCTAATCATGGGGAGAGCAATAAGATGCACACAAATATTATACAAAATAGTGTAAAAATTTAGGGGAGAGGTAGGAGCACAGTGGCATGGGGACTCCAATGGACTTCCATTTTGGATCAGGTGTTAAGGGAAGGTTTTGTGGAGAAGACAGCAAAATGAGTCGGGCCTTGTAGGATGGGTTCAGCCAGGCTAAGGGATGAGGAGAAGTATGAACAAAGGTGTGACTATGTGAAAATTCAGGGTATGTTTGGAGGTGGGAGGAAGAAGGTAGAGAGAATGGAGGAAACTGAGGAAAACAATAACTATAGGTGCAGAGCAAATAATTAGTTTAGCTTGGAAAGTATTTACTACTACTGCTACTACCACTACCACTACCACTACCACTACCACTACTAGTTAACATGTACCTAGTGCTTGCTATGTGCCAGGTACTTTATTGGTCATGTCTCTGATCATTCAGAATTCAACTGTGCACTATTGCAAACATTGGGGTATATGGGGTGTTGAGGGAGCTCCAGCACCTCAGGTGTGAGGGCTTGTTGAGCCCTTTTCGGAAGTGTTCACCCACCTTTTGTGTCCACCTGTCACCCAGCTCTCACTTTCCCTTTATTCAAGATAAGTTCTTAGTCTAATGAAAGCTCCAAACAGAAGCAAATAAATGAACTGCAGCAAATAGGCCTGCTCTCATATGGGATTTTAGTCTGTTTCTTTTTCTAGGTCATAGCTGGACTTATAAAACTGTTAAAATTAAAGCTCTTATACTAAACAATATCCTGATTACACTATAGTCTGGTTTTACCAAGTATTTGAGCACTGAGAAATTTAACAGATTGTCTAGATCAGTAGTTCTCAACCTTCCTAATGCTGGGACCCTTTAATACTCATATGTGGGCGGATCTGCATGTGGGCAGACCTGTCTGGAGATGGATAGAGGAGCTGTGTCTCTGTTCCTAAGACCATTGGAAATATGTGAAAGGGTCATTCAACCCCCAAAGGGGTCGCAACCCACAGGTTGAGAACTGCTGGTCTAGATATAAAAAGTTTAAAGAGTAATAACTCCTCCTAAGAGTTTTGCTGTTTAATCACATTACCCTTTTACTAGAGCCAAAGGTAACACATTACCCTTAACCAAAAAAGGAATCATTCAGAAGACTGGTGTTGTCCTTACTCCTAGGTAGCTGATGCATCAACAAACATTTATGAAGCACTTACCAACTGCTAGGGATATAAAAACAAAAGGGAAGCAGTCCCTGCCCTGACGGGACTTACATTTTATATTGTGTGTTGTTACACACCAAGCAAATAAATAATTTGCTAAGTTCCCGTTTGTACTTCTTCTAGCACGATGCCATATATAAAGACCTCTTCCCAGTCACTTGAGATCTGCTTTCCAATGCACATCACACATGTGATCACAATTAAGCCTCTGGACAGCCCCGGGAGGCAGATACTGAAAATATTATTATTCCCATTCCTTGGATGAAGACACTGAAGTACAGAGAGGTCAAGCAATTTGCCTCAGGTCACTCAGCTAGTAAGTAATCAGGGGTGGCATATAATTAACAACAACAACCGCAACTAACATTTATATGACGCTCCCTGTGTGCCAGGCACTGTGCTAAGTGCTTTGTGCTTATGATGTCATTTGGTCCTAACAACAGCCCTGAGAGGGAGGTGTGATTATCATCCCCATTTTACAGATGAACAAACTGAAGCAAAGAGAGGTCGTGACTTGGCCAGAGTCACACAACTAAGTGTCATTTGAACCCCAAATGCTCTTGATTTTCCAGGTCCAACCAAGCCTGACCCTTTTTTGCTCAGGAGCAAATTCGTTTTGCTCCTCTAGGCCTCAGTTTCCTTATCAATAAAGTCTGAGGTTGGACTAGATTATCTCTGAAAGTTTTTTTCTAATTCTAATTCTGTGTCCCTATGGTTGCTGCTACTGCTATTGCTTCTTGGGGTTAGTCTAGTGCAGTCGGTGATTTTAGCTTAAATTTCTCACCTAAGTTTAATTGTCAGTCTCTGTCACAGTGTAGTGATTGATACTACTACTACTACCACTACCACTACTACTTCTACTTCTTCTACTACTACTACTGCTACTACTACTACTACTACTACTACTACTACTACTACTACTACTACTACTACCACTACTGCTTCTACCTCTTCTTCTTCTATTACTACTACTATTTCTACTACTACTTCTATTATTTCTACCACTACTACTTCTTATTCTTCTACTACTACTACCACTACTACTACCATCACCACCACCACCACCACCACCACCACCACCACCACCACCACTACTACTATTACTACTACTACTACTAGTTAACATCTATATAGTGTTTGCTATGTGCCAGGCACTTTATTGGTCATGTAGAACTCTGATCATTTAGAATTCAACTGTGCACTATTGCAAACATTGGGGTACATGGGATGTTGAGGGAGGACTAGCACCTCAGGTGTGAGGGCTTGTTGAGCCTTTTTCAGAGGTGTTCACCCACCTTTTGTGTCCACCTGTCACCCAACTCTCACTCTCACCTGTGGTTCCAAGAAGCTGTAGCATGTGCAACTGCCACACCCCAGTAAAACTATCTCAGCAGACAGGTTAAACCAGGTTGAGGGTAACCGACAGACCTCAAACTTGTTGATGAGTTAGGGGATATTTATCCCAAGCATGTGAAGACTTTTCCCAGTGGAATGGGTAGAAGAGAGAGGTTTGTTCCAATGGCCATGGAGGTGGCTAGAGCAGGAACTGTAGAATGTTTACAGCTTGGTCTGACATGGAGGATGCCAAGGTCATCCCTTGCATCCTAGCCAGACGTCTTGGTTTTTGTCTTGTCACTGGACTTCACTGACTCTGGAAGAAAGAGTGAGGCTTATTACTTTGTGCAACTCTGCCTCACTTAACTCCAGTTCATGTGCAAGGCAAGATACCACCCTCCTGATGTCATTGATACTCTTTGAAAACAATGGACAGACTACAGCATTGCAAACATTGTAGCTTCTAGCTGTGGACAGCAACTCCCTAGGTCTTTACAAGCTTTGGATCATGGAAAGTACTCTTCATTCTGATGCACAGAATGTTCTATTTCTCTGGCATTAGTCTATCATGCCTGTGTCTTTTCTTCTGTACTGCTTAAATTTCCTAGTTGTTTCAAACCTTCAGTTGACATTATTTTCAACCTTTTGTCACTTTGCTTGGGGAAAGGAGTTCCTCTCCCAAGTTAGATTCAATTTAATGTTATTCAGTTCAACAAGCACTTATTAGGTACCTACAATTGTTCAAGGACAGAGTACAAAATACATTCTGCCGATGAAACTCCGATTTGTCTAAGTCTCTTCTAAACTCTGTACTCGTCGTGAGCGCAGTTCCTAGGTCTAATTTATCACTACATTTCTTCAAGTGCCTAGCGTGGTGTTCTGCCCTTAAGAGGAGCTTAATAAATATTTAGGTGCAACTGAACTTTGCATGATACTACAGATATAGTCTTACTAGTACAGATTCTCATAGGACTCTTACCTCCCTCTTTATGTATCTCATACTTCTCTTCTTAGTTGGTTCATACTGAAATTGTCATTAACTGAAACCCTTAGGTTTCTCTTTTTTCCCCACATGAATTCAAGGCCTTCTCTATTTCTTTTTGTGTTCTTGTCTTTTTGAGCCCATTATTATTCCAGTTTCACAGCGGAGGAAATCCCAGACCCTTAAGTGACTTTTCCCTTGGTCCCATAACCATATATCAATAAGATTAAAACCCAGGTCTAATGACTTTTAGTTCAGATTTCTTTTCACTCTGGAATTGCTTTAACATTGCTTATTTATCATGGGGCAAGAGTTGAAATATGTTCACATAATATAAAATTTACTTGGTATATAATGCGAATGGATAACAAGCCCCAGCATGTCTCAGAAAGGTCATGTTTAACACATGTGACTGTGTCTTGGCCAAGCCAACTGAAGACCTTAGTTGTCCTAGAGATTTATCATAATAGGAGTGTGAAAAGTGTAATAAGATGCCCTCAGAAGAGCTATGATAATGTATCATGCATATATCTTAAATGGCTATAATCTTATATGTTGTCTCAGTAGTACCATTTATGACTGAGAATTTTGCAGCTTAGAAGTGTCATGTAGACTCCCAAATCTCAATAACCTGAATTGTGTCCCTACAATATTAACAGTTGGCACAAGGGGTGGTATATGGCAAAGAGGATGGAGACATGGGACAAGCTGTGTACTGGTCTATGGTCTTTCAAAAGGACCAAAGGTTTTATCGGTCACCTGAGATAATATTTGTAAAGCACTCAGCATAGTGCCTCTCATACAAAAGGTACTTAATAAGTGCTCTCTCCTCCTTCCCCTTGCCTCACTATCCACGTGTCTTTCTAGATGTTAGGATAACACTAGATAGCTCCTCCCCTGCCAAATGGAAACACAGAGTGTAAAAGAAATATTATTTTAACTAAAAAAAGGATGAGTTTATTTTAAACTTTTGTTTTCTATAATTTGGGTATAGAAGGAACTTGAATGCCAAGTTTTAGGAAAAGTAGCCATTCTGGAAGTGAATTTTATTTCCATAGCTGTTTCTTTTTTAAGTTTTAAGATATTTTTGGGCTGTGGTGATCCAAAAGTGGAAACTTTGGCTTGCTTTGTATCGCTGCAAATAAAAACCAACTTTATTTTAAAACTACCCTTGCCTTGTGTATTTAAGCATTTGCCTTTGGGATTTTAAATGCCAGTCTATTAGTTTAAGCATATCCAATTTATTTTCAAGAATTTCTTTTTCTTCTTTTGGAGAGGCAATTGGGGTTAAGTGACTTGCCCAAGGTCACACGGCTAGTAAGTGTTAAGTGTTTGAAGCTGGATTTGAACTCAGGTCCTCCTGACTCCAGGTCTGGTGCTCTATTCACTGTGCCATTTAGCCGCCCAAGAATTTCTAATGGTGGTATATTAAGGTATCAGATGTTTAGTTCAATGGGAACTCAGTACATTTTATTGATTGCTGCTACTTCTAAGTTCTTCTCCTTCAGTAAAAGCCTGGTAAGTATGTCTAGTAATCATACGAATTTAGATATATTAGAGGTCCAATGCCCTGAAACACTGAGTAAGAACCTGAAATAACATTATTGGCCTTATGAGGCAGGTCGATCTTGTCTGGATGTCTGACATACAGTAGGTGCTTCATCAAAGATTGTTGATTGTCTTCATGAAAATGGGATTTCACTGGACTTGCAAGTCAGAAAATGACTGTGGTTTTACTTGGTTGAGCTACTGTCACATAAGTTTCCACACTAAAATTTCCCATGTTCTTTTTTAAAAAATTTATTTACTTTTGGTTTACAACATTCAGTTCCACAAGCTTTCAAGTTCCAGATTTTCTCGCCCTCTCTCCCCTTCCTAAGATGGTATGCAATCTGATATAGGCTCTACGTATATATACACATTAAGCATATTTTCACATTAGTCATGCCCATATTATATTCCAAATGGTCAAGAACAGCTTCATTGCTGTTGTTTAAGGTACAGCTAGATAGAGAGCCAGACCAGCAGTGAAAAAGACTCATCTTCATGAGTTCAAATCTGACCTCAGACACTAGCTGTGTGACTCTGGACAAGTCAGTTAACCCCTTTTGCCTCAGTTTCCTTATCTGTAAAATGAGTTGGAGAAGGAGATGGCAAACCGCTTCAGAATCTCTGTCAAGATAACCCCAAAATGGTGTCATGAAGAGGAACATGACCAAAATGACTGAATAACAGTAATACCTACCTCCTGGCACCATTGTAAGGATCAGTCAATAAACATTTCTTAAGTACCTACTGTATACAGCTATTAAGTGTGATCCTGACCAAGTCACTTAACTCATATTTGTCTCAGGCCCTCATCTGTAAAGATGGGGATGCCTTGGAGAAGGAAATGGCAGCCTACTTCAATACATTTACCAAGAAAAACCCATAGACAAATCCATGGGGTCACAAAGAGTTGGACATGACTGGACTGAACAGCAACCAAGTTCTAGGCACTGTGCTAAGATAAGCAAAAAATGCAAAAAGAGGCAAAAGATGGTCCCTGCTGATTTGATCTGATCTGATAAGATCAAATGAAGTATTGTTTGTAAAGTGCTTTGCAGACTTAAAGAGCCAAGAAAATGGTAGCAATTATTATTTTTATTATCACTCCTGTCCCTGGCTAATCAAGCTTTTCCAACAAGTTCCCCCCTTCTCTGAATATCAGTAGAGCCACAGATTTCTAGAGCCATAAGGGATTTGGAGGATGATCTAGTGATAAGATTACTTGCTTTCATGCTCCAAGGTACCTTACAGTTCATTGAGTCTTATCCTTTCCTTTTACAGATAAGGAAACTGAAGCAGGGAGATTATGACTTGCTCAAAACTTTGGTTTTTCAGTCCGACTCTTCACTCCTTCATTTGGGGTTTTCTTGGCAAACATACTGGAGTCATTTGCCATTTCCTCCATTTTACAGATGAGGAAACTTTAGGTCAACAGGGTTAAGTGACTTGCCCAGGGTCGCACAGCTAGTAAGTGTCTGAGGCAGAATTTGAACTCAGGTCTTCCTGACTCCAGACCCTGCATTCTATCCACTGTGACACCTAGCTGTCCCTAGCTGCTCAAGGTTACTCAGCAGGTAAAGGCAAGATCTGAGTCTAGTGCTCATTCTGCTATTAACCCTATCCTCATTTTCCTTCACCACACTGTCTCTAATTTTTACAAACAAAGAAAAAAAAAGATTCACATTTTATTATAGTTATCTAAGAATATGTAACTAGAGTAAAAAAAATCAAAAGAGAACTTAAAATACCTGCATGATTTAATTTCTGTCAGTGGGTTTGTTATATGTCATGCTACAGTGACATAGTCTCATAGTGCTTTACAGTGTTTGAGAATCAGAAACCTGAAAACCTGACAATCCTGGTAACATGGGAGTGGTGGTTAAGCCAGTTCCTTTAGAGCGCAGGATGCTAGCTAGCATCAGAGCTTATGTGACTTCCTGTCATTTAGCTGAATAGAGCAGAGTAAGTCTGAATTTCACAAGAGAAAAAGGAAAGAAAGCAAAATTTGCAAAACTTCCGCTGTTTTACTGATAGTTAAGTATGTGGAAGGAGCGACTATTTTAGAGAGAACAGTAATGAGTGTTGTGGGGCCTCTATCCAACCCCTGTGAAGGACCTCCCTGGTACAGGCCAGGTGGCCTGGTGGCATTAACCTACATAAGAAGTCCCAGTCCAGAGGTGGGGAACCTACGACCTCGAGGCCACATGGGGCCCTCTAGGTCCTCAAGTGTGGCCCTTGGACTGAATTTAAACATGCAGCCCCCAAGCTGAAGATTCTCCACCCCTGTCCCAATCTATTGCTTTAGAGGAGAGCTAGTGCAGCCTCACTTTGAGCATATCTGTTACCACAAAACAATGGATGTAGTTTTGAGATTTCTCTTTATGGGATGGTAAAGTTTTGAATTAGAAAAATAGCTTAAAGCTCATCTAGTCCAATATCCTTATTTTCTACACAAGAAAACTCAGGCGAGAAGGGGGTGAAGTGACTTTTTAAAAAAAGTTGTTTTATTTTTAATTTATGAAATAAAACAAGCATTTCCATAACATAGTATAATAAAAAAAGATAATTGCACATGAAACTGCATATTTACTACGTGCAACTTGCCATTCCTTTTAAATAGAAATATAAAGTGACTTTCTTGCTTAAGGACAGACAGGCAGGGAGATTCTATAATCCCTTTACAGGGTCCTGGTTATTTTGAATCCCCTTTCCTCAAGGATCACACAGGTAATTTGTATAGTGGGAATTCAAATTTAGGAGTTCTGGATCCAAATTTAGTAGGAGGCAGTTAGGTGGTATAGTGGAGAGAATGCTGGACCTGGAGTGAGGAAGACCTGAGTTCATTTCCCACTTCAGTCAATGATTAGCTGTGTGTGTTCCTGGATAAATCATTTAATCTCTTTCTTCATTTGCAAAATGGTGGTAATTAAAACAACCCTTACCTCCCAGGTTGGTGTAAGGATCAAATAAAAAATATTTGTTAACTGGTTTGCAAGCCTTAAAACTCTAGATAAATGCTAGCTATTAGTAGCAGCACCAGACCTGGAATCCAGAAGACCTGAGTTCAAATTCAGCCTCAGACACTTACTAGCTGTGTGACCCTGGACAAGTCACTTATCCCGTTTGTCTCAGTTTCCTTGTCTGTAAAATGAGCTGGAGAAGAAAATGGCAAACCACTCCAGTATCTTTGCAAAGAAAACCCCTAATGGGGTCACAGAGAGTCAGGCACAACTGAAATGACTGACTGGACAACAATGTCGATAACATCAGTAGTGGTATTAGCAATAGTGTGCTATCCAATCTACCGTGTTGCTGCCTCTTATTTTTTTATCCTCTGCTAATGGTGGGTATAGGAAATAAATATTATATAATTTTCCAGTTTTCAAGGAAATATGATTAAAACAACTTTTTTTCTTTTACTAAAATTTCTCTAAATTATTTAATGTTTTCCAGCATTTACCAGTTTTCATCTCCTTTTAACTAAATGGACTTGTCAGGACTTGGGTAGAAGTAGCTAGGTTGCCTCCTGGAAAACCACTATGATGGGAGCCATGAGCTGAATCACCCTCAGCAAATACCATTAATTATCCACCCGTAAGAGTTTTATGACTTTGCTGTTTTGATAAACATCAGGGGATAGAATGTGGCCTGGAAGCTCAGATTGTTGAAATAATTTAGACCTGAAAATATTCAGCAGGATCAGAGTCAAGGAATTTGCTCTGTTTTCCATACTACGCATCTTGCTGTGATATTATGAGATATGGATGCCTGGCATCTTTTAGAGAAACAGGGACATCTGAATATAGACTTAGAAGAATTATAGGTTGTAGAAGGAGAAGGGAAAGAATGTGCAATCTTAGTGGGCCACAGATAATGTGGCTGTATCAAAGAAAAAATGGCCTCCTTGCGTTCTGAGAAGGAAGATACTAGCTCATTTGTGAGAACCCAATTTGGAGTTTAGGTATAATTTTGCATAACTTGTCAATTAAAAAAATAAATGGCTAATTCCCTTATCTACATTAAAATGTGGAATGTCATTGAAAGAGCCCGGGAATGAGAAAATCTGCCTTCTGCTTCTGGCTCTAGTTTCCTTATGATCTCTGACATTTTTGCTCATTTTTAACATTATGCTAGCAAACAGTTTCAAAATACTTATTTTTTTTAATTTTACAAAGTAATTTTATTGATCTTTTGTGTTTTTTATTGTCTAAAATTCACCTTTTCCCCTCTTCGTAGCTCTGCTGCCCCCAGAAAGCCATATGTCAAACCAAAAAATTTTTAAAAAATAATGAGGGCAAAAAATCAGCAAAACTGATCAATACAATGAAAAAAATTGATAATTTATGCAATATTTCACACTGATAGATCCCTGCAAATGTGTGAGGGGAGGTGTCTTCTCATATCTTTTCATTGGGACCAAGGTTTTTTGTTTGTTTGTTTTGTGACTGTTCTTTCCATCTACATTAGTGTAGTCATTGTAAATATTGTTTTCTTTGTTTCGTTTACTTTGTATCAGTTCATGTAAATCTTTCAGTGCTTCCCTGTGTGCATCATATGCATCATGTTTTATAGCACGGTGATATTCCATTTAACAAAATATTTCTTATATCATGACAACATGTCTAAGAATTTTAGAACCAGAACAACCCTTGGAGGTTATCTCATTGAACCGAATATATAGGTCACCAACTCTGCATAGGAACTGAACCCCGGGGAGATAACAAGTTCGTATATAAGATCACAAAACTGGCATGTAGTTAGATTATTGTTTGTAATATTCATATTTTTATTCAAGTCTTTACTTGTGTTTAGGCTTAACTTAACTTTTTAGAATATTTGAGTCCCAGGTACCATGGAATTAATTCAGCTAAGTTTGAGATTTCATCTTGAATCATTTGAAAATCGAATCCTTGAGAGGGGAAAGTGGGGGCAGTTACTTGGCAGGAAGGCAACAGGAAAACACAGCATCTGGCAAAGTACGTCTCCCTTGTTTTGCTTTGCCCTTTATGGACGTGACCTATTTTTGAAATGTTGTGATTCACATTCAGTGTCATAGTGGCAAGTTAGACCAAATAGAATTGCCTCCCTAGAGGTTCATGGGAGATGAAGGGAAGAGTGCCAGGAATGAAAGGAAGTAACCTTGATTTCACCTGGAAACATGAGTATCTCCAAGGGCAGGAGATTTGGACACTCTTTCTCTCTTTCTCTCTCTCCCTCTCTCTCTTTATATATATATATATATATATATATATATATATATATATATATATATATATATATAAATATATACATATTATATATATAATATAATATGTATATATTTTTATATATCACAGAATAGGAAACAGTATTTACTTTTACAGTGCCTAAATAGGCAGTTTTAGGGAAAGCATGTACAGTTATTCCTTCCACACATTAGGGGCTAGGAGAGTTCCCTCCTCCCTCCCCAAAATCTGGAAAGTCTGTGTATAATTTTTGGCCCTCTCTTCATACCAGAGAAGTCTGATTTTTTTTTTTCTTTTTCTTTTACAAGGTGTTTACAGTACCAAAATTTGGGTTGATATTATATAATGCTATACATATATTTTATGCATTTCTGAGTTTCTAATCTTCTTCTGTGTCATTTGCTAGCCTTCATGTATTATTCGTGGCCTCTGCAAAACTCCCTCAAAATTCCCATTTAATTTTTTATACCGACCTGTGATATATCAAAGCTTCAATGGATAAAGTCACGATGTGGAAGGGATAACTGTACATCAGTCATAGAGAAATTCTATTGAAGATTTCACAGTGAACACTTGAATTATTAAAATTATTATTATTGTTAAAAATGCTTGAAATGTTAAATTTGGACAAAGCACTAAGATTAAAATGTTTCTACAACACACTTTTGTCACTCTCATGCCACCCTTCCCACCTTTCCCCTTTGCTCAGAAATCTTCAGTGACTTCCATTGTCTATAAGGATAGAACTTCATAGATTTGTAGAATGTTTAAGAGATCACGGGGGTTGTTTTGTTTAACTCCATCCTTGTAGAGATGGGCAAACAAAGAGCCAGTAAGGTGAAGTGATCTACCAGGTCATGCATGCTGCAAGTTAGTGCAAAAGTGGGGCCTAGAACTTCGGTCTCTTGAGTTGTGGACTAATGTTTTTGCCTCTATACTACTAACTCCCAAATGCTTATCCTGACATTTTAAGGCCCTTAGCAGTTATGTAGTTGTAACCTGTAGTTCCAGTCTTATCTCCCATTATTTTCTGGCACAAATCCTTTGCTTTATGTCTAAGGTGTTCTATTCTTTGTCCCCAGAAATCATCCTTATTTAATCATTCCCACCTGTAAGCTTTTGCTTTTTTCCCTGGCAGATAGTAAGGGGTTAATAAATGTTTGAATTGAATTATTGAATGCTATTCTCTCCTTGCCTATAATTTCCTACCCCATCCCCAAGCCACCATTCCTTTAAAGTAGGCTCAAGAGTCATTTCCGTCATCTTATTTTTTTGGATTGTATGATTGTATGATTTGGATTGTATGATTGTATGATTTCATGATTTCATTGGGAACTGGCTGAACCTGAGCCATAGGTGCATAAAATTCATAGCTGAAACCGAAAGGGACCTGTAAACAACTAATTCAACCTCATTAGTTTGTAGATGAGGAAATTGTCAGAGGGAGATACTCAAAACCAAGTCTTCCTGAGTCTGGGTCTATCCGCCATGTTCAGGCTGCCCCTCACATATATATATACACACACACATATATGTATATATGTATATTTATATATGTATGTATATGTATATATATGTATATATGTATATATACACACATATATACATATACACACACATATATATACACACATACATATATACGTGTATATATATGTATATGCTATATACTATATACTATACTATAAGCAAGTAACATAGCACTTTAGACAAAAAGCTCTCTAGTAACTCTGCAAGGGTTGCAAGCAGAGGTGTGCTGGTAACTCTCCAAAATACATAAAACACTTTTAAGTTCCTTTATCTTATTAACATTTTCTCCCTTGCTTTTTAAAGTTTAGACAAGCAACAAAACAATCAAGTCCTAATTTGTAGCAGTTTGTCATTTCTGAGATTTAAATGCTCACGCTGAAAAATTTAACAGTTGGCTCACTGGGTATGAGCTGGCTCCAACACATCCCTGGATAGTGTAGGAATTAGCTCCAATTTATAAATGAGGCTCAGAAACTGCGCCTGAGAAGGAAGGTGATTTACAAGGTTACACATGTAGGAATGAGCAGAATATGGACTCAACCCAGCTTATGACTTCAAATCTAATGTTCTTTCTACTAAATCTTGAAACCTTCTAGCCCATATGTCCCTCCTCTGCAGCCCCAGAGCCTCTGATTTCTGAATTTTAGCACTTATTGTATACTCCATTGAGTTATTAGTTACTCTTGAAATACATCATTGGACTTTGTCTTGCTCTGCACTATGTTCCTGGAAAATGTGATGAAGTAGATTGTCTTTTCCTGTGTAGGAACAACAATACTTTCAGGGCTGTGTTTCAGACCAGATAGTGAACATCAAATAAATCATAGCAATGATTTAATAGTATGTCTGGAAAGCAAAGACACAACTGCTGTATTTACCTCCTTAATCATTTAAAATAGTCCAAATTATGTTCTAAGTTTGAATAACATAGGAATACATATTTGTAAAGGAAGGAGCTCTGATCCACTGAGACACAGGCTGGATCACTTTCATGAAGTCATATAGCAAGGCATGTTTCAGCCTCTCTGCTGTCTATACTGAGCACCACCGTTCCTTTCCTTCTGTTGCTGGCCCCCAATAAGAGGAGTAGACTAGATTAGATTAGAATCCTGACTCCTGTTGGACTGTTATTTCTAGCCAATGACTTAGAATTTTGTGTTTTCCCTTTCATTGACTGTGCCTCTTGAAACGTAAATGTCTTTAAAGGTTCTGAACTTTACAGCATTGTGCATAGTTCTATGGATTTTATAAAATCAAAGTGGAGCTAGGAGTTGGGGAGGGAGGTGATAACATGAATCAGTAAAAATCTATAGGCCAACTGGAGTCAATATTGTAGTTTTAAACATTCCTTCTTCCCTCCTTAACAGACTTTTCACCTGAACCATTATAACCAGAGCCAAATTGACAAGTTTAGGTTTCTTTCTTTTTAATTGTCTTGCTCACCTTCAGGCAGAAGTGCTGATAAATAGTGTTAATGAAGAGAAAAAAATGATTAAAAGAGACCTCTAGAGGAGGAGAAGAAGAAACAAAAGACATGAATATTCCTAACACTGGAAGGCAGGTCTCTGAATAATAACTTCATACTCTGTTCATGTAAGCTGCCTTCATGTTGGAAAAGTTGATAAAAATTGGTCTCTTACATGCTTATGTTAGATGCCTTGTAATACAAGCTATTATTTATTAGGGCAGCTAGATGACAGAGTGGATAGTGATGGGCCTGGAGTCAGGACGACTTATTTTCCTGAATTGAAATCTAACCTCAGATGCTTACTAGCTGTGTGACCCTGGGCAAGTCACTTATGTGTTGCCTATCTTAGTTTCCTCATCTGTCAAATGAGCTGGAGCCACTCCACTATCTTTGCAAAGAAAATCCCAAATGGGATCATGTAGAGCCTGACATGACTGAAAATGACAGAATTATTTATTCTATATACATAAGCAGATTAACTATAGAATATTGCTCATTAATATTCAGAACATTAAAACTTGGTTTCAATAATTGGAAGTATTGAAAAGTTTCCATGGACAGCATCTCTAATTATTACTTATGAGACAAAGCTCATAGAGATGTATGATATCCCTAATAAATTCTTTTTTTTTTTTTTGCTTTTTGGAGGGCAGTTGGGGTTCAGTGACTTGCCCAAGGTCACATGTTTTTGTGTTAAGTGTCTGGGGCCGAATTTGAACTCAGGTCCTCCTGACTCCAGAGCTGGTGCCCTATTCACTGCACTACCTAGCCGCCCCTAAATTCATTTTTTTTATGTCCAAGGATGCTTCGTACCTTATGCAGACCTTATGACACTTAAGAGAAATCATTTTCATATTATCCTCATTATCTTTCTGTGATAGATTTGAATTCCTCTCAGAGAAAAGAGGAGTCTATATTTAGAAATCTTGTTTAATGGCACCCTTTGAGCAAGTTTACATAGCAAGACCCTTGTGCATAGTGATAAATAGCAAGTTTAATTGATTAAATCTAATGACTTGAACCAATTTTGACTGTCTCTTTTGCAAAACTGTAAGTGCTGGCTGAAGCAGAGATCAGTTGTTACCTAATAAAAGATTTCAGCTTATTCACTTAAGTGGATGATTTCAAGCAACAGTATTATTGCTACATCTCCAATTAGCCAATAATAATGTCTTCCTGTCTTGCTGTTGGTTGTCAGATGACAACAGTCTGGACACATGCTTAGGAATATCTTGTTTAATTTAGGCTATATTGATTGTGTGTGTGTGTCCTTGCATTTTCATTTAGGCTTAAATTTCTTGGTCACCCAGTCTGATCAGAAATAGATAAATAAGTTATCAGGAGATTTAAAGAAAATTTTAAAGATTCACATCTGCCCTAGTTTCCCACTGATGTTTAAATGGTGTATTTTTATTCTGTTGGTCTTCATTCCTACAATGGCGCTCCATAGAAAATTTAGTGCTGATCTAGGGATGGCTTTTTTTTTTAAACTCTGTTGTGGTGTAAATGCGCTCGAACACATGCCTTTCAAGTAAGAAACTCAATATAAACTGGAGAAAGTACTTCGTAGATGACATTGTACTACAGAGAACATTGATGTTTTACATTCTAAACTCACACACACACACACACACACATATATGCAGCTTATAATTCTATTGCACTTAAAGGTTTGAAAAGCATTTTCCTCACACCAGCCTGGTCAGGTAGGTAGTGCAAGTATTCTTAAACCCATTTTATTGATAAGGAAAGCTGCTGTTCAAATTCAGGGATCCTCAATTTAAGTCCACCATCCTTTACACTGCACTATATTTTGTTGTTGTTTGGTTGCTTCAGTTGTGTCTGACTTTTTGTCACGTCTGACTCTTCATGACCCCATTTTGGAGTTTTCTTGGCACAGATACTAGAGTGGTTTGCCATTTCCTCCTCCAGCTCATTTTACAGAGGAAGAAACTTAGGCAAACAGGGTTAAGAGACTTGCTTAGGTTTGCCATTTCCTCCTCCAGCTCATTTTACAGAGGAGGAAACTTAGGCAAACAGGGTTAAGAGACTTGCTTAGGGTCACACAGCTAATAAATGTCTCAGGCCAGGTTTGAATTCATGAAGATGAGTCTTCTCGACTCCAGCAAGGCACTCACTCTATCCACAGTGCCACCTAGCTGCCTATGCACCACATTTAGTGATGGCATATTTTTTACTTTGTCAATAGGAAGTGATCAAATGACTAAGATTTAATTTCTCTGTTAATAATAATGCTAGTACCATGGCATGGTTTTCTAACAATTGTGACAAGATCAAGGATAATCTGAAGTGTGTAAGGAAAGCTAAGAATAATAAAAGTGAATTTTTTAAAAAGTTGTATTGGAGAAAAGAAGAGAATCATAAAAGGCCTGTCCATTGGTGAAGTGGATGGGTTTAAATAGCCTCATTCATGCCAAGATCTCAAAATGAGAATTCAAAGGCTCAATGGGGTGTAGTATTGTAACTGAAAACTTACTTAGTAAGTAACAGTTTTAACTCTCCACATAAGGAGAACATTTTGAGACTTCAGTCTCCCTCTAATTGTTGGCTCTGGAGCAGAAAGGGAAGCTTCTGACTTTGCACAACTGTCTTTCACTTAAATCCAATTCACTTGCAAGTCATGCCATTGCATTCCTGATGTTACAGTGCTCTTTGAGAATGAAAGACAAACAACCACAATCTTGAGTAATTTTTTTTTTTACCCTATATAACAGATAACAGTTTACTCTCTTGCTCTCTCTAGTGTAAAAATTGTGATTTAAAATAATCCAGGTTAAAATCAGAAAGCCTCATGGCATTTCAGTGTAAACTCAAGTAGTTTAGGATAGGGTCAAAGAAATAATACATCGGATCCCATGGACTAAATTTCTATAGGTGAACTAAAAAAATGCAAATGTAAAGACTCAAGAACAAACAATTCCAATGAGGAAAAGAAGGGGAAGTTGGCAGATGTGGCTGCACAGGGAACTCATCATCTTAGATTGTCTAAAAAGACAGGGATAGAAGATTAAAGTAATATGTATACACAAGTGTGTCATAGTCCTGAAAAAATAGTGTCAGGCATGCTAAACTAAGATTCTAAACTGAGACTAGTGAGGAAAACTAAGTAGGTGTTGTTTTTATGTTTTAAAGCTACACTGGGGAAAAGTGGAATCAAGAAGGAATATAAGCCCTGTGGGATGGTAGGGGTAGGTGAGAATGGGATGAAGGTTTAGACATGAGAGGCAAGATGGAGTTACTTAACTCTCATATTGTGATTGTTTTCTCTGCCAAGGAGCAAGATCTTTGGAATGAAATGGACAGAACAAATATGGATAAGAGGTAGTTGAGATTATATTGTAAACTTCTTGAAGGCAGGGACTATTTTTTGCCTTTTTGTATCTGTTCCCCCCTTCCCCCCCAGTACTTGGCACATAGTAGGCACTTAGCAATATCTATTGATTACTTTGAGGATAAATGAGGAGATAGTAAAAAGTCACCTAGATTCCTTAGAGCAAAAAGTTATGCTATGACTATACATATTTGTAATGGGTTTTGTTTTTCTTGCCTTCTCAATGAGTAAAGGAAGAGGAAAGGGAAGGAAAGAATTAAAACTTGAAAATAAAATAAAATTTTAAAAACAAAAAGTAAGGCAAGTTCACAGGATCATAGATTTAAAAGAGAACTTGGAGATTTATTCTGACTCCTCCTTTTATAGATGCTAATAGCTAACATTTATATAGTACTTTAAAGCTTTCAAAGCTTTTTTATATATATATTGTCTCATTCTTCAGGTGAGGTACCTAGGGCCCAGAGAAGGAAGTGGCCTGCCCATGACTACACAGGTAGTAATAAGTAGCCAAGAAAAATATATTTAATAATAATAAAAAAGAATCTTTGTTACATGTGATGGTTTTCTGGGTGGGAAGAAGGGGAAAGAAGCCAATATAAAAACAAAGATACCAATAAAAAATTTATATAGGAAGCATGTAGAGACTCAAATCCAGGTCTTCCAACTCCCAATCCAGTGTTCTTTCCATCACACTACTCCCCAAGAAGACTGGCAAAGAGACGAACCTTTATCTTGTTGCTCATTGGTCTGATGAAACCCACAGGGAGGTAGATAATTGAAAAAAGTGACCTTTGGATCCAAATATCATCCTTGGCTCCTCAGTCTCAGACCTTCTGCTGGAGAATGTCAGAACAGAAGCAGCTCTCTCTGGAAGGCTGTCAGCCACTCTTCTGGTCGAGATGATTAGGTGACGTTGGCAGATGTTCCTGAAAGACAGTGTGACAATTCACTTTTGAATAACTAATCCTTCTCTGTGCCATCAGTCAAGGAGCCACCAAGGGCATCCTTTTAAATGAACCTGAACTGTTTGATTAGCATCCTTTCTGCCTTCCCGTTTGCCCAGGTGCCGATCCCAATAGTTTTAGATATATGAGAGGCGTTTCATTTTATTAAAACTGAGCAAGCCTAGAAAAATTTTGGTAGTTGATACTGAAATAATAACCACCCCACAGTTAAACAGAGTTTTCTAATGGAAGATGTGATCTCATTGATGTATCTCACATGACTTATAAACTTCATTTTCTCCTTTGCTATGGAATTTTTGTAGCTTTGACTTTCTTTACTATTTCATGTTTATTCACTGCTCCCTTTGCACTTCATTATACACATATTTAAATTTATTTTCTGCACTGTTACTCCTGAAATGTGTGAACCTTCAAATGGAAATACTTAAATGTTACTAGAATTAACCCTATGTTGGTACATATTGGTAAACGTAAGCAAGTTACACAACAATCATAGTTGTATTTCTGTAGTTCCTTACACAAAAGTGAAAGAATGGTGGGGCGGGGAGCAAAAATGTAGACTGCTTGACTACTTTAGTGGAGGTGCGGTGGAATGGGTAATAAGGTCTTAAACATTATGATTGAGACTATTATAAAACAAATGTTCACTAGCTCTTTACGGGGAGCATTATTTGGATGTTGCTTTTTTCCATAAGATGGCAAGTAATTAACTAGAAGGTCTAGTATTAGTCTGAACTTTTGTGGAGAAGGGAGAAGCAGAAACAAGGGTGGAGTGAATGGAGCTTTGACTCAGGGCACCAAAATTTAGAAAATGCAAAAATTTATAGAAGGAAAAGTCCCTTCCCTGACCCATTCCTCGTTTGGCTGCAGGTTGCAATGTCCCAGGATCTTTCTCCATTGATTAAGCCTCTCCCCATGCTTGGTTTGAGGCCCATTTAGTATTGCTGGCCCTACGCTACCATTATTTTGTGCTTCTTGCCCCAAACACTAAAAATGCTAGTCAGGAGTGAGCAAGTGTGTGTGTGTGTGTGTGTGTGTGTGTGTGTGTGTGTGTATTGGGGCTGAGAGGGTACGATATTAGAAATATCTGTTTAAAATCCCAGGAAAAGGAAATAAATGCTAAAAAATGTTTTATACTTGTGTTGTTTTCTTCCAGTGGTGGGGGCGGGGAGGGTGTAGGGGACACATCTATAATCCTCCTGTTAATTATTTCTCTAAAAATCAATGCCACTCAAATGGTTACAGGTTTTTAGAGGAATTTTTTTTAACAGTGGTTATTATTTTATAGAGCAAGGCCATGTATGAACTGTTTGAGCAGGACACATAAATGTGAATAAATGTGAATGTCTGGTTTAGAATCATAGTGCTGTTTCTGGACCCAACTGTGAAGAACAATGCCATGGTCAGACCACTGTGGCCTGTACTGCTCTCTTCAGACTTGAGGAAACAAGTATTTTCTGTTTCACAGGGAATGTGTAATGGGTGTATATGTACATAAAACTGAAACACCTAAGACCTGAGGTTTTGATACTTCTTAGGTCTCTAAAGAACTTCTCTATGGGTGGATGCATGGTAGAGGGGCCCTCACAGTGTTCTGCAGAGTAAATAGACGCAGTGAGATGAATGAGCTGTATACATACACACACCACTCCTGTCCTACACACTGGTTTCACTCCTTGGTCCAAGTGTCCCCAACAGCTCTCCTTGGGAACATTCCAGGCATAGCTTAGAACTGTTTGCTTTTCTTGATGAATGAATACAAAAAGTACTGGTGCAGCCCACATATTCCTTTAAATATGTGAGTGGCGATCTACCTTGCTATCCAAATTGCTGGTTATATAAGTGACTTAGAGACGTTAATTTCAACAAGGTGGAAGGGTTTGACTTAAGAGTCTCCATTCCACAGCTGTTGATAGGAAAAATTGGATTTTTCATTCAAAATCTCCCAAAGACCTGGATACCTTCTGTCATTTTCTTCACTGTTTAGGACTCAAAAACTAATAAAATATTGTGTATATTTATGGCAACTATAGATGTTTAGAAAACAATTTTTTCAGATTTTCCTTGAGGAAAGAGAGTATGCTATCATTTCATGAAGTTTCTTGATATATCCTCTTACCAAAATACCTTATGGCATATAAGTTCAGAAATTAAAAAAAAAATTTATCTAGAAAACCATGTCTGCCTGAGTATCTAGTACCTGAAGGAATGAGTTGAGGATAGTAGGTAGATTTGCCCCATATAATCTTTTTGTCTTTAAACATTAAGTTCAAAGTCCTTGTAATGCCAAGCAAAGACAACTTCCAAGGTTCTGATTACCAGCATAGCAAACTCCATTTATTCAGTGACAGATTAAGGCAAAACATTCACAAAACAGAGAAAATCAAAATACGGTATAATTCATTCATTTAGCAAGTAAGCTCTCAATTCAATTGCAAAGTACCAAGGTCCAAGTATCCCACTCCTGGACAATAGTCAAAGTAGCCCACTCCTGGGCAGTACATTCATTTAGTCTCTTCTCAAATGGAGATTAATTTCCAATCA